>CM056495.1:39739724-40339724 GCA_029783415.1 Anisodus acutangulus | reverse complement strand
GAGATTAATGAATTCCGCCTCAAAGCTTATGAGAGTTCGACATTTTACAAGGCCCGAATGAAGCACTTCCATGACAAAAAGATCTTGAATAGAGAGTTTAGACAAGGGGATCGTGTGTTGTTGTTCAACTTAAGACTACGGTTATTTCTCGGGAAATTGAAGTCCAAGTGGTCGGACCTTTTGAAGTCATACAAGTGTTTCCCCATGGTTCCATAGATTTTGCTTGCCCAATTGGGAATTGTATCAAACTTAATAGGCAAAGTGTGAAACATTACTTGGGAGAGCCAAATAAAGTGAAGATAATTGGGGTGATCTACCTCAATGAGCCTTGAATAATGGTAACAACCTTGTGCCATGACGTAAAATTATGCACTTCTTGGGAGGTAACCAAAGTTTTTGCTTTCTTTTTGTTATTTTAATGTTTTTTTTAGTGTGTAGGATGCAAAGTTACAGGGAAAACTAAAGAGGAAGAGTGTTGAGAGCAACCAAAACATGAAAATCTAAACATGGGAATTCAAAAAAGGGTGAAGCCAAAAATGCAAGGTTTGCGGAGTGTATGTGATGTTGCATTATCTGAATGCGGCCGCATTTCACATCGCATACTACCTCTACAAAATTCCAATGAGCAAAGTAAAATCGATGAGATTGTGGCATGATTGCGATGCCACATTCCAAATGCGGAGCACTAAGCGATTGCATATCGCTAATTGTCATCGAATTAGGAAAGGGTCAAATGCGAAGAGAATGCGACACTGTATTCTAAGTTTGCGGTTGCATTCTTGACATATCACTAACGAGGTACTTAATATCAAATTGAAATTCAGTTACCCATTTTCCCTCTTTCAAGAACTCAACCATTACACTCCCTCCCTCACTCACTCTAATCGATAGTTTTTGGCCAAAATCTTGTCTAAACCTATATTGACTACCAGTCTAACACCACTTATTTGTGGAATCATCCCCAGAAGTTGTGGAATCTCCTTCTCCCTTAGTCTGCATTTAACATCAAAGGTATGTATTCTTTTGCCCCAAATTCTTGAAATTTCATTGATGATTGGATGGGTAAGCATGTTATTCTAATTTGATTGAGTTATATTATCGATCTTGATGTTACCCATGCCTGTATTGATGGTATTTGTATTTGGGGGGATATAAAATTAGTTATGGATGCCTAGGGCTAATAAATTGATGAAATTAGGGGATTGTTTAAATGTGTTGAAATTGAATTATTTGATTGAGTCCTAGTTGGTATGTGAAACATGTGGGTGTATAAGACGACTTGAACTCCCCGATGATGGATGGTTGACCACTTTCTTAAGGGGAATCGATTGTGGGTGTGTGTGTTAGTTGTGTGAATGATGACTTATGCTAACAATAATATAATGAGTATGTTTATGGATCTATATTGAGGGTAGAAAACTAGTTGGAGGTGGTTTTGTGTTGATTGCCATGAAAATGCACTCTGAGAACCGCCATTGATGACTAGGGAAGACAACAGAAATGCGATGTCGCATACACCGTATGCGATCACATTTCCCTTAGATGTCTGGAGTCCACTCACCTAATTGCAAGAGTATGTGATCCAAATACGACACTGTATTCCACATCGCATACTCATTTGCCAATTAGGCAGTGAAGTCGGAAAATGGATGACACTGTAACGTCTATGCGAAACTGCATATTGTGTATGTGGTGCTGAACTCAGTGAATGCGATCACATATCACTCAGTGTAGCGTCACATACTCTTTATGCGGCAGCACATATACAACACATTCTGCCACGGTTCAGTGTTTTAACTGTTTTTCTCTTGTTCCTTTGTGTAATTGTAGTTTATTTTAGAATTCTTTTGATAATATAAAAACAACAAAAAAATTTATGCTTTTCTTTTTACAATTCGGTATTAATATTGCTCTGTTTGCATAATGGTTCGAGGAAAAGTTGTTGCTAAATGAAATACTTGCAAAGATGTGCCAAGATCGGGTAAAAAAGAAAGGCACCCACTCATTCGGAAGACCAAGAGGAGTGGACTCATGTGGAAGGGCAGTCCACTACGCCCTCCCAACCTCAACCTCCATCTCAGGTTACGGGAGGTAGTAGTGTGATTCCCTAAGCAATGAGACAAGAGCTGGAGAGGCGAATTTGAATGGAAGATGTCATCCAGTTCAAGGATGAGGGAGTAAAGGAACGCTTTGACAATAAGCACACCTTCAATGTGGTGCCACCACTACCATGCCTGCACCATATGGTGCTCCTTCTGGTTCTTCTTCTCCTAGCAAAACTGCATGGTCCACCTCCAGTGGTGTCCCTCCTACCACATCCGCAGCACTATCTCAGGGAGTTCAACCCCTATATATAGCAGATTTTTAGTCTATGGTATGCACCGTAGGCGTAGTGGATTCAAAAGTTACCAACTTCATCAAGACCATTCTAGAAATGATCAAAAAGGTAGTTGTTGAGGCCAATAAATAATTGAGAGAACGGGTAGACTGGCTTGAAAAAAGGTTAACTTGGAGGCCAGTGATACCGAGAATATGGCAAGTGTCAAGAGGGACCTTGACCAGCTTCAGACAGAGCTTCGTACCTCACATGCTCTATTGTTTATGGCTATGGGTACTGATATAGGACTCCCAAATAAGAGTGTTCCGATGCAGACTGTGGAGAGTAGCCTTGAAAGAGAGGCTCCCGAGGATGAGAGAGATGATGCGGGTACTGATCATGAGGTATATGCAATTTTAGACGACCTCTTTCTAACACCCTGGATGATGATCTTCATGAAGGGATATCTGCTTCATTCCAGACATGGCATTCAGAGGCCCGTACTGATGAAGCGTTGGAGCAAGACCTCCAGGCAGCCCGTGAGCACTCTTTGATAGACCTAGCTAAACGACAGAAGAAGGGTATTGCGGCCCTTCCTCTACAGACTGAGGGTGTTAGTTCATATCCTTCACAAACTACTGTATCCACTCCACTTTATGATCCTATTGATGTCAATCCACCCACAGAGCCTATTTTAGCTTCTTTCAATGCGGCTCGACATGACGCTTGATGCGTTTAGGGAGTGCTCACCTTTTTTTTCTTTTATTTTGGTGCATTGGGGACAAGGCATGATATTTTTAGTTGGGGATGGGTTTCTTGTATATGTGTGGGTGGGAGTTGGATTCTGATACTTTGATTTGTAAATATCTAACTATTCAGATGTTTGATGTTTTATTAGTATGTTGACATTTGTCTTGTGTTTTTCGTTAGTATTTTCATATTATTTATGTGTGTTTTGCCCATGTGTCATGGTATTAGCTATATCCTTGGTTTTCTTAGTCCTAGTTCTTTTTCCAATGATGCTATTAGTCTTTCGAACCTGGTATTTTTAGGTAGTGTTGAGTTACTTTTCCCAATGATGGATAGTTGGGAAATTTCTTAAAGGAATTAAGCCTTTTGGTATGTCATTGTGACTTGTTTGGTACCAATACATTGAGACATGTGCGTGTAAGATTGATACCCTTCAAAAAATATCAAAAGTTTCAAAAATTGAATTTTCAAAGATTGAGAATGATCAGTTGGCAACATTTGGCTTATTGTGTGACTTTTGGATATTATTTTTATAAGTTTGCACTAAGTGAGTGTGTATTGAAGTCAATTGATCATCTTCTAATAATGCATGTTCCATGTGTGGTGAGTTTTATTCAGATTGGATTTTGTGCTTGCTTGTGTCTACTAGAACTTGCCCGGTCAGTCTAACGAATCTTATCTTGAAGATGGTTGTTGGAGAAATGAACTCATACATTCTTTGTTTATTTGAAATGCAACCCTTCTAACCTTTTGAGCTTACCAAATCATTAAGTTTATCCCTAGTCAGCCCTTTTGAGCCTTGATCCTTTCTTTGTAACCATATTACAAGTCGTAACCTTTTTTATATCTAACCATTTTAAACTCGTCCTTCCTTGATCTTGAAGTTTCAACTTAGGCTTTTGGCCTAAGTTGGGGGTGAGAATAAATATGAATAAGGTGAGAAGATAAACTTAGGCTTAGCATAAGTTGGAGGTGAGATACAAAGTGTATGAAGGAAACAATTCGTGGTGTAGTTGTTCACAGGACCCCCTGTTAAAAAAAAGAAAAGAAAGAAAAAAAAAAGTAGAAAAGAAAAAAAAGATGGTGTTTGTTTTTATTTGTTGTTTATGATAAAATAATGGGGGGAATTGTTGAAGAGAAGTTCGGAAATAAAATTGGCATCAAAAGGGAAGAATAATCTTGCAAGGTTGAGAAAAAGGAAAGAAGCAAAGAGGAATCAAAGAAATGACCCCCAACATGAAAAGATGTGTAGAGTTCAAAGAAGGTATAGTCACTTCATATCCAAATGAGTATACTACCCTACCCTAAGCCTACATTACGACCTAAAAATTCCTTACAGATCTCTAAACGATCACCCTTGAGTTAGAATTGAAAGAAAGTATGGGCAAACCTATGGTTTGATACTTGTTGCACTTAAAATTCTTTGTTGAGTGTGAGTGATTGATTATTGTCCCTTGATTACTTCATATATCTTTGTATGTGGGCCTTTCTTCTGGTGAGGCCTTACATGTGTTATGACAAATGGTTGACAATTGTGCTTTACGTACTTGCCAAAAGGAGTGTGAACAAGAGAGTGGTAACCTCTAGTCACACTTTGAGGCTTGTGTTTGCCTTGTCGTTCTATCAAATGCAATTTTTTTGAAAAGGATAAGTAGTTTTGCGAAGTGAAAAGGCATGTTTATATTCTCCTTATTGGTACCAACCGACAGTCCTATGCATCCATCATGTTAGTGGTCGAGTCTTTCATCTTGAGTCGTAGTTTTGTGTCATTGCTTGAGGACAAGCTAAGTTGGGGGTGTTGATAAGTCATGAGTTTTTGGGTTATTAACAATCACTCCTTATACTTTTAGATATATTTTAAGCAAGTTTACTCTTTATTTTTAGTATTTTTGTGTGTTTTCAGTTATTGGAAGCTCAAGGAATAAAAAGGAATAAAATAGTAGAAAAAGCTCAGAAAAGCATTGAATGTGATGGATTTGTGACACCAAAAAGCCCGTATGCGGCCTCAAGGGAACCGCAAACTTGGAGCAGAAGAGTTGACAAAATCAAGCACTATGTGATAAGTATGCGGCACTGCAAACTCTCATATGTGGTTGAATACTCTCAAGGAAATCAACCAGTGAGCTAAATTAAAAAGGCAGAAATGTGACGCAATGCGTCATAGCATACCTATTATGCGATCACATACCTCAATCTCAGACAAACCCGAGAAAGATGAAACGCGGTGACTCATGAAGAATTATGCACCGCATACATGCCGCATACATGCCGCATACCGAGCGGGGAGAAAATTAGACATGAGAATTCGACCAGAATGCTACCCAAACTCCGTATGCGGTTGCATTTTTGTCATCACATAGCGATCCGTCAGCTATTAGTTTGTACTTTTTGTCCCTTCCATATAAATAATTGGCATATATTTCTGAGCTCATTATTTCATACTTTATTCTCTGAACCTACTTTTACTTTTGTATTGAAAAAAAAGCCATTGGATTGTCCGTTTCAAGATATTCCTTTGTCTTCATCTTCATTACTCATTGTAAGGATATGGTTTCTTTCAATTTAATTAAAGTTTTTTTTGTTTTGCATTGATTATGAGTAGCTAAATTCTTAGCTAGGGTTGTGCGGCCAAAGGAATTTGACATGAAATTGGGTTTGAAATCAATTCATTAAGTTATATGATTATTCTCTAATAACTCTTAGCTTTGTAATATTTATTAATGGTGGCCAACATTGATAGTGCCTAAATTCTCTATCTAGCTTGGAAAAGTGGGTAGAGATTAGGAAAAGAGTTATTGGAAAGAATTTTGGGCTTTAACCCCATCTAATAGCTAGGGCTAGGAATGGCCTAGTTAACTTGAAATCCAAATTCGGTGTTCCTAATTACACATCTTAGGCTTGCGAAAGCCTTTGATGAAATTTATCAATTGGGTTGGAAAACCTTTTGATAACCCATTTAGCCCAATTATTTAAAACATGAATGTTTCTTATGTGAATTGATCAATAGCTTAATTACATACTTACCCCGAAGGCATCACAATCCTAGTCCTCTCAACTGATAGTAAAATACTTGATTACTTGGTATTGTGTTCTTGAATCAATCTTAATTCAATTACTTTGGTACTTCATCATATAATCGTAGTTAGAAAATAATAAACAATTATCCCATTTCCTTTGAAATATAGGCTAATTGATGAGACTTACAATTAAAATGTACGTTCCTTGTCGTATTCCATGTGGGATTCGATCCCAGCCTTCATTGAGTTCTATATTTACTAACGAATGCTTTACATCCTTTTCAGAGGTGTAATTTGGGCGTATCAACCGATTCTCGGAGATTGAGTGACCTACATATTCCCAATTTTTGAGAATCAGGTCACTTGTAGTATGACTCGATGGCCTAAAAAGGGTAGCCTTTATGTGGGAATCTCTTTGACCTTTCTGGTGAATGACCGATCGGTTACGGGTTTTAAGTGACAAAAAACTTCATGATTTGTGAGCGAGTTTAGTACTGAGTGATGTTCAAGCTCATATACGGAGAGCTTAACTCTCGCTGGTACATATTTTTTACCGACTGCCCAAGAATAAGTTCCACATTTGCTCCGCATGCATATGAATTTGGTCTGTCTGCTTTCCACCTCCAATAGCTTTGACATATTTCCATGTGTTGGGACCTGCGTGTTGATTATTTATATTTATCAAACCTGTGTAGCTTTGTTTGTTGTACCCTCTTAGGCAACTGTCTTGAGCGGGTGACACCTCCGACACTGTCTGACTCGTCTAACCATATTGGTTGAATATTGTTTGAGTGGGCGCCTCTTTCGACACTATCTAGCTCGTACGATTCTGTGGATTTTGTTGAGAGGATTCCACCTGCGACACTGTCTAGCTCGTGCGTATTTTTATTAAAAAGATACCACTTGCGACATCATCTGGCTCATGTATTTTTGTTGAGCGGATGCCACTTCCAACACCATCTAGCTCGTGTATTTTTGTTGAGCAGATGCCACTACCAACACCGTCTGGCTCGTGCATATTTTTGTTGAGCGGATGCCACTTGAGACATCATCTGGCTCATGCATTTTTTGTTGAATGGCCCTTTCGACAATTTGAAGCTACTGCAAAAATATAAAATAATTTAATTTATTAGTAGAAAAATGCGACATAGTAGTTGAAACGTTTTGAATATAGTCAACAAAATAATTTAAATAATTGTTTCATTATCATTGGGTAGCGTTCCACTTTGGTGATTAGCGTTTTATTTCATTGGGTAGCGTCTCACTTTTGTAACTAGCATTCTGTTTTACCTGGTAGCATTCCATTTTGGCGATTAACGTTCCATTTCGTTGGGTAGCATCTCACTATAGTGATTAGTATTTCAATTTACCAGGTAGAGTTTCACTTTGAAGATTAGCATTCCGTGGTGTCCCACTTGCGGGTAAATAGGTAATAAAATCTTACTTCCGGGCAGATAAATAATAAAATCCCACTTCCGGGTAAAAATAAAATGAGATACTGATAACCATGTATTTGACATGATTTATAACTCTCAAGTTGTCCCATCTTGGTTAAGGAAAGTCGTCACGCCTTTATATTGAATTCTGCAAAATTTTAAAGCAAAGTCATTTAAAAAGTCAACATGAATGACCAAGTATTTATAATAGAGAAGAAAGTTCAAAGTGTAGTCATTCAACTTCTGCTATCCGATAGGCTTTGTTTGATGTTTCTGGTCATTGATGTCCAGTTCGTCTAGCCTGCATAGTGTCTCTTTAGTTTGATCAATAGACATGATGCTTGAAGGTGTTACCTGCAAAATCCTTATACAGAAGTTAGTAAGGAATGACATATAAAGTTGGATATGAAACCGTTCGATGCGACGATCATCGTCTTGTTGATGCCTTTGATAACGTCATGTTGATTTGGCGGAGGTATCATTTCTTTGCTCATTACACTTTGGGGAAATGAGGTTTGATGTTTGAAGGCTAATATAGCCAATTTTGGGATGTCACACAAGGTGTGTCCCTACTTTGTTTGTGATCTCTGTGATGGAGAGATGTTTGACAAAGGCATTTTTAGACATTAGGAGGTTCGATTGGTAGCAAGTTTCTCCAGTTGAAGTTGTGTCGGCAACCTCTCGTGCCGAGTCTGAATCGGAATTTTTGAGACCCTCTCAAAATTTTTGCTCAGTTGAAGTTATGTCAGCAACCTCTTGTGTCGAGTCTTGTGAAGGAAGTTTTGAGACCCTCTAAAAAATTATGCCTTAGTTAAAGTTGTATCGGCAACCTTTCGTGTCGAGTCTTGTGAAAGAATTTTTGAGATCCTCTCAAAAAATCTGCCGTGGTTGAAGTTGCGTCAGCGACCTCTTGGGTCAAGTCGTCTGAATGAATTATTGAGAAGATCTCAAAAATTCTGCCTCAGTTTCTACCTAGGGGATATTTGAGGTTTTTTCTAGTAGTGTGACTAAGTTCTATATGGACTGCCTACGTATCCCTCTTCGGGAAATCAGGTCATCGCGTAGTTCATGTGGTGAGTTGTTTATGCTACAGAATATAAGATATCATCGTTAGTAGAAAAATGCACTATAAACATAATTGGTAGCCACGTCTTCGCGATGTTATCTCAAATCTTCGAGACAAATATCTTGTCCCATGACAATCCATTTTAGAAATAGACAGTGTTCCACTTCGACTTGGTCAGCCTAATGTGTGTCACCTTAGAGAGCGGATGACCTGATATGAAATAAAGGTAAGTGTCATAATTTAGTGTGGACGGCCATGTTTATCATAATTTTATGGTGGACGGCCTGTTTATCACAATTTTAGGGTGGACGACCCTGTTTGTCATAATTTTATGGTGGACAACCCTATTTGTCACAATTTTAGGGTGGACGGCCGATTAGAAATAAAGGTAAGTGTCACAATTTTAAAGTGGATGACTTGGTTTTCACAATTTTAGGGTGGACGGTCGTATTTGTCATAATTTTAGGGTGTGCGACCCTGTTTGTCACAATTTTAGGGTGGACGACCTTGTTTGTCACTTAGGTGGACAATCATATTTGTCATAATTTTATGGTGGATGACCATTCTTGTCACAATTTTAAGGCGGATGACCCTATTTGTCACAATTTTTAGGGTGGATGACCCTGTTTATCATAATTTTAGGGTGGACGGTCCTGTTCGTTACAATTCTAGGGTGGACGACCCGATTAGAAATAAAGGTAAGTTCACTCCTGCGTGGTTTTGTCATCATAATCTCTCGGTTTGATATTATGGGTGACCTTCTTAGCATTGTTTGTATGAATGGCCCTCTCGACAGGTATGAATTCTTTGCTGAGTAGATTTCTTGCATGTCGTTAAATAATGCAGCTTCTCTGGTCGAATTTACATCATTTTGACTTTGGGAATGAATACTGCGGTCTTCTTGATCGGATTTACATTCGTTCTGACTCTTGGAGTGAATAATGCAGCCCTTATGACACTTTGTCCATTTTGTAGCCTTTTGGCTCGATTGTGTTACCTATTGACGCTCTGTCCATTTTGTAGCTCTTTTCGCTCGATTGTGCCGGCCTTGGGGCATTTTGTCCATTTTGTAGCCCTTTTGGCTCGATTATGCTACCTTTTGACGCTCTATTCATATAGCCCTCTTGGCTCGATTGTGCCGCCCTTATGGCGCTTTGTCCATTTTGTAGCCCTTTGGCTCGATTGGGCTGCCCTTGTGGCACTTTTTCTATTTTGTAGCCCTTTTGGCTCGATTATGCTACCTTTTGGCGCTCTGTTCATATATAGCCCGCTCGGCTCTATTGTGCCGCCTTTGTGGTACTTTGTCTATTTTATAACCCTTTTGGACCGGTTCACTCGTTTCCTTTAAATGTTAATAGAAGTCATTACTCTGATGCCTTTCGATCTTATGGCAATCACCCTGATGCCTCTCCCGAAGTCCACTCTGATATTTGTACTAACATGTACTTAAAGAAGATGATTAGTAGCTATGTGGTCGCTTTGCCAGCGACTTTAGTCAAAATAATCTTTAAAAGAGCTTTTTAGAAAGATTAATGACATATACGAAACCAATGAGCATCGCCTTGTAGCTTTCTTGTCCTTCCGCTTAAGAAAGATTTTTAGGGTAAAAGTGATTAAGTCGTGTTGATCCCACCGAATATTTCATGATAGACTTATGGAAACGAAAATATGTGTAACGACATGTTTAGTCGTTACGTGCATTTTGACTATTTTACCCTTGTTGACCCAATTCCCGATGCTTTCGAACGATCTAAGTGGATGTTGAGAAATTAGAACATTTAAATGTGAACGTTTGACCGATAGTTGTCTTTTAGGTAAACAGATTTTTTCCGAAATTTCATTGATTTCGTGAGGTCTGAAGGGTCGTTTATGACTTTGTGGGATAGTTGGTTCGGTTCCTGAGGCCCTCGGGAGTGTTTTTGTCCATTGGCTAGAAAGTTGGTTTTAGGCCGTTGGGGGTTGACGTGAAGAAATAGACCTCCGAAACATCTGAGACCATGAGTGAGTCTGTAGCATATTTTTACACATGTGTGCATATCTGGTTTGTGTCAGGGAGCTCTCGGTTGATTATCAAATTTCGGGTTGGAATTGTGATAGCACAAAAATCTACTAGTGTCTGGTGTACCCACTAGGGCGAGCCTTAGTGCACCCCAGTGGATTGGGACCGCCGCAAAGGACAGCGGGCTGCTACGGTGAAGGTCTAGGTTTTTGGCTAGGGCTGCGGGTGCGGTTGAGTGACCGCTCTCTCCCCATTCCAAACAAATTTCTCCAAAGCACTCTTAGGGAAATTTCAAGCATTCTTTAGGCGGATTCTTCTTGGGATAAGCTTCTTAATCCTTGTATTACTTTTCTTTACCTTTCTTAAGCGATTTAATGGTGGGAAAACCCAGAAACTAGTAGAGAAGATGAGTTCTACCTAAATATTGTATATTTTATTATTAGGCCTAAATGTGAGATAAATTGATGGGTTTTGCTAATCTAATCTTGTATTTCACTAACTAGTAAGTATTAGGCTTGAATCTTCCATTATTGTTGATGAATTTGAATGTTGGAAAATTAGGGTTCATACCCAAATTGGGGTTTTTGTATTATTTGGTGAAATTGGCCTAGTCTTGAGTTATTGTAGCAATTGATTAGTCGGATTAAACTCCTAGAACGTTGAATTTCATATTTCCATTTGAAATGACTGTTTTACCCTTATGGGCCCGTTTCTCCTTTCTCCCATATTTATTTCGGGTTCAAAGGAATAGTCTAGTGTTATGGGTGTTGTTAGTTTCATTCTCTAAATTAGATTTCAATAATATTTAGACTTCGAGTACTATTGCGAATTGGGAAGGGCTAGGCTCATGTGTGATATTTTGTGGCTCCCACTCGGCATCCAGGTAGGTTACGACTTACATTCTGGTTAGACTTCGGTTAGCGAAGCATATGTAGAGTTAGATATTGTTGGAGAAAGAATGTTACGCCTTCAAGTATAAAGTTGGGCTAGATTACTTAGTTTGGTATTGTTTACTGGGTTGTGAGCTTGTCACCATATTTGCTATGTTTTGTGACTTGTGTTTGCATTTATTTCTCTCTTGATATCTCACCTATCATCGAAATTGGAAGGATAATGAATATGACTTGAAATTGTGAAGTGTACTTTATGACAAACGTAATTGATGTCATGCATGTCATACATTCATATTCATATGATGATGTTATGAACTGTGATTGGAAATGATGATAAGTGAGACAGTGTAGCCTTCGAGATCTTTGCTGGAGAGCGTAAAAGAGAGATGAGTGTCCGGTGTCAAAGGACTTTTACCGGGCTTGGGGGAGTGGTACATGGACTTTACCGGTCCCCCATGGGTCATGACTGTCGGGAAGTAAAGATATTCCATTCGGAGCATGTGTGTACTAAGGTTACATTTGGACATTGCATTGCATATTTACTCATCATTACATTCACATATTTCTTGGATTCTGTACTTGACTCTCTATACTTGAGTTGTTTATTCTTGGATTGTGATATTACTTGTACTTGATTGTGAACATATCTATTCTTCAGTTTCTTCTTGTATATATATTAGCTAACTATTGTCAGCCTATGATACCTACCAATACATAGTGTTTGTACTGATATTACCTTACTGCATTCCTTTTTAGCGTAGAGTATGTGACCAATTCTACATTCATTCCTCGAGATTGATCCCAAGGCTGTTGTTGAGTCTTCTAGGGTGAGCATTGCTTGATGGACCCGTTGCCTAGAGACTCCTTCCTTATCACTGGTCTTTATTTTTATTCTGAGACAGTATTAACACTTTGAGACTTATGTGTTATTTCCATAATTGTGTTGATGATTAGTGGCTCTTGTACTATTTCAGACCATTCCATGGGGTTGTGTTAGTATTATACTTCCGCACCTATGATATTTATGATTTAGACATTCGCTTATCTTGTTCTATTTATTTATCTGTTGTTGAAATGTTGATTAAGGGATGGGTTCGCCTACCGAGGTAGAAAATAGTAGGTGCCCACACGACTTAGTAATTTAGGGTCATGACAAGTTGGTATCAGAGCCCTAGGTTACTCGGTCTATAAGTACAAGATCATGTCTAGTAAAGTCTTGCGGATGGGTATGACGAGCTCTGTACTTATTTGTGAGAGGTTATGGGATATTTAGAAAACTTCAAATTCTTTCATTATTTTGTGCTACTTTATTCAAATTGGTATCTAGAATGTTTTAATTGGTAATTTATTTATTTTTATTCTCTCACAGATGGTGAGGACACGAGCTGATATTGTGAGGGACGGCACGCTAGAGCCAGCTACTGGGGCCGGTGTGAGAGGACGAGGACAGGCGAGAGGTCGCAACAGCTAGGGATAGGGCTCTTGTGGCTGGACAGAGACAGGCACGATCAATTTTTTTCCAGAGCATGAGCCCGAAACTGACCAGGCAGTCGGGTAAGGTGTAGGGCTAACCTAGACTCACCCCGAGGCTATGTCTGATCTAGTATATCAAGACACATTGTCATGTATGCTTCTGCATCTTGATGTCTAGCAGGCCACAGGCAATGTCACTCCAGGTGGTTTTCATACTATAGCAGGGTTGCATACTCCCGGGCATAGGCAGACATAGAGAATACAGCCTACTGCGGCTATGGCCCCGAGTATTGACGGTCTACCAGCCCCTAAGGGCATTCCTAAACCAGTAGCAGCCCAGACTTTGACACTTAGAGATCATGAGCTCATAGGCAGTTTCCTGAAAATGGAGCCACCCAGGTTTCATGGTACCCGTTGTGAGATTGCGTATGAGTTCATCGTAGATACTCATGAGAAGTTGTACAAGATGGGTATTATTGAGTTCCATAGAGTGGACTATGTGTCTTTCCCATTTTACAATGATGCGAAGATGTGGTAGAGATATTATATTGAGGGCAGACCAGCTGGTGCACCTTTACTCACATGGGTACAACTCCATCAAGTCTTCTTAGAGAAGTACATGCCACGTACTTTGAGGGATCAATGCAGGGATGAGTTCACTCATTTGCGGTAGAGGGGTATGTCGGTGGAAGAGTATGATGGAAGACTCTTTTTTTTGGCTCGGTATGTATCATACTTGGTTCTGACAGAGGCTGACAGAGTCTATAGGTTTGCCAATGGGCTTGTGCTTTCACTTTATGTTCCCTATCTTTAGCATGTGGCTATGGGCTCTTCCTTTCAGACAGTTTTAGATTATGCTATGAGTGTTGAGGCTGCCACGATTCAATCTTTTGAAGGGTCTAGTGAGAAGAGGCCTCATCAGGATAGTGGATTTAGTGGTTCTTCTAGTCATAAAGGTGGGGGTCAGTCTTCCAGGACCTATCATTCATCCCCCAGCTATTCCGTTCAGTTTGCATTGCAGATATCTTCTAGTAGCTCATCTAAACATAGTGGGTATAGGGTCGGATAGTCTCATAGAGGTTCTTTCTCTTGGCCAGCTGACCGAGGTGGTCCATCTGGTTCTTCAGCCTTCGTGTATCAGCCTCCAGAGCTTGTTTTGGTTGTGGCGAGTCAGGTCACTTTAAGAGATATTTTCCCTGATCTAGACAGAGTGGGACTCAAAAGGATTTTAGGTTCTAGACCCCTAGGACTCCGACATCTTTTGGTAGATGGGGTGATTCTTCAGTGATGGGCAGTGCTCAGTCAGGCTGTAGTGGTACTCAGTCTTCTAGGGGTAGATATCAGTCCGATAGAGGTGGTTCTCAGGTTTCTAAAGAAAGAGCACAATTTGGTCAGGGTGGCTGTGGTGGTGCGCAGTGTTATGTATTTCCCGGTAGGCTTGAGGCAGAGGCTTCTGATGCTGTGATCTCAAGTAAAATTTCTATTCGCCATTAACCAGCTATGGTCTAGTTTGATCTAGAGTCTACTTTTTCATATGTATATGCTTATCATTCGATTGGTTGAGATTTGACTTGTGGCCGTCTTTACTTGCTTATTTATATGTCTACTCCGGTCGAGGATTCTCTATTGATTGATAGATTCTATCGGTCTTGCTTAGTTACTTTTATGGGGTATGACACATGGGTAGACTTGATGATCCTAGATATATTAGACTTTGATATTATATTGGGTATGTCCCTGTATCATGTGATCTTGGACTGTCATACCAAGACAATTACCTTAGCCATGTCTGGGATTCCTATACTTAAGTGGAGGGGTACTCCTAGTCCCGCTCCGAAGAAGATCATTTCTTATCTCCGCGCAAAGAAACTAGTTGACAATGGATGTTTGGCCTACTTGGATCATGTTTGTGATACTAGCGTTGATTCTTCATCCCTTGAATCTATGTTTGTTGTATGTAAGTTTGCATAGGTATTCCCAATCGATTTTCCGGGTATGCCACCGGATTATGATATTGATTTATGCATTAACTTAGATCCAGGAATGCGCCCTATTTCTATTGCACCTTATAGAATGGCACCTCCTGAGTTGAGGGAGTTGAAAGAGCAGTTATGGGATCTTTTGAGTAAGGGGTTCATTAGACTGAGTGTCTCCTCTTAGGGTGTGCCCATGTTATTTGTGAAGAAGAAAGATGGTACAATGAGGATGTCCATAGATTACCATCTGTTGAACAAGGTCACCATTCAAAATAAGTACATGATTCATCGCATTAATGACTTGTTCGACCAGCTTCAGAGTGCTTCGGTATTTTCAAATATTGATTTGAGGTCAGCCTATCACCAGTTGAAGATTCGGGATAAGGATATTCCGAAGACGGCCTTTAGGACTCGTTATGTTCATTACAAGTTCCTTGTGATATATTTTGGGCTTACAAATGCCCCGGTAGCTTTTATGGACTTGATGAATCACATTTTTAAGCCATACTTAGATTCCTTCATCATTGTCTTTATCGATGATATCTTGGTGTATTCAAAGAGTAAGGAAGAGCATGAGCAACATTTGAGGATTGTCCTTAGGTTGTTGAGAGAGAAGGATCTTTATGCCAAATTTTCAAAATATGAGTTCTGGCTTGATTCTATGGCATTCTTGGTTCACGTAGTATCGAAGGAATGGATTATGGTTGATCCCAAGAATATTGAGGTTGTTAGAGATAGGGCGAGGCACACTACTGTGACTAAGATTCATAGCTTTGTAGGGTTGGCCGGTTACTATCGCCAGTTTGTGATAGGATTTGCTTCTATTACGTCTCACCTAACTCGATTGACTCAGAAGGAGGTTCCTTTTCAGTGGTCCAATGCTTGTGAGGAGAGCTTTCAAAAGTTCAAGACTTTGTTGACTATGGCTCCAATCTTGGCATTACCCGTGGAGCGTAAGGATTACTCAGTCTATTGTGATGCGTCCTGTGTTGGTTTGGGTGTTATGTTGATGCAGGAGGTTAGGGTCATTGCTTATGCTTCTAGGCAGTTGAAAATCCATGAGAAAAACTACCCTACAAATGATTTGAAGTTGTTAGCGGTGATATTCGCTTTAAAGATTTAGAGGCATTACCTATATGGGGTCCATTGTATGGTATTTACCGATCATCGCAGCATCCATCATGTGTTCAATCATAGGGATCTAAATTCTAGGTAGCATAGATGAATGGATCTTCTAAAGGATTATGACATTACTAGACTTTACCATCTGGGTAAGGCTATTGTGGTAGTTGATGCCTTCAGCTGCAAGGCAGTGAGAATGGGTAGTTTGGCTCGAGTGGTTGTTTCGGAGCATCCCTTAGCCATGGAGGTTCAGACTCTGGCTAATAGTTTTTTGCGGTTGGATCTTTCAAATCCGGGCCGAGTTTAGCATGTATTGAGGCGAGGTTGTCTCTCTTGGAGCAGATTAGGGCTCTGCAGTTTAAGAATGCTTATTTATGCAAGATTCGTGATGAGGTGTTACGTGGTGAGGCCAAGGAGGCTGTGCTTGATAGTGAGGGGTTTTGAGGATCAAGAGATGTGTGTGCGTTACTCTTGTTGGTGATTTGATTAGTTTGACATTAGCGGAGGCCCATAGTTCCCAATATTCCATTCATCCAAATGCTACTAAGATGTACCGTTATTTGAGACGGCACTACTGGTGGGGTAATATGAAGAGAGATATTGCAGAATTTGTTTCCCCGTGTGAGAATTGTCACTAGGTTAAATATGAGCACCAGAGTCCTGGAGGTGTGCTTCAGAAGATGCCCATTCTCAAGTGTAAGTGGGAGAGGATTGCCATGGATTTTGTTGTAGGTCTTCCGAAGACCTTGGGCAAGTTTGATTTAGTTTGGGTTATTATGGATAGGCTGACCAAGTCCGCGCACTTCATTTCGGTTCAGGTTACTTATTATGTAGAGAAGTTGGCTAGGATTTACATTCGTGAGATTGTGTGATTGCATGGAGTTCCTATTTCTATCATCTCTGATCGAGGTCCTCAGTTTATTTTCTATTTCTGGCTGACATTACAGGAAAAGTTGGGTACTCAGTTGGATCTTACTATCGCTTTTCATTCTGGATTGATGGACAGTCCGAGAGGACTATTTAGGTGCTCGAGGATATGTTGAGAGGATGTGTTATTAATTTTGGTGCTCATTGGGACCAGTTCTTACCCTTGGCTAAGTTCGCGTACAACAATAACTATCATTTCAGTATTGATATGGCGTCGTTTTAGGCTTTATATGGTAGGAGGTGTCATTCTCCTATAGGATGGTTTGATACTTTTGAGGTTCGACCGTAGGGTGCAGATTTGTTGAGGGAGTCCTTAAACAAGGTGAATCTTATTTAGGAAAAGCTTCTGGTAGCTCAAAGTCGGCAAAATAGGTATGCGGATCGGAAGGTCCGAGACTTATAGTTTATGGAGGGTGAGCAGGTTCTTCTGAATATATCACCCATGAAGGGTGTGATGCAATTTGCGAAGAAGGGCATGTTGAGCCCGAGATACATTAGTCCATTTGAGATTCTCCGTCATATTAGTGTTGTTGATTATGAGTTGACCTTACCACCAGGCTTGTCGGGTGTTCATCCATTTTTCCACGTGTCCATGCTGAAGAAGTACCATTCAGACGGGTCATATATCAATCATTGGGATTCTGTGTTGCTTGATAAAAATCTATCTTATGAGGAGGAGCTTATAATGATCTTAGATAGGCAGGTTAGGAAGTTGAGAACTAATGAGATAGCTTTCATGAAGCTGTAATAGAAGCATCGTCCTGTTTAGGAGGCTACATGGGAGATCGAGTCTGATATGCGTGACAGATATCCCTAGTTATTTGCTAATTTAGGTACTTTTCTCCTCTTTCTTTCCTTATTGTTTGAGGACGAGCGATTGTTTAATTGGTATCTGATGTAATAACTTATTCAGTCGTTACATGTATTTTGACTATTTTACCCATGTTGACCCAATTCCCGAAGCTATTGGACGATCCTAGTGGAAATTGAGAAATTAAAACTTTTAAGTGTGAATATTTAACCAACATTGACTTTTAGGTAAACATATGTTTTACGGAATTCTGTCGATTTCGTGAGGTCTGGAGGGTCATTTATGACTTGGTGGAATAGTTGGTTCAGTTCCCAAGGTCTGGTGTACTCGCTGGGGCGAGCCTCAGTGCGCAACAGCGGATTGGGACAGCCACAGCAGACAGAGGGCCACTACGGTGAATGTCTGGGTTTTTTTCTACGGTCGTAGGTGCGGTTAAGTGATCGCTGGCGCGGGCTCTGCTGCAGCGGAGAAAAGGAAATCAAAATCTCTTTTTAAGTGTTAAATTAGGTCTCTCTCTCTCCCCATTCCAAAAATATTTTTCCAAAGCACTCTTAGGGCGATTTCAAGCATTCTTAGGTGGATTCTGCTTGGGGTAGGCTTCTTATGCCTTGTATTACTTTCCTTTACCTTTCTTAAGTGGTTTAATGGTGGGAAAAACCTAGAAATTAGTAGAGAAGATGAGTTCTACCTAAATATTGTATATTTGATTATTATGCCTAAATATGAGATAAATTGATGGTTTTTGCTAATCTAAGCTTGGAATTCACTAATTAGTAAGTGTTAGGCTTGAACCTTCCATTATTATTGATGAATTTGAATGTTGAAAAATTAGGGTTCATATCGAAATTGAGAGTTTTGTATTAATTGATGAAATTGGCCTAGTCTTGAGTTATTTTGGCAATTGATTAGTAGGATTGAACTCCTAGAACATTGAATTTCATATTTCACTTTCAAAATGACCGTTTTACCTTTGTGGGCCTGTTTTCCCTTTCTCCCATATTTTGTTCGAGTTCAAAGGAATAGTCTAGTGTTATGAGTGTTGTTAGTTTCATTCTCTAACTTAGATTTTGATAATATTTAGACTTCGAGTACTATCGCGATCCTCGGGAGGCCAAGGCTCAGGTGTAATCTTTTGTGGCTCCCGCTCGACATCCAGTTAGGTTACAACTTACCTTCTGGTTAGACTTCGGTTAGCGAAGCATATATAGAGTTAGATACTATCGGAAAAAGCATGTTACGCCTTTAGGTATAAAGTTGGGTTCGATTACTTAGGTTTGGTATTGTTGACTAGTTTGTGGGCTTGTCGCCACATTTGCTATGTTTTGTGACTTGTGTTGGCATTCATCTCTCTCTTGATATCTCACCTATCATCGAAATTGAAAGGATAATGAATATGACTTGAAATTGTGAAGTGTACTTTATGACAAGCGTAATTACTGTCATGCATGGCATACATTCCTATTCATATGATGATTTGTTATGAATTGTGATTGGAAATGATGATAAGTGAGAGAGTGTAGCCTTCGAGGTTTTTGCCGGAGAGCGTAAAAGAGAGATGAGTGTCTAATGTCCAAGGATTTTTATCGGGCTTGGGGGAGTGCTACATGAACTTCGCCGGTCCCTCATGAGTCATGACTGCCGGGACATAGAGATATTCCGCTCGGAGCATGTGTGTAATAAGGTTACATTTGGACATTGCATTGCATTGCATATTTACTCATCATTACATTCACATATTTCTTCGATTCTGTACTTGACTCTCTATACTTGGGTTGTTTATTCTTGGACTGTGATATTACTTGTACTTGATTGCGAGCATATCTATTCTTCAGTTTCTTCCTGTATATATGTTAGCTAACTATTGTCGGGGTATGATACCTACCAGTACATAGTGTTTGTACTGATATTACCTTACTGCATTCCTTTTTAGCGCAGAGTATGCGACCAATTCTACATCCATTCCTCGAGATTGATCCCAAGGTTGCTGTCGAGTCTTCTAGGGTGAGCACTGTTTGATTTAGTAACTTACATTTCCCATTTATTTGGATTCCCATAAAGGGAGGAGTTAGTTGTTTGATTGGGTAACTTACATTCTCATTTATTTGGATTCCCATAAAATGGAGGAGTTGTTCCTGTGATTGGGTAACTTTGGTGTTTGGAGAAGGATATCAAAGTTGTCAAACCTTTCAAAATAAGTTTCCCCGGTTTCCAGTCCTTAGGGTACTTAATTCGAAATGTTCATGAATGAAAATTTAAAGATTTGAAGAGTTTGACTGATTCAAAGACGATTTGTTTTGAGGGTCCATAATTTGAAGTAGTGGATTAACAAAGATTTAAAGACTAATTCAAAACATTCCCCAGATCCTCACTGAGAGTCTGTAGTTTGAAACGGTGGGAAGAATTAAGATTTGAAGACTGATTCAAAAACATGCTCATGATTCCTCACTTGGGGTCCGTAGTTTGAAACAGTGGAAAAAATGATGATTTGAAAACTGATTCAAAAACATGCCCCAGTCCTCACAGGGGTTCTGTAGTTTGAAACAGTGGGAAGAATGGAGATTTGAAGACTAATTAAAAAATGCACCCCAGTTTCTCATTGAGAGTTCGTAGTTTAAAACAGTGGGAAGACCGTACCCTTATATAGGATTGCCTACGTATCTTGTTGGAATAAGAATCAGGTCTGACGTAGTTTGAATCTAAAATTGACGTATTAGCACGTCCATTTTTCAAAAGGGAGGGTGGAGGAGACTAGTAGCGGCTGAACAAATGACGACTATCGTTTTTTGGATGCAAAACATTTTAACGTAGCGCATGGGTGGGCTAAAAAGGGTCATGACTTGAGTTTTTGTAAGATCATGATAGTGTAGTGCATGAATGGGATAAAAATGATCATGACTTAAGTTTAGTAATAGAAACCCTTTGGTGATCCCCACGAGTCAATCAAAAGAAAAAGAAAAGCTCAAAAGGTAAATGTGTTAGTCCATTGATCATAATAAGAGCACGTAACATTTGTTTTGCTTGAAACAGTACAGTCCAAAATTCAGCCAAAATGGGAGACATTAAAGGACGGCGTAAGGAGTGAACTGAATGGACAATATTTGTTGACCATTTGACTGACTTGGAGACTAACAAAGTGGACTAATTTGAGGAAAGATTTGAGCGTTCGTACTCGATCATGGGTGTGCTTTTCTGGAGTAACAAAACTGTGATTTTGTGATTGACTCTAAACTGATTGAGTGTCACTAAAAATGACCGATGATGGGTGCACCTTTAGTAATGATCGGGCGAGGAAATGAGTTTTAAGGACGACGTGGTCAACGAGCATTGGACAATGACCCGGCTGTTTTTTCTAGACAACTTGGAGTGTCTAGACTTTGAGAGGGTAGGGTGTAACCCTAGCACCCGTTTGGGTTCGGTAAAATGATATTTAGGAACAAAGTGGTCAACGGTAATTGGAGATGACCAAGCTATTGTCCTAAAAACTTAGAAGGTTTCAAGGATCTGAGGGGTGCGACTCTAGCACAATTGAGTGTGAAAAAGTATTTTTTAGGAACAACTTGGTCTATGTAGATTGGACGATGACCCAACGGTTTTTCTGGAATAACTAGAACATTTGAAATTTGACGCAAGGTTTTGACCACCTAAGGGGTGCGACTATAGCAACTATTTGGATATGATGTGGTCAATGATAATTGGACGATGGCCGAACGACGTTTCTGGAAGACTTGAAATTATGGACTTTGACGTAAGGTTTCAAAGCGTACCTTGGGATGTGTTTAATGGCATTCCAAGATTTTAGGAACCGAATAATGGATCATTCATGTTCAAAGCAAAATAAATGTCTTTATACACAAACCAAAATAGGCATGAAAAAGCAGATTATATAGCACATAGCATGTAAACAATATATATCGCGTCCTAGCATTTATGTGACCTTTTTCTAACCAAAGGTAAGTCTATCATTTGAAGGATGTAGATACCATTAAGCTGTTCCGTTTGCCCCAGATTTATACAAAATTTATGAATATCGAATGGGGATACATAATAAGGGAATGGGTATATAGAATGTTAGTCCCGCGTAGGGGTACAAATCCTAGACTAAACCACTGTGGGAGGTCCTCAATTATCTCTCAGACTTTCCAAACTCATTTCATATGAAGTCTGAAAAGCAAAAATTTTCCAAACCCAAGAGCAAACGGTTTGTACAACGACATGTACATCCTTCATTTTTTTCACATAGTTGGATGTGGTGTCTTCGGGTCATAGACCGTCAAGACATAAGGTAATCATCCTAATAAGTCCAGGTAGGTCTGAGATACCCGAACCTGTCTAGGTCAGCATGCGCTAGTTCAGTATGGATTTGGCTTCACTCTATCCTAGTTATACTAGAGTGGTTTAACAAATGACCAAGGGACCCGAGCGGATATCCCAGGGTGAATCGTTGTCGACTATAGGACGACCACAAACCAACCCATCTTCAAGTGTTCCAAGGAAATATTTTTGATTTTATACTTGAGGATGGTTACAAAATCCGCATACCCATCTTTGTGCACTGATGCGAGTATGTGTACATGTCATTTGGCGAAAGATGAAATGCATGAATGATAGTTATAATTGTTGGTATTTAAATACATAAGCAATTTATATCATTTAAAAGCATGTTGTATTAGAACTCTTATGGTTAGAACCTAGGTTTGTCCCTAGTAGAGTCGTCATCTGTTACGATTCACTTTTACTCAGAGGCAAAAAAACTACTATGAATTTGTGATGGTGCTCTAAGTCGGACAATATTTTTAGAGTAGCCTCCTACTCCCTCTATCTCAATTTATGTGATACACTTTCCTTTTTAGTCTGTTAAAAAAAATGATACATTTTCTTATTTTGCAATAATTTAACTTTAACATTTACCTTTTATGCTTAACGAGATGATCTATAACCACACAAATATCTTTGACTTATTTTAGACCACAAGATTCAGAAGTCTTCCTTTATTTCTTAAACGTTGTGTTGAGTCAAACTATATCACATAAATTGGAACAGATGGAGTAATTTATAGGTAAATTAAAAAAATCAAGTTAAAAGGATTTATTCAAAATGTTTGAAAAATCATATATAAATCAGATTCGGGGTAGGAGTTCTAGTGGTCTCCAGGGAAGGTGTTAGACACCCCGCTATTAAGAATCCGTAGAATACGGTTGACCTTCGGATTCTATAGCATGGTTTAAATAATTTAAATTGCTCAAAGTGTTTAAAATTTCGCAAAATACTTGTCATTCATTTATTCAAAACTCAATGTTTTTTTTAAAACAAGAGTTAGGTTTCCGCTAAAATAGTATGCACGGGGATAAATTAATCAACTTATTTTTGAACTAAGAATACTCAAATCTTAATTTGAGTAGAACTCTACTATTTAGTTAAATAAAGTTATTCAATAACACTTGCATCTTTTGAAAATCTTTTTAAGATTCAAAACGAATATAATCCATTTAGAATGACAAGTTTGAATTTTTAAAAGAGATAGAAAATAGTTTTCTGTTGTCCATGCTATACACAAAGGCCAAGTCATATTACACATTTTACCCAGGCCCATATCCTCAATTCTAAGTCCAAGATAGGTGATTTTTGTCATTGTCTAAAAATTAATTGTTGGGCTCAGCCAGCAAAAATCAGCTTTTAATAAGTGTCAATTGGTCCAAAATCAGTTCTCAGCAGTCCGTTTTTATTTCAACAAAATGGTGTTTAATTTTTGATCAAATCCATTAAGAAAAAAACCAGATTTGTTTAAATTGATCCAGCCCATAAATAGGGTTCAAAACAGCTTTGTTTTATTTGAATTTTGAGTCCAAAAGTTGTTTTCATTTCTAAGCCCGAAAATTCATTTTTTTGTGATACAAAAATAATCCATTTGCTTTAAAATTCCGCAGTTTACAGTTTTGGGAATTCATTTTTTTTTGCGATTGCCTATCCTAGATTTGTAACTAAGGTTTCAATAATACAAAAGTATATTTTTATTACAAATATTATATACATACATATACATATAAAGGAAATGGAAAAGAGAGGTAAGCCCACCATTTGGCTATTTTCACGCATAGTTGGGCCTTCAATATGCGGCTACAAGCTATCGGATTCGATCAACAAGCATTTTTTGGTTGGGCCTTAGCCCAATCCGGCTCTCGGAGAGATACGGGAGGCCCAATGGGGCCAGCGTGTGCAGTCCATGGAGAAAAGAGAAGGGAAAAATAAAGTGCAAGTTAGAAAGCAGCTTGGACTTATCTAATTGCGTAGATTAAAATACACTAACTAAACAGTCCACACAGAATAGATGCAGGCCTAAAATAAGAAACTGAAGGGAATAAAACCTAAACAGCCCACGTAACATAAAGAAAATAAACAAATGGGCTTGTACCAGCAACATGATGTGAAGGCAGAAGCGTAAAAGATGAAGGAAAATAATGCAAATGCGCCAGGCCCACTTTGTTTCAGTCGAGAAGAGCACAAGGAGGGAGCAACCAGAAAGGTCTGAGCCCATCATCTTTTATGGTGAAATGATCATGAGAGGTATACACCATAATATACATGCCTAGAGTCTAATTATACTGTAATATATATATCTATCATGTATAATAGATGTATATCATTACATATTCTAGGCACACACACACGAGAAGAACACTCCAGAAAAAGATTAAGCATGTCAAAGATGCTATATCAGCATTTCCTTCTTATACCAGCAACTCAAACAGACATGATATATAGAACAAAACTATTTGACTTTATAGGAAGTATCAGGCTCATGCCAAGAAAGGAAGATGATCATACTGTTAACATACATTGGACTTTACTAGTTCTACATAAGGCTGGCCAGTGGGCCGAGACGGCCCGGTCCCGGTCCGACACCGTCCCGAACCCGCGTATTAAAATTAAAAAAAAATCGGTAGCGGGACTCGAACTGGGACAAGACAATGTCTCGTCCAATCCCGACCCGCCCCAGTCCCGCCAATCCCGACCCGCCCCAATCCCGCCCATAACCCCCCCTTTGCAAATATAACTGTTGCACCAATGACCGTTTTAGATTTTGGCTGTTGTGCAACGGCCATTTTTGGCCTCTCCCCTCCCCCGACCCCTTAATATTTATTTTTAACCCATAAGTTATTATATTTACACTTTAACCCAATTTTTCAACTATAAATAACTCATATTCTCTTTATCTTTCTCACAAATCTTCTTACAATATCTCTAATCTCTCAATATATCTATCTACAAGTCTATATTGTTTACTAAATATTCAATTTTATTTATTCATTTGAGAATTGGGAGTGAAGTTGGCAACTAGCTTGAGGATCTTCCATCGGGCAAAGTTTCAATTTTCAACCTCTAGATTACACGTCGGCGTTTGGTACATTCGTTCCTTCATTAAATTATTATTGTCTGTTATTTTATTTAGAACACTTAATTTTATTATCTTTAATTATTTATTATCATAATTAAAATGGAAGGATTAAGAGGTATGTTTAAGGGTAAAAGTAAGAGTGCTTCTTCTAGTAGGGGCAACCATGGCAAGGGTACTTCTTCTAGTCATCCTATTCCTATACAAGATGATTTTGTTGATACTGAACATTTTCCTACAATACCATTAGATTTAGACGAGGAACTATTTTCTGGAACTCAAGAAGACTTTAATTTAGACGATGATCTAGATGATACACCCACTAATGTTGATGACAACACACACACTAGTGCACCTTCAACTGAAATGTCTCCTAGTATGAGACGAGGTACAGCAAAACGACCATTAAATCAGATACATGGATATTTTTTTATAAGGACGTAGAGAATCAAGTAGCTAGATGTAAAATTTGTAAAGATGTTTTAAAATTTAAAACTGAAAAAGGTCACGATCGGACGAGGGGTTTAATGAGACACGTAGTAAGGGCTCATCCAGCTAGGTATGCCCAATATCAGGCTTCAAAACCGGGTGCGCAAACGCCCGCTCCATCGGAACAAGGTTCACATATCGACATCGTCCCTACTCAAGTACATGGTCAAATTAACCCTATGACGGGGGGAATTGTAGGCCCTAAATACAATAAACATAGAGATAGGGAAGCAATATCAAAATTAGTTGTTGTGAAGGGTTTGCCTTTTTCATTTCCTTCATCTCCCGATTTTATTTATTACATTAGAGATATATATAATTCTACTTTTAACGATTTTCCTAGATCAACTATTAAGAGAGATGTATTTAAATTCGCACATGAATATCAACAATACTTACGTTATTCATTATATCATTTTAATGACAAAGTATTTATCACGTCTGATATAGGTCGTAGTACTAACGTCCATGATTATTTAACTAACTTGTCATTGGATAGATTATAAATGATCTATGCAAAATATATCTTAGTGTATAGATATATAAATGATAGGCACACTGGTACTTTTATTGCATAAAATATTTATCAATTGTGTCATTATTATGGAATAACCGATAAAATGATGACTATTATATTAGATAACGCTTCTTCTAACAATTACGCTATTACAATTTTAAAAAATAGTTTAACTCCATCTTTTTCAGATCATTTTAATATAAAATGCGCGTGTCATATATATAATTTAATTGTAAAGGATGATCTATCACTTTTGAAGACATTCTTAGTAAAATACAATTTGTTATAAACTTTATTTTTAAAAGTAATAGAGTACAACGAAGAAAAGAATATAAAAGAAACTTGTCACGATTGTGGACTACCTTATAGAAAAATTCCAGAAGAAGTATCCACTAGGTGAAATTCTTTATACGAGCAACTACTTATTGCGTATGACTATAGAAAATCTATAACTTTATTTTTTAACTCTCATAATCAAAATTCAGCTGATATTGTTGTAGATAGTGATTGGATAAAAATTTCCGAACTTATCGTACTTTTAGAGAAATTTTTTCAAGCAGCAAAAGAATTTTCCGGTATATTAATTCCTACTATTTCAACTATGTTGTTTTATATGACTCTAATATTTTTATTACTTAGTGGATATATGAAAAAACCAGTTTATATGGCAACTATTAAAAAATGTTTATCAAAATAAAAAAATATTTTATTCATATTCCCACTATTTATATTATTGGTGTTGTATTAAATCCGACTATTAAAATAGACGGTACTAAATCACTTATTGAAACTATTTACGATTGTATAGAAGTACTACCACCTCCAAATCCAAAAAATCTAAATCACCCACCACCTATTGAACAAACTAAAGAAGAAGTGTTGTCTAGCGTAGAAGACCAATGCAAAAAAATATATAGGTTTTACCAACAAGAAAGTGCTAGTAACCTACCGGTTTCCATACCATCTTCTTCATCTTCAACACAACCTCACAAAAGACATGTTGTTTCTGCGGCTAGTATTGAAAGCCTCAGAAATAGAATGTGCGTCCGTACCGCTACTAACCAAATTAGCGAGTTTGATATTTTTGTTTTGCAGAGTTCTGTACCGTACCAAGAAGTTATCAATGAAGATGGACATGAAGACTTGCTGAAATACTGGAAGGGGAATCAGAAGACCTTTCCGACACTTTCAATGATGGCCCGAGATGTTTTGAACATTCAAGCGTCATCAACTACGTCTGAAAGCGCTTTTTCTACTGGCAGATATCAAATAGGAGACCACAGACACTCATTAGCCGGAGACAACTTGGAAATTGCAGTATTATTCAGAGATTGGATACGAGCGAAGCGGAGAAGGTGCGGTCAACAGGAGATCAACGAAGAAGAAGACGAAAACTACAACGAAATCTTATCCGAAGGTGGTGGAAGCGACGTGGATCAATTTGACCAACAAATACCAATTCCAACCGAAGAACCACAGGAAATTATCAAGCAATTAGAACAGGTTTTTTTGAGAATGTAAATTTTTTAATTGCAATTTTATTATGTAATTTGCAACTTTTGGACAACACCCCACAAAGTTGCAATTTAGACAATTGTATTTGTATTACAAAAAAATCATGTCTATTAAATAATATAAGAGGCACAAAAACAGTCTTGAGATGTTTTTATTACACTATCTTATCTTGTTTATTGAGTTTTTTTTATACATATATCGTTTACAAAAAAAGGAAAACCCGCCGGAACCCAATACCGATTCCGCCCCGCCCCGCCCCGCCCCGACCCGACCCGATTCCGACGGGATCGGGACTTCGGAAAGTCCCGCCAAACCCGATCCCGCCTGACCCGCCCAGCCCCGACCCCGCCAAACCCAGCCCGCCAGACCCGAGCTCGGCCCACTGGCTAGCTATAGTTCTACATGCTTCAAAAAACACAGGAAAGTATATAAACACAACTACAACTGCTTCTGACCAAACACCAACTCTTTAAATCAGGTCATGCCATGGGGAAAACACCAATGCATATGACCCCATCATGCTGAAGAATTATCCTGGCCTGTGTTTTAGCACTGTGATGATTAACGCATGAACCTATGAAGCTTATATTCCTCACCTAAACATGGGTTTTAGACTAAGCTAGTAGACTTAGGCAAGCAGTGGCAAGACATAGTATTGAATTAATGAAAATCAATCATGAAGTCTAGAAAACCATCAACATATTTTCAAATAACCAAGTGAAGTTTAGATGAATGCGGAGAGCTAGTCAAATGGACCTTACTGGCCTTAATAACTTGCAAGTCAGACAGATAGACATGGCACATGGCAGATAAGGCATTAATCACACATGACTCAAAGGAATTCATATAAGTTCATATATACTAAAGCCAGAATAGCCAAGTGATGGCACTCCTAGCCTCTGTTTGCCTAAAACTAAACAGTGTAGTTAAGCAGGATACAATCAGGAACAAAGAGCACTTTATAGGAACAGATAGGTATCAAAAAACATGGTGTGCATGAACTTAAACCAAAATAGGTTACTAATTTCCTAAAGAAACTTATATGGACAGAGATAAGAATGTTAGGACATTCTTAAGAAAAATAGACAGGACATGAAAAGATGGAACACACAAGATGTGCCACAACACAGAAGAGCATGTGAGTTGGTTTACTCAACCTAGTGTATACTGCAAATTCTAAAAGGAATATGGTGGCATACAGAATTATCATACTATCATTTTATGACTTAAAAAAATAGAACATACATAGTTAAAATCCAAACAGAGAATACAAAAATAAATATTCATTTCAGATCAAAGACAAAACACACATGAGTCCACATTTTCTCTTTCCATACTGGCCCATCCTTGTAGCGATCATTTTGACACTCCACTAGCAGATGACATGAACACGTAACATTTCAATAGACAGATCCCATTTCCCCTTTAAACTATCATGAGATTTGATTTCCCTAAACCTAATCATGTTGGCAGCAAACCGAACTTGCATGGAGCATAAGATTGGGAGTAAATTATTAGGAATAGACTGAAGAGTTTTTCTCAAGACATTTTGAAAGACAATGGTAGCAATTTTAGGACTTATAATCATCACAGAATTGCAGGAAAAACATAGACTCATGGAGAGACAATTGAACTCAACCAAATACCAACCACTTAACTTATTTTCTTGGTTTTTAGCTAACTCTAAGTGATATTAAGATCAACTGTGTTAACTTAAACCATTTCATCCATCAATATAAGTTCAACAACAAATGTTATGGCTTGGTCAGCCCATGTAAAGTTATACAGACTTCAACTAAATGCATATATCATTATATGAAACCTAACAGCCCTCTTATCTAACTAGACATGCTTCAAACCAGTTTTAAATCAACAACCTTGAACATTAAGTTACTGAAACAGCTTAGATGTGGCTAGTATTAGTCTACAGTTAACACATTATACCTTATTTTAAACTACACCCACTGGTTCAAGTCATAGCAGCACATATCAGGTTAATCAAATTCCCACACTACAACATCTGTACTAATTCAATCATGGACAACCTATATATTAGTTAAATAAGTTCTTTTTTCATGCTTAGCCATTTTAACTCAACTTATGTGATTAAATCAAACCTAAACTAACACTTTTAGTCATTATATGACTTTAAACAGTCTATGTCTAACTGGAAATAAGTCTTAAACCAACATACTAATCTACTTTAAGCCATTTGAAAAGATCACATGAACTGAGCAAGTCTTGAACTAACAACATTGAGTAATTATATCAACTAACAGTCTACACACACACAACTAAAACTAGTCTTAGATTAACGTATTAAACATCTTATTCAACTCATCATGCCATAACGCATATGAAACAGAAAATTTAAATAAAATACTTAAAGGAGAAGCATTTACCTCGTGTGGAGGCAGACGAAAGGTCGAAGAGGAGCTTGTTCTTCACTCCGGGATCTCCAACTCGTAAATCACACGAAAATAAGGAAGGTTTTAGTTATTGAATGATCAATTATACTAAATCTGGGTTCCGCCAAAGGGCTGAATCCCAACTTAAGCACAATTTGTCGGATTTAAGCTTAAAATCAGCTCTCAAACAATGTGAATGCCAATATCCAACTCCGGACCCCTAATAATGAAGAAATGGCAGATTTGGGGAGATATTTACCTCTATCTGGTTCTCGACCTAGAAGAATCATGAATTTAAAATCGTAATGAGACAAAAGCCATAAACGATCACAGAAAAGTAGAAAGGACAGAGGGGTTACGGTGGTGTGCTACGGCAAGATCCATTAATGCTCTTGCTGTTTTTGAGGAAAAGCAAGCGTACGAGTTTGTCTTGCCATTTTTGCCAAATTGACAAAGGTAAGGCAAACGACTAGGGTTTTCCATTGTGGAGGCCAAAGTGATTTGGGCATTTACGTGATCTTGGGCCTGGGTCAATTGACCTGGATTCAGAAATTAAAAATGAAAGAAAGGCCCACTGCATTTTTAAAGCCATTTTAATCAATTCTCGCCACATTTTGTAAATGTGGTCACATTTTATATTAGAAAATAGCTGAATAATTTTATAAATAATCTAATTGAATTAAAATCTATAATTTAATTCTAATTTTGACACTAAATAGGATTTAGGAAAATTAAATCATGCCAAATCCCTCTTAATTTAAAACATGCTTTAAAATTGAGACGTAATTCCTTTTATCGTATTTAATTAGACAATTTTTCGATTTTGACGAAGTGGAACATTAATTATTTAATATTAAGAATTTTTTTAAAAATAATTACATTTATAATTGTCATTTAAAATTCTCAAAATTATGATTATTGGTCAAATTTATGTAAAATTAGGATATGATATACAATATATATACCAAATGATATTTTGTCAAATGAAATGACAAAATACTCCCGGGATAATTTTGTAAAAAAACACATTCATTTTGTAATAGTATATTTTTCTGTCGGTGGCTCAAGATTCTTAAATAATTAAATAAAACTATTGAAGGATAAAAATTAGGTCTCAACAAAGATATGTGATTCCTTATCTTTTCATTTGTAGATATGCTTAAATCTCACACGTAAACTCTAATTCTTTAGATAGGATAACTTTTGTTTTGTATTCAAACTCTAATGTACATCATCAACTTTTATATATATATATCAGGCAACCTTGGTTACATAATAAAAACAAACGGTTGGCCTTTTCTTTTCTATTTTAATTTTTTCCATAAATTTTTTAAAAAATCTTAAATTTTGTACTTAGTCAAATGGTGCAAGACAGAGGAAGTAATAACTTAAATTCAAAATTTTCATGTTACCTTAATGAAATTATTTACAACTACATAAAAATTATGATTTATTTTAGACCATAAGTTTTAAAAAATTTATTCTCTTAAACTCCATTTCCAGTCAAACTCCTTCATATTAATGGGGACGGATATATTCTAAATTTCCGAAATGACCTTTGCATCAATTCACCAAATCTTTTATAAATTTCATGCATTAAAAGGTGACAAATCGTTTAAACTAAATAATTAATATTCTATTTTTTCATCATGATTTTTCTTTCTTTATGGTCAGCTACAGAATATGGACAATTTCTTAATTGGAAATTTTCAATACAATTTGTAGTCCCTCTATCCAGCTATAATATTTCTCAGTATATGTGTTACACGAGACAACTGGAAGAAATATCGGAGCAATGTTAGGCGTAGATTAAATTATAAGTTGAAAATGATAATTAGAGATTTAGACAATGTACATGAAAAGTACTTAGCTACAAGTTGGAATTATCATGTCTTATTTGTGAGTATATGTGTTACACGAGACAACTGGAAGAAATATCGGAGCAATGTTAGGCGTAGATTAAATTATAAGTTGAAAACGATAATTAGAGATTTAGACAATGTACATGAAAAGTACTTAGCTACAAGTTGGAATTATCATGTCTTATTTGTGAGTATATGTGTTACACGAGACAACTGGAAGAAACATCGGAGCAATGTTAGGCGTAGATTGAATTATAAGTTGAAAATGATAATTAGAGATTTAGACAATGTACATGAAAAGTACTTAGCTACAAGTTGGAATTATCATGTCTTATATGCGACGTGGGCAGAATTGTTTAAAATTCAAGCTATCTCCCATTAAGTTATCCATCACATAATTCCTCCCGTTATACCTCTTCCCGCGGAGGATCCTCAGTTATGGATTACTCTTGATGATACCGTTCTCCAATGGATTTATTCCACGGCTATGGCTACCTGGAATAGATTGCGTGACATATTCCATGATAACCAACATTCACGTGTTGTCACACTCGAGCATGAATTCTCTCTAGTTCGCATGAAAGCATTTCCAAACGTCTCTGCATATTGCAAGAAACTCAAGGAGTTGGCGGACCAACTCCGTAACGTTGGTGCACCTGTGACAAATAATCGTCTGGTTCTACAACTGGTTGCCGGTCTTTCTGAGGCCTATAATGGCGTTGGGACTCTCATTCATCAAAGCAACCCACTTCCCGCTTTTTATCAAGCCCGCTCCATGCTTACATTGGAAGAAGCCGGTTTGGCTAAAAAGACGGCTACCGGAGAAAGCCCTGTCGTCCTACACAAATTCTTCAGGTTTTGTTGATAATTCGGGCCAAAACCATACTCATGGTGGCGGCAAAAATAATCGTAAGAATAATAACAAAAACCGCGGGGGCAAACGCGATTGCGGGTCAAGAAGCGTGCAGGGCCCCGCCCGAACAAAGGCCCACCACCCCATCGGGTCCCAAAGAAGGTCAGCCGTGGGCCGCAGCCCCTTTACGCCCAAAGAGCCTCCCAGAATGGTCGCGACCTTTTTCAGGCCCAACAATCGGCGATGGCGGCCATGGCCATCGCCCAAGAACGCTGGCCAGCAGCCTACGGTCCGCCAAATTCTGGCCTGGAATACTTGGGCCCCGACCTCCGCAAGCTCACCACGCTGCAGGCCCCACTTAGACCGATATCGAAGCAACGATGCACACATTGGGTTTGACTCAACCGGACCCAAATTGGTATATGGACACCGGTGCCACTACCCACATGACTTTCGATTCAGGTACTCTCTCATCTTATTCCAATTTGAGCAACCCTCGGGGTATAATTGTTGGTAATGGCAACTCTATTCCAATTCAGGGTTATGGTAAGAAAATGTTGTCTCCCCCCAATCCATCCCTTATCTTGAAAAATACTTTACATGCCCTCAAATTGATTAAAAACTTAGTGTCTGTCCGAAAGTTCACCACTGACAATTCCATTTCTGTTGAATTTGATCCTTTTGGTTTCTCTGTGAAGGATTTCAAGACGGGGAGTCATCTCATGAGGTGTGATAGTAGGGGGGATCTTTATCCTATCATGCTCGGTTTCAGTCCATCGAGTCAAGCTTTGCCATCAGCCTTTGCAGCCATTTCTCCTTCCTTGTGGCATGCTCGCCTTGGTCATCCGGGATCCTCTATTTTATCACCTTTAGATAAAAATAGTTTTATTTATTGTAAGGGTACGAGTCGTACTCCAATTTGTCAATCTTGTTTGTTAGGAAAAATTGTTAAGCTGCCATTTATAGACTCCAATTCTCATACTTCAATGCCATTTGATATTATTCATAGCGACCTATGGACGTCTCATGTTCCTAGTTCATTGGGTCATCGATATTATGTTCTCTTTTTAGATGATTATTCTAATTTTTTGTGGACGTTTCCAATTGCAAATAAATCTCAAGTGTTTTCAGTCTTCATAAAATTTAGAGTGTTCATTCGTACCCAATTCGAAAGAGAAATAAAAAATATTCAATGTGATAATGGGAAAGTGTATGATAATAGGGAGTTTCGGGAGTTCTGTGCTAATAATGGGATCAATTTTCATTTTTCGTGTCCTCATACATCTTCACAAAATGGGAAAGCCGAAAGCAAAATTCGTTCCATAAATAACATTGTCCGAACTCTCTTAATTCATGCTTTCATACCCCCATATTTTTGGTATTATGCTATACAAATGGCCACATATCTCCTTAACATAATTCCTTCCAAAGGTCTGACATATTCTTCCCCCTCCAAATCTTATTTAATAAGAACACTTCTTATTCTCATCTTCGGGTTTTTAGGTGCTTGTGTTATCCGTTATTCCCATCCACCACAATTAACAAACTTCAGGCCCGGTCTACTTCGTGTGTGTTTTTGGGTTATCCGTCTAATCATCGTGGTTACAAATGCTTTGATTTATCCTCCAAGAAAATCATAATTAATCGCCATGTAATTTTTGATGAAACCCAATTTTCATTTACTAAAATTCATAATCCCGAGCCTCGTTCGTATAATTTTTTGGATGATGGTATATCCCTGTATATTACTCACCATTTTTCGGACATATCCTGTACCCTAAATTCTCTAGCGGGCCCACTGCCCACCGCCCCACCGTCTGTCAAATTTTCGATTCTTGGATCGCCCCCAACGATTGGGCAGTCCACCAACTCGAACTGGTCGATGGTCGCCCAAATTCGATTTGGGCCAAGAGCCCATCGTCATAGCCACCCGTCCCGAGCCCAGCAAATTCCCAAAATTCACTCAATTCTTCCTCGAGTCATATACCGGTCACTCGTAGTCAGCGGGGTATTGTTACACCTAAAAGATATTTTGATTTACATTCTAATGTCTTTAAATCCCCCTTGCCCCGTAATCCTGTGTCTGTCTTAAACGACCCGAATTGGAAAATTGCTATGACTGATGAATATAATGCTCTTATTGATAATAAGACATGGGAGTTGGTGCCCCGTCCATCTGGTATTAATGTTATCAGGTCTATGTGGATTTTTGCTCATAAGGAGAATCCAGGTGGGTCCTTTGCTTGACATAAGGCGCGGCTTATGGGTGATGGTAAGACTCAGTAGGTTGGGATAGATTATGGGGAGACGTTTAGTCCGTTGGTCAAGTCGGCTACCATTCGCACTGTGCTTAGCTTGACTCTTTCTAATGCATGGCATATTCATCAGTTGGATATCAAGAATGTTTTCCTACATGGTGATCTCAAGAAAATAGTATATATGCATCAGTCGTTGGGGTCAGGGATCCTAACCGTCCTCATCATGTCTATTGGTTGAAGAAGTCCTTATATGGGCTTAAGCAGTCTCCACGGGCCTAGTATACAAAGTTTGATGACTATGTTTCGACTATTGGGTTCACTCGCAGTAGGTTAGATAATTCCTTGTTCATCTACCGTCGTGGTTCATCCTTGGCCTACATTCTGTTATATGTGGATGATATCATTTTGACTGCCTCTTCCGATGCATTACGCCAGTCTATCATTGCCATGCTCAGCTCTGAGTTTGCTATGAAAGACTTAGGGTCCTTGAGTTACTTTTTGGGGATTGCCGTCAAGCGTCATTCAGATGGTTTGTTTTTGTCTCAAAGAAAGTATGCGGCTAAGATCAACGAGAGGGCTGTGATGTCATCCTATAAGTCCACTTCTACTCCAGTTGATATAAAGCCCAAGCTTAGTATCGCGGCAAGCGCACCATACGAGGACCCGACCCGCTATCACAGTCTTGCAGGGCCCTTCAGTATCTGACTTTTACAAGACTAGATATTACGTATGCCGTCCAGCAGGTGTGTTTATTCATGCATGATCCCCGAATTGAGAACATGAATGTAATCAAACACATCATTAGGTATATTTAGGGTACACTGGACTATAGTTTGCATTTATATCCGTCCTCGCCATCCACACTTATATCATACACAGATGCTGATTAGGGTGGTTGTCCAGACACCAGACGGTCGATGTCTCGCTACTGTATGCTCCTTGGCAACAACTTGGTCTCCTGGTCTGCAAAGCGTTAGGCAACTCTATCCCGCTCACGTGCAGGGGCCGAATATCGAGGGGTGGCTAATGTGTTCTCAGAATCATGTTGGCTACGTAATTTGCTTTTGGAGCTTCATTATCCCATTCAGAAGGCAACCTTGGTATATTGCGATAACATTAGTGACATCTACCTTTCAGGTAACCCGGTTCAGCACCAACGCACTAAGCATATCGAAATGGACATTCACTTTGTCCGTGAAAAGGTTGCTCAGGGTCACGTTCGCATATGCCATGTCCCGTCTCGATATCAAGTTGCAAACATCTTTACAAAGGGTCTACCCGCGGTCTTTTTTGAAGATTTTAGAGATAGTCTCACCGTTCGAAGACCGTCCGCTATGACTGCGGGGGAGTGTTAAACAAGGCATATATACTCGTGATATACACTTGATATACAAAGGTGTATATCACGGGAATACAGAAGCAGTGACCCAGCTCGGCAGTCACGGAAGCCCATCTTGGGAGCCCATCACGGGCAGATTACAAGATTGTAATCTTGTATATATGGTATATATATTTGGTGTGTATTGTAGTGTATTTGTTACCTAAATTAGGATTATACACTTACCATAATTGTATAGTTAGAATTATGGTAGAATAAGGTTTTAGGAATAGAATAGGAATATGATTCTCCTATTTTGTAACTTGTATATATACCTTTCAATTAATGAAAATAATCAAGAGGATTATTTCTTTCAGTATTAGTACTTAGTAATAATATATCAAAGCACCTAAAAGAACACGAGAGAAGGAAATATATATTCTCGTTATAATTAGTGCATTTTATTTATTTCAAGGTTCACATACATGATATATACAATTAAATAGAAGTTCACAAAGTCAAGAAGATTAGGAATATGATAAGAGAAACACGAGTTGATTTCTCCGGTATCCATTGAATAAATGCTCTTAATCACTTGTTACTACTACTTCTTGATTGAAAGTGGAGCGCCGCGGCGCTAATGCATTTTATCTGAAACCGAAAGGCTACTTCCTCAGTGGCGCCGCGACTCTAATGATTAGCTCCGCGACCCCACCTGTCCAGAAACAAAAAATAAATCGGAGTTCAGAATGTTTAACCTAAGATTATTATTATACAGTATATTATTTGATAGTATATTGTTTATGTGCTAAATGTCAAAATATTTGTCATTTACATTTCTAGAATAGTGTCTGCTATAACTGTCTGGGCAGGTGGCACCTAGTGTTTGATTAAACCATCTTATATCATGCATATTGGGTTGATGGTTCCCAAACTATATGTGTTGTTAGTTTTGCATGATGCTAAGATGTCATATTGAATATGTCATAAAATAGTTGATCTTGATTAGAACCCTGAATTAAAATGTTCCCCAAAACTTTAAATACAAGTCTAAATTAAAACGCATCGTCCATTATAATTGTTAGAGTGCAAAATCCTTTTCGACAATGCGAGTATTTATGCCAAAGCATTTGCTCTAAGTCTACGAGGACCCAGACTCTTTCATAGATGTGTTTTAATGTAAAGGTAAATGATAAACTTTTGTGGGTATTTACACCAAAGTGTTTGTTCACAAAGGCCAAATTTGCTTAGATACATAAATGCAGTCGTGTAATGGAGTTGACTTGCTTAGACAAATCTTGGCGCCAAAGTATCGGACTAATCTAATGACGCAAGATTAAATGTAATAATTTGATAAACCAAGAGTTGCGAATAAGTTTTGCAATTGGTTTAAAACCTATCAAGATATGTTGTTGAAGTTATCAGCCAAAGCAAATGCGGAGATAGTATAGGCTTGGATCTTGGCCCATTATGACCTGTTCGTATTCTACCATGGGGTCGTAGAAGTATGTTAAAATAGTGGGAGCTAATTAAACAAAAGGCCTTGTTGATTAGCCTAAATGAATGTGTATAATAGGAAATAGATTTTGAGTTTGATTTCAGGTCTATCTAATTCTTCAGATTATTAAAGATGTCGAGCTTATCGTTGAAAATGTTGATTGATATGAATAAACTTACTAGACCGAACTATCTTGACTGGATAAGGAATTTGCGAATAGTATTGAGACATGAGAGAATAGAATACGTGTTGGACACGGTGTTCCCAACAGTCCCTACGACAGATTCTGACGAATATGCCTCTTTTGATAAAGATGCTTACCAGAATCATCTAGATGATGCCACTTCGGCGCAATGCGTAATGTTGTCTTCCATGTCTATGGAACTTCAGAGACAGTATGAGAACATGGGGCCCAATGAGATGCTCAAACACTTGAAGAGTCTCTATGACTCTCAATCCTAGACGATGGAATATGAGTTGCTAATAGAACTCTTCAAGTGTAAGCTCAATGAAGGGGGCCAGGTCTCACAGCACGTGTTGAAGACGATAGGGCTGATAGAGAGGCTTGCTTCAATTGGAACGAAGCTTGAAAAGAATGTCGCTACCACACTCATCCTGAACTCTCTCCCTCGTTCCTTTTAGAACTTCATAGTGAATTTGAACATGAATAGAACGAAGGCGACTCTGCCGGGTCTGTACAACATGCTCAAGACCTTTGAGTCCTCCACTTCTAAAGGCAAAGTTGTGCTCATGGTGAGCACTTCTAGCCGACACAAGCCGAAAGGCAAGGAATGGTAGAAGAAGAAGGGAAAGGCAATCGTTGCTCCCTCAGCTATGAAGCCTAAGGGAGGTGTGAAGAAGAAGGTGAACGCGACTAAGGATGAATGCCTCAACTGCCATAGGAAGGGCACCGCGGCACTTGCTAGTGTTTCAAGATCGCGTTGTGGCTCCATGGTGGAGCGACGTGGCGCTAATTCTTCATTTCAAAACTTGAACTCACTGGACAATAAGCGTCGCGACTCCATGGTGCAGCGCCGTGGCGCTAATGCATTTATAGATGTAGAAATGTTTCTGCCTCTGCAGCACTGCGGCTCCATGGTGGAGCATCGGGACGCTAATGCAATTGCAGAAGCAGAAATGTTTCTGCCCCTGCAGCGCCACGACTCCATGGTGGAACGCTGCGGCATTAATGCATTTATTTTGAAACCTAAAGGCTACTACCTCAGTGGAGCCGCGGTTCTAATGATTAGTGTTGCAGCCCCACCTGTCCAGAAACAAAAAAAAATTCAGAGTTCAGAATGCATATTGGGTTGATGGTTCCCAAACTATATGTGTTGTTAGTTTTTCATGATGTTAAGATGTCATATTGAATATGTCATAAAAGAGTTGATCTTGATTAGAACCCTGAATTAAAATGTTCCCAAAAACTTTAAATATAAGTCTAAATTAAAATGCATCGTCCATTATAATTGTTAGAGTGCAAAATCCTTTTCGACAATGCGAGTATTTATGCCAAAGCATTTGCTCTAAGTCTACGAGGACCCAGACTCTTTCATAGATGTGTTTTAATGTAAAGGTAAATGATAAACTTTTGTGGGTATTTACACCAAAGTGTTTGTTCACAAAGGCCAAATTTGCTTAGATACATAAATGCAGTCGTGTAATGGGGTTGACTTGCTTAGAAAAATCTTGGCACCAAAGTATCGGACTAATCTAATGACGCAAGATTAAATGTAATAATTTGATAAATCAAGAGTTGTGAATAAGTTTTGCAATTGGTTTAGAACCTATCAAGATATGTTATTGAAGTTATCAGCCAAAGAAAACGCTGAGATAGTATAGGCTTGGATCTTGGCCCATTATGACCTCAATTAATATAGGTTCGTATTCAACCATGGGGTCGTAGAAGTATGTTAAAATAGTGGGAGCTAATTAAACAAAATGCCTTGTTGATTAGCCTAAATGAATGTGTATAATAGGAAATAGATTTTGAGTTTGATTTCCGGTCTATCAAATTCTTCAGATTATTAAAGATGTCAAGCTTATCGTTGAAAATATTGATTGAGATGAATAAACTTACTGGACCGAACTACCTTGACTTGCTAAGGAATTTGCGAATAGTATTGAGACAAGGGAGAATAGAATACGTGTTGGACACGGTGTTCCCAACAGTCCCTACGACAGATTCTGACTAATATGCCTCTTTTGATAAAGATGCTTACCAAAAATAACTAGATGATGCCACTTCGGTGCAATGCATAATGTTGTCTTCCATGTCTATGGAACTTCAGACACAGCATGAGAACATGAGGCCCAATGAGATACTCGAACACTTGAAGAGTCTCTATGACTCTCAATCCCATACGATGGAATATGAGTTGCAAATAGAACTCTTCAAGTGTAAGCTCAATGAAGGGGGTCGGGTCTCACAGAATGTGTTGAAGATGATAGGGCTGATAGAGAGGCTTGCTTCAATTGGAACGAAGCTTGAAAATAATGTCGCTACCACACTCATCCTCAACTCTTTCCCTCATTCCTTTGAGAACTTCATAGTGAATTTCAACATGAATGGAACGAAGGCAACTCTGCCGGAGCTGCACAATATACTCAAGACCATTGAGTCCTCCACTTCCAAAGGCAAAGTTGTGCTCATGGTGAGCTCTTCTAGCCAACCCAAGCTGAAATGTAAGGAATGACATAAGAAGAAGGAAAAGGCAATCGATGCGCCCTCAGCTATGAAGCCCAAGGGATGTGTGAAGAAGAAGGTGAACGCAGCTATGGATGAATGCCTCAACTGTCTTAGGAACGAGCATTGGAAAAAGGACAGCACGGCACCAGGAGGAGTTAAAGCACTAGGTGCTCCTGCCTTTGGTGGACAAGGTATGTACGTCATTGAAATAAATATGTCTATAAATAACTCTCATTCTTGGGTATTGGATACCGCTTGTGTCTTACATATTTGTACAAATGTGTAGGGGCTAACTGATAGTAGGAAGGTTGGACCGAGAGAGGTAGACCTACGTATTGGAAATGGAGCACGAGTTGATATTGAGTGCGTAGAGACTTATAGATTAAATTTACCTTCCGGCTACTGTTTAGTGTTTAATGATTGCTTCTATGTACCTGTCACGACCCGACCCGACGGGCCACGACTAACCGCCCTAATGACGTCATTATACTAACCTGTCACACATAATCCAACTAACACTTAGTGAGTCTGAAATCCGGCAGCATAACGCCGCAATAGCAACTTATGCCAGGGTAGGCAAGCCGACGAGGCTGCCTTTACCCAAGATTGTACCTGTCTCCTGAGGAGTCACAACTCTCCAATATAACATAACAAGCAAGCCGACAAGGCTGCCACCAGATAGTAACGTATATACATGAGAACACCCCAGCACAGAATACAATAACATGACCGACCAAAACAGAGTCATAACCCTTACACACGTACAACCCACCACTGTCTACAGACCTCTATAAGAAGAATAACGACATATGACAGGACAGGGCCCCGTCGTGCCCCTAAATACGAACATAAGTCTAAAAGAGATTCGGTACCAAAACGACAAAGCCCTGGATCAAAGGAGCTTTCCAACATGCTGAGTAGGAACCTAGGCCTGAGGTTCACCAAACTGAAAACATGTACCTGCGGGCATGAAACGCGACTCGAGGAAAGGGGGTCGATGCGAAAATAATGTCTTCGAGTATGTAAAACATGAAGTCGTAAAAGAGACCATAATTAGCCAATGTAAATGTAAGATCAGTATAAAAATAAGGATTCAAATCCAACTGTGCCATAAACCATAAAAGTCAGTTGTGCCTTATAAAAATGAGAGTCAAGTCAAGAAAACATGAAGGCATGTCCATAAACATATATATACCTGTAACGTAACCCGACCCACTAATGCGGGACTCGGTGGAATCATATCATAACCCGGCCCATGCTGGGACTCGGTAAAATCATCTCTCATCTATGGATCCATCCTACGTAACCCGGCCCTCTAGTGAGGGTCTCGGTGAACAATGCAAGGCTGTGCACGAGTCGTAACCCGGCCCGGGACTCGATGAGGTGAAATAGTAACACTTAGCACGAGTAGATATCGTGAGTAACCATATGCAAGTAAAAATTATCATATGACTCTCAATAAAATCATTGTAATAATGTCATAATAAACTCTTTGCTGAAAAATCATAGGCACTTCTCATAAAAATCCTCATTAGGAATTAAACTGTATAAGAATTAAGTACGTCCGCCGTACTTTCATTAAATCATGCCAAAAAGAAAGGAGTAAGAGTTTCACATACCTCTTAGACGAACTAATCAACTCTATATTAGAGTACGTCTCGATTTAGAACTTCAACCTATAATAATGGTAATACGTTCGTCAATTCTATGATCGCTAGCATACTTTATATCGAATAACGACTTCTTATTTTATAAAAATTCGGGCAGCACTTCCCCTGTTTATACATGTTTCCACAACTTCCAAACGAGGCTAATAACATCGATAAACAAACACCAATTAAGGGCACAACCAAGACAACAATAAAGGGAATTTACACACCCACTTCTCATGTAAATTTAGCCTCTTAATCCACCTTAAAAACAGCCCACAGAACATCCCATGTTTCAACAACAACGAGGGTAGAATGTGAAGCCTTTCTATGCCTTTCCACACCCTTATTCCTTTAGGACTTACCTTAGAAATTACCACACTTAAACATGCATAATGGTGACTAAATTTTCAGAATTATAACACCACAAAACAGCCCCTAAAACAGTCCATATACATCACAACATGTCCAACAATTTCATGCAAGTTCTTGGCCACAACATGTCATAATTCCATAACTCTTATCTTAATTCCTATAATCCAATTTCGGATTTTAATACTTCCATATAACTAATTCCAACTAAATCTCCATGTTTCCTTTCAATTTCATCATGCAATTAGTGATAATAATAACAACAATCACCAACGAATCCAACAACACCAAAATCTGTCCCAAATTGGCAACTAGCCCAAAATGGTTACATGCAATGCTTAAATTCCAATTCTTCCTTAACAAAAATTCATTACCTTAATTATAACAACATGCATTCCAATTATATCATAGAAAGAAGAATTTTTATACCTCAAATTCGTCAAAACAGTCCGCAATTTTCTGCCACTGTTTTTCCGGAAATCCCCACTGTTTTGTAATTTTTCTCCTCCTTTTTGTTCACTTCTTCAACTCCAATTGACATGCAAGTGTTCTACAATGTTAAGCCATCATCCCTACACGTTTTTCTTCCAAAATTTCATCCCAAAAATCACAATTTTCAGGGCAATTTTAAACAAGCGTTTGTTTTGCCACTTGTTTTATACGGTTTTTTGGTGTTGTTTTGCTTCTAATTTTTGGTGAAGAATGTAGTCTAGGAAGAGAAGATAAAAACCTTAATTTTGGTTATGGGTGGAGGGTGATTTTTGGATTAGTGTAGAGGAGAGAATGAGAGGAGAGTTATTTTTTTGTTTAAGTGTAGAAGAAGATGAAGAGGTAAGTGTAGGTTTATTATAAAAAAAAATCTGATTTCCTTTTTACACTTTGGCCCCCAAGTTCTTCAATTAATAAATCTCAAACCACTTCTTTTAATTCCCGAGAATTTCATAAGCCTCGTATCCTCAATGTCATAATTTTATAATACAATACTATTCCATTACGGGAATATACAATTATTGCTATAAGTATCCAACGTCACCCTTATTGTGACCAACATCTTTCCGGAATCACATCCTCTTGTATACTAATTTCTGGATTAGCATATATAAATATACTCTATATCCAAGATTCGAATCTTACCTCCTTAATTACGTCCTCTAATTATAGTCTTAAAATTACGAGGTGTAACAGTACCCTCATTAACGAGGAATATTATTTCTATCCTAATATTGGACACGGAGGGCTTTTCCTCGTATAATTATAATGGCAGTCACGTACTCTCTTTTGATAATGTTATATATGGAACTGCTCCTCTTGTGGATGGATTATATACACTGAACTGTAGTCTAGAGATATTCAATGTACAAAATAAACGAGCCAAGATAAGTAATAGAAACTCTATCTACCTATGGTACTGCAGACTTGGTCATATGAACGAATCAAGGATAGCAAGATTGAGGAAGTTAGACTACCTCGAACCATTTGACTTGGATTCTTATGGTAACTGCAAATCTTGCTTGAGAGGAAAGATGACCAATAAACCACTTTTTGGGAAAGGTATGAGAGTCAAGGAGGTGTTTGAGTTGGTCCATACTGATGTATGTGGGCCATTCTCAACTCAAGCTAAATGAGGCTTCCCATACTTCATCACTTTTACTGACGACTTCACAAGGTATGGATATGTGTATCTTATGAGACATAAATTTGAGGCTTTTGAGAAGTTCAAGGACTACAAGTCGAAAGTAGAGAAGCAACTTGCAACAAGTATCAAGACCATTCGATTGGATAGAGAAGGTGAGTACTTGAGAAATAACTTTCTAGATTACTTAAAGATACATGGAGTCCAATCATAATGGACACCTCCAGAAATGCCACAGATGAATGGGGTTGCCGAAAGGAGAAACCGAACCTTATTGGATATGGTTCGATCCATGATGAGCTCCTCAGCTCTACCGACATACCTTTGGGGATATGCTATACAAACCTCTATATATGTTCTGAACAGGGGTCCTTCCAAATTAGTACAAAAGATACCCTATGAGATATGGTGTGGCAAGAAGACAGTTCTTAAATATATGAGACCCTGGGGGTGCCCTGCATATGTTAAGAAGATGCTCACTGACAAGTTGGAATCTAAAAGTGAGAAATGTTACTTCGTGGGGTATCCAAAGGAAACTAAGGGATACTACTTCTATCTTCCTAGAGAACATATGATCTTTGTTTCCAGGAATACAACTTTTCTTGAAGAAGAATATGTCTACAAGGAACATAGCTGCACAGAGATAGAACTTGAAGTAATTCAAGAACCACAATATAACACAAAAGTTGAACCCTTGTCGAATGACCTAAACAAGGATTCAATGGGAGTATTCGGTGATGATTGGGTACTTAGAGTATGCCCTTCAGCCAGTGGGAGTGCTGTGAGAGATAGTGCAGAAATGCAAGGCTCTCATACACAACCAATGGAAGATGATACAATGGTTGTACATCATTCCATTCAGGAAATACATGAAAATGACATTCCTGAAATCTCTCAAGGTGATGGATTGTCCAATACACAAAGACCTTCTCACAATCAGAATGCAACAAACACTGAAATGCAGAATACTCAACTCCGTAGGACCACTAGGACTCATCGTCCTCCTGAAAGACTTAATCTCCTTGTTGAAACACACAATGAGATAGATATTCCTGATGACGATAAACCTACAACCTACATCGAAGCTATGTTAGAAATTGATTCGCATAGATGGCAAGAAGCCATAAAATCTGAGATAGACTCGATGTACATAAATCAAGTTTGGAACTTGGTTGATTTGCCAACAGGGGTTAGACCCATAGGATGCAAATGGGTCTTCAAGAAGAAGATTGATGCATATGGCAAGGTACAGACTTATAAAGCAAGACTGGTGGCTAAAGGTTATAATCAACGGCCTGGGGTCGATTATAATGAAACCTTTTCACCTGTTGCTAAGATTAAGTCCATTCAGATTTTGCTTGCAGTAGCTGCATATTATGACTATGACATTTGGCAAATAGACGTCAAGACTGCTTTCCTCAATGGTAATCTAGTTGAGGAGGTGTATATGAAACAACCTGAGGGTTTTTCAATTGAGTACAAACCAAATGTTGTATGCAAGCTACAAAAGTCCATTTATGGGCTTAAGCAAGCCTTGAGGAGTTGGAACATTTGCTTTGACAAGGCTATCAAGTCATTTGATTTCGTTAGAAGAAAAGAGGATCCATGTTTTTATAGTAAATGCAAGGATTAGAGTATTGTCTTAATTATCATTTATGTAGATGACATATTAATAATGGAAGACAATAAGACTCTCCTACAATCAGTCAAAGAGTGGTTGTCCAGTACCTTCATGATGAAGGATTTAGGTGAAGCCTGCTACATTCTAGTGATTTGGATCTATAGACATAGACCTAACATATTGTTGGGGCTGCCACAGTCAGTCTACATAGACAAAGTGCTTAGACGTTTTTCTATGGAAAATTCCAAGAAAAGCGATCTACCGATGGGACAAGGCATCAAGTTATCTAAGAAGGATATCCTTCTAATTCTATAGAACTTGAACACATGAAAAGGATCCCATGTGCTTCGGCTATAGGATCGTTCATGTATGCCATGACCTGTACTAGGTCAGATGTGGCATTTGCACTTAGTATGACTTGCAAGTTCTAGCAGAATCCTGGGGAAGAACACTGGAAGCCAGTGAAGAGTATTCTTAAGTATCTTAGACGAACTAAAGATTACTTCATAGTCTATGGTGGGGAAGAAAATTTAGGTGTTACTGAGTACACTGATGCTAGCTTCCAGACAGATGTTGATGACTACAAATCTCAATCAGGATACACATTTATTTTCAATGGTGGAGCAGTAAACTGGAAAAGTTCCAAACAAACCACAACTGCTGATTCGACAACAGAAGCTGAGTACATTGCTGGATCGGAAGCTGGTAAAGAAGTTGTTGCGATATCTGAGTTTCTGAAGAAACTAGGGGTTGTTCTAAGTGTCACTTGTCCAATAACGGTTTATTGTGACAACACTGGTGCGATTGCGCAAGCTAACGAATCAAGATCAACCAATAGAAACAAGCATGTATCAAGAAAGTACCACATACTCAGGGAGATGGTGGAGATTGAAGAGATTAGATTAGACTATGTTCCCACAGACGATAATTTAGCTGGCCCATTCACTAAACCATTAAGCTTAGTCAAGCATAATGGTCATTTTGAGAATATGAGCATTAGATATGTTGGAGATTGGCTCTAGGCCAAGTGGGAGATTGGAAGTATATTTATGTCCTAGAGACAATCTGTATTAGGATAAATGTACTTTATACGCATTCATATTATTATTAATGGAAATTAGTATTTTGGCATTTGCAATTATTGAATTATTATTTAATTATTTGTAATTATTCATTAATGTGCATCCCTTGAGCTTACGTTGTCATTAATAGAGTAAGATATTTATGATAGAGCGTAACTATTAAAATAGCCTCGACTAATGATCATCGAGAATGAGGTATCGATGATATATGATAAGTCGACATGTGGTCTGCATCACATCCTTGGAGGATGTAGTATGTCTCACCTGCTACGAGTAATGTCTACTCGTGATAGACACATAGATACTTTGGAAGTATTGGTATACCCTGCTGATATACTGTTTGTTATACTTGTCTAAAGTATGATCAGTGTGTGGGAGATAGAAGTCCTTAGACTTGAGGTCAATACGCTCCTTGTCTACAAAGTAATATACTTTGATCCCGTCCTAAGCTCAAATGCCTTATAGGTTGAGATACGACTTGTATTGGGTACATTACGATGTGGATTAAAGGTGGTAGTTGAGCCAAGATTAGAATTCATTCCTCGAATGTATATTCGGGAGAACACTCGGATTCTCAGTGATATTAAGTTGACTAAGTCGTTGGCCAATCCAATAGACATATTTAGAATATGGTCTAGTTGTTAACTAATATAGATGAGATACAATGATTAAGCCATTTGGATAGACACTTGACAAATCTTAAGCTTGATCGGGTGTGTCGTGAATGAAAGGATTTTATCTTACCACATAAAGGTTAAGTTTACTGGATTCGCGTAAATGTACTTCACATATTGAGTTCGTCTTCCGGCGCCATCTAGGAGTTCCCCATAGACCTTAATTTGATTAATGTCGATATGAGAAGGCATGTAGGTCACACTATGTCGATTATCCGTTTCAATCTAAGGATGTATTGAGAGAGTAATTAAATGTTCGATTTGGAATCGAGATACTTAAATGAATAATGATTATTTTAATTAAGTCAAAATTAGATTTTGAATTTAATTAAGAATGCACGGAAAATAAATCGAGACAGTGCAGGTGCACGTCGAGCACCGCGACGCCCATACCCCAGGGTCACGGCGCAGTGCTGGAGCACGTCGAGCGCCGCGGCGCCTACACCCTAGGGCCGCGACGCCTCTGCATCGATTTTTAAGCTAAGCCCAAGGTCAAACCCTAATCCGGTTTTGACCTAATTTTCAACTATAAATAGAGGCATTCCCTTTCATTATTAACACACTAATTTTCTGAAAATTATTCTAAGCCTTAGAGACTTAAAATCAAATACTCTCTCGAACCGCTGCCGAATTTCCTAGCTTTCCAAAGGAGAAATACATTGAAGCTCGGAGCTTGCAATCGGAAGGACAACCGCGTGTGCACCTTATAGTAGAAAAAGATTCCACATATTCAAACTTGTAAGTTTATGCTTTATGTTACAATTTTAATTGTTGTATAACCATACCAGAAATGTTGTTGTGGTAAGTAAGAAAAAAAACTTTAAAACTTCTGTTGTGCCTTACATATGTGCATCTTACCCAACAAAATCCTACAGGGGTATCAGTTGGATCGCAGAGAAAATCTTAGAAGGAAAACTGAAAAGAGATGATGGAAGTGGAAAAAAGTGAAAAGAGAGGAAAATGTAACCAAAAAACAATTAAATAGATTCTGACGTGTCATATGATGTGGTGGCGTGTGTAATACACTGCCTCTCATAATATTGGTTATGCATTTTTAATAGGTATTAAATGCACTTGGCATAAAAATAAGGGGGTAAAGAATTACATGCAAATTAAAGTTTTGTTAAAGTGAATTTTTGAAATATATTTAGGAATAATTTTATGTATTTTTCTAAGTTTAAGATCACAAGTTATGACATGTTAACCACGAAGGCTTTTTGAAAAAGTATTTTTTGTCTTGTAAATGCATTTTTTCTATTTAGAGAGAGGGGGCTTTAGGGCACTCGACTGTAAGGAGAGGGGGCTTTAAGCCACTCGCTTGACTATAAGGAAGGAGAGGGGGTGGAAAACTACTTGCTTGATTGTAAGGAAAGAGAGGGGGCGGAAAGTTCTTAGGAAGAGCCGTACGAGACAACTCACGTACGGTACGGGAGTCGAGCCCCTACGCAGGGGCTTAGGTCAACCCTTATATAATAGTCAGTCATCAATTGGAGGCGGGCAAGATAGTGATGAATTGTGATTGGTCTAAACCTTCGACTAGCGACTTATTGCGGCCTGCCCAGAATGCCCATACTGACTAAGACCTTATTCACACAGCGAAGAAAGGTCGAGTGGAAGGGGGCAGTCAGTTGGCTGCTTCAGGCCGGTTTTCTTCTCCACCAACAACCAAGACGCATGAAAGCGGTTTTTAGCGCTGCTGGGCAGAAAGACATGATGGCATGAAACTCGATTATGTTATGGTGTGTTAGAGCCACATAAATGTCTTTGTGAGTAAACAGAAAATATCGCTCTGATAGAAATTGCATATTCCAAAATGTTTTCGATTAATGGCGTTTGACGCTAGCTAATGTTTATTTTCCACCGTCCAACCCATAGCCCTTATCTTCACCACCCCAACACCACTATCCTTCTATGTCGACCTTTATAATGTTTGTCTAGATTATATACAAATATTTTTGGGACAATGCATTCTGCTTATTTACCAAGCATCATAGAAAATAAATAAATAAATTACTTATTTTTCAAAAAAAATATTTTTCAACAAAAACATTTTCCTTTCTACCAAAAACACCCTTTAACCTAATTCTTTTTTAATTTTACTCTTTTAAAAAAAATTATAGCCACACAAATGTTATAGCAGATTTTAAATCACAAAATTTAAAAGTCTATAATTATTCTTAACTTCATGAATACCTAATCAGACTACGCGAACTTGAAATGGAAGGACTAAGGAGTAATACAAATAAATATCTATGTGGGATAGGAGGTAAAGCCTTAAACATGTGGTTGTCCTAAACCGAAACCCACTCAGAAATCTTTCTTCGTGCATCGGTAAAAATGTCATGATTCATGTTATGCTCATGTCACGTTGAGAGGTACAACAAAAAAAAAGAATAGCAAAATCTAATTTTTTTTTTCTAATTAAGCCGCCTTGTGGTAGGTTTGTCATAGATCCCTACATTCGTAATTAAAATTCAAAAAAAAAATTATTGAGGAAAAAATAAAACCTTACCTCCTCAAAATCTAGGTTAAATAGGGACATGTTCTACACATTATTAGTAAAAGAATGATGTTGTTGTGTGTGATGTACAGTGTTGACTATATAGAACAAGAGATAAGAATATAATGAACAAAAAAGTTACTTTTGCAAAAATCATCGTATGCCACTTCTTATTATAAAATTATAATGGGACGAGATTATATCTTTTTTTCTCTGAAAGAAATAATCCCTTAATTATTTTTATTACTGAATGAGTATATATATAATTTACAATTTTCATAATATAGAAAAATTTATTCCTATTCTACTCCCAAAACTCTATTCTATTTGTACAAGAATTCTACAATTATGGTAAGTGTACAATGCTAATTAAATACAAATACATGTTACCAAACATAGCTCCAAACCGTGATATACTTGGCATGTATATCAAGGATTGTTTTGTCCAAATCGTCTTGTGTTTCCGTGATATACAAGGTATACACAAGGCATTATATATGTCGTGTATATCGTGTATATCACGGTATAATTTCACACCCCCGCAGTCATAGCGGGCGGTCGTCGTACGCTGAAATTGTCTCTAAAATCTTCAAATTGAACCGAGGAAAGACCCTTAGTAAAGATGTCTGCAATTTGGTACCTAGAAGGGACATGTAAGACGCGTACTTGTCCACGAGCTACCTTTTCTCGAACGAAGTGAATATTCATATCGATATGTTTAGTGCGCTGATATTGAACAGAATTACCAGAAAGATAGACGACACTAATATTATCACAATAAACCAATGTAGATTTCGGAATGGGACAATGAAGCTCTAAGAGAAGATTACGTAACCAACATGATTCAGAGACCACATTGGATACCCCTCGATACTCGGCCTCTGCACTGGAGCATGATAATGTAGACTTGCGCTTTGCAGACCATGAGACTAAGTTATCACCAAGAAATATACAGTAACCAGACATGGAGCGTCTGGTATTCGGACAGCCACCCCAATCAATATCTGTATATGAGACAAGTGTAGAGGTCGATGATGGATATAGATGCAAGTCATAGTCAAGTGTTCCCTAGATGTATCGGATAATGCGTTTGAGCGCATTCATGTGCTCAACCCGAGGATCATGCATAAATAAACACACTTATTGTACGGCATACATAGTATTCAGTCTCGTGAAAGTAAGATACTGAAGAGCTCCGGCAAGACTGCGATAGTGAGTGGGATCCTCGTTAGGTGAGCCAACCGCATCACCCAACTTGGGTTTAGTATCAACTGGAGTGGAAGTAGACTTACACGAGGACATACTAGCCCACTCAATTATCTCAGCAACATATTTCCGTTGTGATAAGAATAACCCACCTGCATGACGAGTGACATCAATTCCTAAGAAATAACTCAAGGGCCCCAAGTCTTTCATAGCAAACTCAGAACTGAGTAGTGTTATGATAGACCAACGTAACTTATCAGAAGATGTGGTCAAGATAATATCATCCACGTATAAGAGAATATAAGCCAGGGAAGTACCCCAATGATATATGAACAGAGAATTATCAGACCTGCTGTGAGAAAACCCAATAGTTGATACATAGTCTGGAAATTGCTTATACTAAGCCCATGGGCCCTACTTGATCCCATATAAGGACTTCTTTAACAAACAAGCATGATTAGGATATTTGGGGTCTCAAAAACCCAAGGGCTGATGCATGTAGACTGTCTCCTTATGATCACCATGTAAGAAAGCATTCTTGACATCCAGCTGATGACTGGGTCATGCCTTTGAAAGAGCCAGACTGAGAACAATGCGAATGGTAGCCGGTTTGACTACCGGACTAAATATCTCACCACAATCCACGCCAACCTGTTGAGTCTTACCATCACCTACAAGACGAGCCTTATGTCTCGCAAAAGAACCATCAGAATTATCTTTATGAGTAAAAATCCACATAGACCGAATAATATTAATGCCAGAAGGACATGGTACCAACTCCCACGTCTTATTTTCAATAAGAGCATTATATTTGTTGTTCATAGCCAATTTCCAATTCGGGTCATTTAATGCAGACACTGGGTTACGGGGTAGGCGGGATTTAAGAACATTAGAATTAAGATTAAAATGTCTTTTTGGTTTAAAAATACCCCGTTGACTACGAGTAACAGGTCGATGACTCGGGGGAGAATTGGGAAAAATTCGGATGGGGGATGGACTGGCCAGCAGGAGCTAGCAGTGGGCCTGCTGGCCAACACTGGAACCTCGACCGGGTATTAGAAAAGAAACAGGGGCAGAATTGGGCTGGACGATTGGCCAGGTGCTGGACGATTGGCCAGGTGCTGGACCTAGGACGGGGAAAGGATGGGCTGTGGGTGTTGGCGGGCCAGCAGGTAGTGGGCTTGCTGGCGTTCCGGGGGTACTGGATTGTCCCATTAAGTGGTGCATAATGTATGGTGAGACTTCGTCATCTAAAAAATTATACGAACTAGGCACGGGACTACTCACTTTAGCAAACGGAAATTGAGTTTCATCAAAAATAACATGACGACTAATTATGATTTTATTAGATGATAAATCAAAATATTTATAACCACGATGATTAGATGGATACTTCAAAAACACACAAGCGGTAGAACAGACTTGAAGTTTGTTAATAGTAGTGGACGGAAATAGTGGATAACATAAACACCCAAAGACCCTAAGATGTGAATACGAAGGATTCTTATTATAGAGGATTTTAAGAGGGGATGAATATGGCAACCCTTTGGTAGGAAGTATGTTAAGGAGATAAGTAGTCATTTGTAGAGCATGATGACAAAAGAAAAGGGGTACGAAAGCATGGACCAATAAAGTTCGGACAATATTATTAATGGTACAAATTTTTCGTTCGGCTTTCCCATTTTGTGAAGACGTATGAGGACAAGAGAAATGAAAAATTATGCCATTAGCATCACAAAATTCCCGAAACAACCCATTATCATATTCTTTGCCATTATCACATTGAATATTATTGATTTTCCGTTCGAATTGGGTACGAATGAATGCTCTAAATTTTAAGAATGTGGAAAAAACTTGAGATTTTTCCGCTAACGGAAAGGTCTATAAAAAATTAGAATAATCATCCAAAAAGAGAACATAATAACGATGGCCCACGGAACTTAGAACGGGAGAAGTCCATAAATCGCTATGAATAATATCAAAAGACATCGAAGTACGAGAAGTAGAGGCTACAAATGGTAATCTAACATATTTTCCTAAAGGACAGGAATGACAAATTGGAGTACTACGCGTACCCTTACAAGAAATAAAATTGTTTTTATGCAAGGAAGAAACAACGGATGACACAGGGTGACCCAAACGTGCATGCCACAAGGAAGGAGCTAGAGCTGCAAATGTCGATGGCATGGCTTGACTCGAGAAACTGGTGGCGGGCGTGATTGGATAAAGATATCCCCTACTATTGCATCTCATAAGAGGTATCCCCATTTTGAAATCCTTCACAGAAAACTCAAATGGATCAAAATTAACAGAAGCCCAATTATCAGTGATGAATTTACGGATAGACACTAAATTTTTAATTAAGTTAGGGACATGAAGGGTATTTTTCAAGACAAGAGGTGGATGAGGAGGAGACAAAGTTGTATGATCGAAACCACGAATTGGAATTGAGTTGTCATTACCAACAATAATGCCACGATTTTTGCTCAAATTGAAATAAGATGAGAGAGTACCTTGGTCGGACGTCATGTGAGAAGTGGCGTCAGTATGCATGTACCAATTCGCGTCTACAGGATATAATCCAAGTGTATGCATGACGGCCTCAATATTAGTGGGTGTCGCGATCGGAGTCGGGCCCACATCAGTGAAAGCCTGCGGGGGTCGAGGCCCAAGCAGACTGCCCTACTGAACTGACCCATATCGCTGCTGGGTGACGCCTGAAGGACCAGAAAAATTAGGCTGTGTGGATCGGGCCGACTGGGGCTCAACCGCTCGGGAAATAATCGGGCGGACAAGAGGGTCGATCGGACATCGCCACCGGGTCAGGCCCACTACCAAGGGGCACAGGGCTGAGACCAGGTAGGCTGGAGCCCAGTACCCTAAGACCCTTCTTGCTGCCACCGTCGTTGCGATTTTGGCCCAAATTGGTAACAAAACTGTGGGAGTTATCGGATGAAGTCATCATTGCCACGGAACTTGCGCCGGTAGCCACCTTTTTTCAAGCCGACTTCTTCTAACGTGAGCATCGAACGAGCTTGATAACAAGGGGGAAGCGAATTACTTTGTCGGAGTAGAGTCCCAACGCCATTATAGGCCTCAGATAGGCCTGCAACCATTTAGTGAACAAGATGATTATTGGTAACAGGCGCTCCCTCATTACGGAGTTGGTCCGCCAATTTCTTGAGCCGTTTATAATAAGCTGAAACATTCGGGAAATCTTGTATGCTGACTTGTGAAAATTCTTGCTCAAGAGTGACCACTCGGAAATGTTAGTTATCCTAGAATATATCACGCAATCTATTCCAGGTAGCCATAGCCGTAGTGTCTAGTTCAATGATCATCTGTAAAAGGTCAGTAGAAATATAGGAGTCAATCCATTGAAGGACGGTAACATCAAGAGTGATCCATAGCTGAGGATCTTCCGCAGGTGTAGGAACAACGGGAGGAATGATGTGATGGAGTACTTGATGTGAGATGGCGTGAATCTTGAATAATTCCGCCCACGTCGTATATTGGACGTTTTTCATCTCAAGAACAATAGGGATGTGGTTCTTGATGTTGGAAATAGTAAGGCCAGGATGAAACATGTTCTTTGACGTAGACATAATGAAAGAACAATAGGTGAATAAGGTATTTGGAAGAAAATTTGGGAAGATATGAGAAAGAAATCGGCTCAGAAACTGAGGAAGGGTCTCGGAATTCGAGGAAGCCGAGAGTAGCGGAAGTTTTTGAGGGGATGAGGTATGTGAGACCTAGACTGCTGATACCATGATCCCTTGATTATTTTCATTAATGAATGAGTATATATACAGTTTACAATTTCCATAATATGGAAAATTCTATTCATATTCTACTCCCAAAACCCTATTCTATTTATACAAGAATTCTACAATTATGATAAGTGTACAATGCTAATTAAATACAAATACATGTTACCAAATATAGCTCCAAACCGTGATATACTTGACATGTATATCACAGACTGTTTTGTCCAAACTGTCTTGTGTTTCCGTGATATACATGATATACACAAGCCATTGTGTATGTCGTGTATATCACGGTATAGTTTCAGTCTCATTAGAAACCATCAACATCATGAGAGCTAGTTGCTAATGAGACCTAACTAATTAATCATGACAAGACAGTTTCCAGCTTTAACTTCAATTAACTGTAGGGAGGCAATATATAGTAGACTTACTTTGAAAATAGCCAATCTACGTTGTGATGTTGTGTGTGTGTAAAAGCATGGAAGTTTCATTCAACCATCTCCATGGAGCCGCAGCGCTGCAAGGGCAAAAACATTTCTGCTTCTGCAATTGCATTAGCGCTGCAGAGGCAGAAACATTTCTGCATCTGTAAATGCATTAGCGCCGCGACGCTCCACCATGGAGCCACGATGCTAATTGTCCAGTGAGTTCAAGTTTTGAAATGAAGAATTAGCATCGGGGCGCCTTGAAACCCTAGCAAGCATCGCGGCGCCCATCCTATGGCAGTTGAGGCATTCATCCTTAGCCGCGTTCACCTTCTTCTTCACACCTTCTTTGGGCTTCATAGCTGAGGGCGCAACGATTTCCTTTCCCTTCTTCTTCTCCCATTCCTTGCCTTTCGGCTTGGGTCGGCTAGAAGAGCTCACCATGAGCACAACTTTGCCTTTGAAAGTGGAGGACTCAAAGGTCTTGAGCATGTTGTGCAGCTCCGGCAGAGTCGCCTTCATTCCATTCATATTGAAATTCACTATGAAGATCTCAAAAAAATGAGGGAGAGAGTTGAGGATGAGTGTGGTAGAGACATTCTTTTCAAGCTTCGTTCCAATTGAAGTAAGCCTCTCTATCAGCCCTATCATCTTCAACACGTGCTGTGAGACGTGGCCCCCTTCATTGAGTTTACACTTGAAGAGTTCTATTAGCAACTCATATTCCATCGTCTGGATTGAGAGTCATAGAGACTCTTCAAGTGTTCGAGCATCTCATTAGGCCCCATGTTCTGATGCTGTCTCTGAAGTTCTATAGACATGGAAGACAATATCATCTAGATGTTTCTGGTAAGCATCTTTATCAAAAGAGGCATATTCGTCAAAATCTGTCGCAGGGACTGTTGGGAGCACCGTGTCCAACACGTATTCTATTCTCCCTTGTCTCAATACTATTCGCAAATTCCTTAGCCAGTCAAGGTAGTTCGGTCCAGTAAGTTTATTCATCTCAATCAATATTTTCAACGATAAGCTCGACATCTTTAATAATCTGAAGAATTAGATAGACCGGAAATCAAACTCAAAATCTATTTCCTATTATACACATTTATTTAGGCTAATCAATAAGGTTTTTTATTTAATTAGCTCCCACTATTTTAACATACTTCTACGACCCCATGGTAGAATACGAACCTATATTAATTGAGGTCATAATGGGCCAAGATCCAAGCCTTTACTATCTCCGCGTTTGCTTTGGCTGATAACTTCAACAACATATCTTGATAGGTTCTAAACCAATTGCAAAACTTATTCGCAACTCTTGGTTTATCAAATTATTACATTTAATCTTGCGTCCTTAGATTAGTCCGACACTTTGGCACCAAGATTTGTCAAAGCAAGTCAACCTCATTACACGACTGCGTTTATGTATCTAAGAGAATTTGTCCTTTGTCAGCAAATACTTTGGTGTAAATACCCACAAAAGTTTATTATTTACCTTTACATTAAAACACATCTGTAAAAGAGTCTTGGTCCTCGTAGACTTAGAGCAAATGCTTTGGCATAAATACTCATATCGCCGAAAAGTATTTTGCACACTAACAATTATAATGAATGACGCATTTTAATTTAAACTTTTATTTAAAGTGTTGGGGAACATTTTAATTCAGGGTTCTAACCAAGATCAACTATTTTATGCCATATCCAATATGACATCTTAACATCATGTAAAACTAACAACACATAAAGTTTGGGAACCATCAACCTAATATGCATGATATAAGATTTTTTGATCAAACACTGGGTGCCGCCTGCCCAGACAGTTATAGGGGACACTATTCTAGAAATGTAAATGACAAATATTTTGATATTTAGCACATAAACAATATACTGTATAGTAATAATCTTGGGTTAAACATTCTGAACTCTGAATTTTTTTTTTGTTTCTGGACAGGTGGCGTCGTGAAGCTAATCATTAGAGTCGCGGCACCACTGAGGCAGTAGCCTTTCGGTTTCAGAAAAAATGCATTAGCGCCGCAGCGCTCCACCATGGAGTCGCGGCGCTGCAAGGACAAAAACATTTCTTCTTCTGCAATTGCATTAGCGCCACGGCGCTGCAGAGGCAGAAACATTTCTGTATCTGTAAATGCATTAGCACTGCGGCGCTCCACCATGGAGTCGCGACGCTTATTGTCTAGTGAGTTCCAAGTTTTGAAATGAAGAATTAGCGCCGCGGAGCCGCCTTGAAACCCTATCAAGCGTCGTTGTGCCTTTCTATGGCAGTTGAAGCATTCATCCTTAGGCGTGTTCACCTTGTTCTTCACACCTCCCTTAGGCTTCATAGCTGAGCGAGCAGTGATTGCCTTTCCCTTCTTCTTCTGTCATTCTTTGCCTTTCGGCTTGGGTCGGCTAGAAGAGCTCACCATGAGCACAGCTTTGCCTTTGGAAGTGGAGGACTCAAAGGTCTTGAGCATATTGTGCAGCTCCGACAGAGTCACCTTCATTCCATTCATATTGAAATTCACTATGAAGTTCTCAAAGGAACGAGGAAGAGAGTTAAGGATGAGTGTGGTAGCGACATTCTTTTTAAGCTTCGTTCCAATTGAAGCAAGCCTCTCTATCAGCCCTATCATCTTCAACACGTGCTGTGAGACCTGACCCCCTTCATTGAGCTTACACTTGAAGAGTTCTATTAGTAATTCATAGTCTATCGTTTGGGAGTGAGAGTCATAGAGACTCTTCAAATATTCGAGCATCTCATTGGGTCCCATGTTTTCATGTTGTCTCTGAAGTTTCATAGATATGGAAGACAGCATTACGCATTGTGCCGAAATGGCTTCATCTAGATGTTTCTGGTAAGCATCTTTATCAAAAGAGGCATATTCGTCAGAATCTGTCGCATGGACTGTTGGGAACACTGTGTCCAACATGTATTCTATTCTCTCTTATCTCAATACTAGTCGCAAATTCCTTAGCCAGTCAAGGTAGTTCGGTCCAGTAAGTTTATTCATCTCAATCAACATTTTCAATGATAAGCTCGACATCTTTAATAATCTGAAGAATTAGATAGACCGGAAATCAAACTCAAAATCTATTTCCTATTATACACATTCATTTAGGCTAATCAACAAGGCCTTTTGTTTAATTAACTCCCACTATTTTAACATACTTCTACGACCCCATGGTAGAATACGAACCTATATTAATTGAGGTCATAATGGGCCAAGATCCAAGCCTATGCTATCTCCGCATTTCCTTTGGCTGATAACTTCAACAACATATCTTGATAGGTTATAAACCAATTGCAAAACTTATTCGCAACTATTGGTTGATCAAATTATTACATTTAATCTTGCGTCCTTAAATTAGTCCGACACTTTGGCGCCAAGATTTGTCTAAGCAAGTCAACCCATTACACGACTGCGTTTATGTATCTAAGCAAATTTGTCTTTTGTGAGCAAACACTTTGGTGTAAATACCCACAAAATTTTATCGTTTACCTTTACATTAAAATACATCTATGAAAGAGTCTCGGTCCTTGTAGACTTAGAGCAAATGCTTTGGCATAAATACTCGTATCGCCGAAAAGGATTTTGCACTCTAATAATTGTAATGGACGATGTCTTTTAATTTAGACTTGTATTTAATATTTTGGGGAACATTTTAATTCAGGGTTCTAACCAAGATCAACTCTTTTATGTTATATCCAATATGACATCTTAACATCATGCAAAACTAAAAACACATATAGCTTGGGAACCGTCAACCCATTATGCAAGATATAAGATGGTTTAATCAAATACTAGGTGCCGCTTGCCCAGACAGTTATAGCGGACACTATTCTAGAAATGTAAATGACAAACATTTTGACATTTAGCACATAAAAGTATACTTATCAAATAATATATTGTTTAACAATAATCTTGAGTTAAACATTCTGAACTCTGAATTTATTTTTTTGTTTCTGGACAGGTGGGGCCACGGTGCTAATCTTTAGAGCCGCGGCGCCACTGAAGCAGTAGTCTTTCGGTTTCAGAAAAAATGCATTAGCGCCGAGGCTCAGTGACATAGACGGTAATCCGATGACAGATCTTACCTTGTACAGGAGTCTTGCAGGTGCACTTCAGTACCTCACATTCAGTAGGCCAGACATCACTTATGTTGTTCAACATGTATGATTGTTTATGTATGCCCCAAGAAGCCTCACCTTACTGCCTTCAAACGTATCATTCGATACGTTAAGGGTACACTTGATTATGGACTACATCTCTACCCTACAATACCGAACATGTTAGTGTCATATACAGATGCAGACTGGGCTGGCTGTCCGGACATGCGCCAATGTACATCCGGATATTGTGTCTTTTTGGGAGATAATCTCATTGCATGGTATGCCAAGCGGCAAGCCACAGTATCTCGTTCGAGTGCAGAAGCTGAGTATCGAGGAGTTGCTAATGTGGTTGTTGAGACTTGTTGGCTTCGAAATCTTCTTTTGGAGCTTCAGTGCCCTTTACGTAAAGCGTCTCTTGTGTACTGTGATAATATTTCAGTCATATACCTTGCCCACAATCCAGTTCAACATCAACGTACCAAACATATCGAATAGGACATTCACTTTGTTCGTGAGAAGGTTGCTCGTGGCCAACTTAAGATAAGGCATGTTCCCTCATCATACCAGTATGCAGATATCTTCACCAAAGGTCTACCGAGACAACTTTTCACTGATTTTAGATTTAGTCTCAACATTCGGCTTCCTCTTGCTTTAACTGAGGAGGAGTATTAACAGTAGTAGAATCCCTGTACAATCTCATCACCATAATTATAAATATTCTGTATTTATTTAGATTACATAATTATGGTAAGACTATGATACATATGGTAAACCTAGATTTGTATTGTATTAGGATTCATATTGTACTACTTTATATATACATTGTAATGAAAAATCTCCTGAAGGGGAGATATTCTTACATTATGGAAAACACTAAGTGAGCCATCTGATGATATCCATAAGTTTTAAAAATATTTTTCGAATGCTTCCTTCCACAGCCTTCATTATTCTATGGTCTTTAGCCTTATTCTCATTAGTATCACTCTCTTTACTATATCTATTTCGTGTCCTCTTTCACTTTGACATGGTTAAAAGTGAGTTCTTGCACCATGTTGGAGTCAATTACCTTTTTGCCCCATGGATTTCTTGGCTTGTCTTGCTTCAAGAAACCCCATTCTTCAAACCTAAAGAGGTTTATTTTCTTGTACTTTGGTGGATCTTTGTAAAAAGAAATAATCCCTTGATTATTTTCATTAATTGAAAGAGTATATATACAATTTACATATTTCCATAATAGGAAAATCCTTTTCCTATTCTACTCCTAAAACCCTATTCTAGTAGTACAAGACTTTTATAATTATGGTAAGTGTACAATGCTAAGTAATACAAATATTCTACACTAATTACAATACTAACAATGACCAAAGTCCCGTGATATACACTATGTATATCACGGGAATATACATTGTCTAACACACCCCCGCAGTCATAGCGGGCGGTCTTCGAACGCTGAGACTGTCCCTAAAATCTTCAAAAGGACCGAGGGAAGACCCTTTGTAAATATGTCTGCAATTTGATACCTGGAAGGGACATGACAGACGCGTACTTGTCCACGAGCTACCTTTTCGCGAACAAAATGAATGTCAATCTCGATATGTTTAGTGAACTGGTGCTGAACTGGATTCCCAAGCAGATAGATGGCACTAATATTATCACAATAAACCAAGGTAGTTTTCTGAATAGGACAATGAATCTCTAAAAGAAGATTACGTAACCAATATGATTCAGACACCACATTGGGTACCCCTCGATACTCGGCCTCTACACTAGAGCGTGATAAAGTTGACTGACGCTTGGCAGACCATGAGACCAAGTTATTACCAAGAAACATACAATATCCGAACGTAGACCGTCTGGTGTCCGAACAGCCACCCCAATCAGCATCTGTATACGAGACAAGTGTGGACGTCAAGGAAGGATATAAATGTAAGACATAGTCAAGTGTACCCTGAATATACCGAATGATATGTTAGAGTGCGTTCATGTGCTCAACTCTGGGATCATACATAAACATACACACCTGTTGTACAACATACGTAATAGCAGGTATCGTGAATGTAAGTTACTGAAGGGCACCTGCAAGAATGCGATATCGGGTCGAATCCTCGTATGGTATGCCGACCACATCACTAAGCTTGGGCTTAGTATCAACTGGAGTGGAAGTGGACTTACATGATGACATCCCAACCCTCTCAATGATCTCAGTTGCATACTTTCGTTGAGATAAGAATAACCCACCTGCATGACGAGTGACAGCAATCCCAAAAAAATAACTCAATGGCCACAAGTCTTTCATAGCAAATTCAGAACTGAGCATTGTCATGATAGACTGGCGTAATGCATCATAAGTGGCAGTCAAGATAATATCATTCACATATAAAAGTATTTAAGCCAAGGACGACCCACGACGATATATGAACAAGGAATTATCTGACCTGCTGTGAGTGAACCCAATAGTCGAAACATAATCGGCAAATATCGTATACCAGGCCCGTGGAGACTGCTTAAGCCCATATAAGGACTTTTTCAACAAATAGACATGATGAAGATACTTGGGATCCCTAAACCCCAAAGGCTGATGCATATACACTGTTTCCTTGAGATCACCATGTAAGAAAGCATTCTTCACATCTAATTGATGGATGGGCCATGCTTTTGAAAGAGCCAAGCTGAGTACAGTGCGAATGGTAGCTGGATTGACCACCGGACTAAAGGTCTCCCCACAATCTACACCAACCTGCTAAGTCTTACCATCACCCATAAGCCGAGCCTTATGCCGTGCAAATGAAACGTCTGAATTTTCCTTATGAGCAAAAATCCATATAGACCTAATAATATTAATACCAGAAGGATGGGGCACCAACTCCCACGTCTTATTATCAATAAGAGCATTATATTCATCGGTCATAACAATATTCTAATTCGGGTCATTCAATGCAGACACAGGATTACGGGGTAGGGGTGATTTAAGAACATTGGAATTTAAGTTAAAATGTCTTTTCAGTTTAAAAATACCCCATTGACTATGAGTGACCGGTCGATGACTCGGGGAAGACGGGGATGGATTTTGGGAATTTTCTGGACGCGGACGAATCGCCGAAAGTAAAGGGCGGATGGCTCAAATCGAACTGAAACCAAATCGACACGGAACCGGGCCAATCTCGACCCATAAACAAAGAATCGAACTGGGCTAGAACTGGGTAAGATTGATGGCCCAGTTGCTGGACCCAGATTTGTAGACGACGACGTTTGGGAAGGATCAGCGGGCAGTGGGCCCACTAGAGGATTTAGGGTACGGGATACATCCAAAAAATAGTGAATAATATGCGGGGATATACCATCATCCAAAAAAATATACGAACTCGTCATGGGATTACTAACCTTCACAAACGGAAATTGGGATTCATAAAAAATTACATGGCGACTAATGATGATTTTATTAGAAGATAAATCAAAACATTTGTAACCATGATGATTGGATGGATAACCCAAGAACACACACAGGGTAGAACGGGCCTGAAGTTTATTAATTGTGGTGGACGGAAAGAGTGGATAACACAAGCACCCAAAGATCCTAAGACGTGAATACGAAGGAGTCTTATTAAATAAAATTTGAAGGGGGGACGAATATGTCAAACCTTTGGAAGGAATAATGTTAAGAAGATATGTAGCCATTTGTAGAGCATGATGCCAAAAAGACGGGGTATGAAAGCATGAATTAGTAACGTGCGGACAATATTATTAATGGTACAAATTTTGCGTTCGGCTTTTCCATTTTGTGAAGATGTATGTGGGCAAGAAAAATGAAAGTTGATCCCATTATTTGCACAAAATTCCCTAAACACCTCATTGTCATATTCTTTGCCATTATCACATTGGATATTTTTTATTTCACGTTCGAATTGGGTTCTAATGAAAGCTCTAAATTTTAAGAAGATGGAAAAAACTTGAGATTTTTTCGCTATTGGAAAAGTCCACAAAAATTTAGAATAATCATCCAAAAAGAGAACATAATACTGATGACCCAAAGAACCCAGAACAGGAGACGTCCATAGATCACTATGAATAATATCAAATGGCATTAAAGTATGAGAATTAGAGTCTACAAATGACAACTTAACTATTTTCCCTAAAGAACAAGATTGACAATTCGGAGTGCTACGTTCATCCTTACAAGAAATAAAATTGTTTTTATCTAAGGAAGACAAAATAGACGATCCCGGATGACCTAGACGAGCATGCCACAAGGAAGGAGCAAAGGCTGCAAACGCTGACGGAAAGGCTTGACTCAATGGACCGGAACATGGCGTGATAGGATAAAGATCTCCCCTACTATCACACCTCATGAGAGGACTCCCCATTTTAAAATCCTTCAAATAGAACCCAAATGGATCAAATTCTATGGACACATAATTATCAGTGGTGAATTTTCGGACAGACACCAAATTTTTAATAAATTTTGGAGCGTGAAGGATATTTTTCAAAATAAGGGGTAGATGAGGGGGAGATAATGTTTTATGACCATAACCACGAATTGGAATTGAATTACCATTACCAATAATTATACCACGATTGTTGCTCAAATTGGAATAAGACGAGAGAGTACCTGAATCGGATGTCATGTGAGTAGTAGCGCCCGTGTCCATGTACCAATTTGGGTGCGAAGGATTTATTCCAAACGTGTGCATCGCGGCTTCGATGTCGATAGAAGTTGGGCCCGCTGCATGATGGACCTGGTGGGACCTAGGCCTTCCTCCCTGCTGTCCCGATACCCCACTGGATCGCTGGACCGAGGCTGGGCTGGAGTAGCTGGGCCAAAAAGAAGGCTGAAATTGGGCCCAATTACCGTGGACTAGAGGCGATGAACAACCGATATTGTTGGGCCACTACCTACTGGTCTAGGCCCACAGCCACGGGGGCCAAGGCTAGGACCAGTTGGGCTGAGGCCCACTGTTGATGGGGTGGGGCCTACTGCCGCCGGTACTGCTGACGTTACCACCGCGGTTTCTTTCATTATTTTTCCTAGTATTCTTGCCGCCACCGTGAGCACGGTTTTGGCCCGAATTATCAACACACCCTGGAGAATTTGTGGAGGACGTCATCATGACCACAGGACTTGCCCCGGTAGCCGCCTTTTTAGCCAATCCGGCTTCTTCCAAAGTAAGTATGGAGTGGTCTTGATAGAATGTTGGGAGAGGGTTACTTTGACGAAGTAGGGTCCCAACGCCACTAAATGCCTCGGAGAGGCCAACAACCATCTGTAGAACCATACGATATTCACTAACGGGCGCACCAACGTTGCGGAGTTGGTCCGCCAATTCCTTCAACCTTTTTCAATACGCTGAAACATTCAGAAAATTTTTCATGTTGACGTGGGAAAAGTCCTGCTCAAGAGTAATAGCTATGGAATTCTTATTTTCTTGGAATATGTCACGCAACCTATCCCAAGCAGCCATTGCTATATCGTCTGGCTCAATAATCGTCTGCAACAGGTCAGTAGAGATAGTGGAATAAATCCATTGAAGGACGGTGGCATCAAGCGTTGTCCATAACTTAGGATCATCCTCACGTTGAGGCACCTCCATATCCTCAGGAGCCGCGGGGATTATGTGATGGATGACTTGATGCGAGCAAGCATGAATTTTAAACAACTCAGCCCACGTCGCGTATTGGACGTTTTCTATTTCAAGAATGAGAGGTATGTGATTCTTGATGTTAGAAACAACACGGGCATGATAAAATGTGCTCTTTGTCATCGACATAACGAAAGAACAATAGGTGATTTTGTAGAAAAATTGGGAAGAGATGAGGTATAATTTAACACGAAATCCGAGGAAGGGGCGGGGAAATCGATGCAGTTTTTGGTCGAGAAGGGGCACGAAAAACCGAGAGAAATTTTGTAGAAGAGCGGAAGCAATTTAGTCCTAGACTTCTAATACCATTAATGAAATAATCCCGTGATTATTTTCATTAATTGAAAGAGTATATATACAATTTACATATTTTCATAATAGAAATTTTTTTTTCTATTCTACTCCTAAAATCTTATTCTAATAGTACAAGACTTCTATAATTATGGTAAATGTACAATGCTAAGTAATACAAATATTCTACAATAATTACAATACTAACAATGACCAAAGTCTCGTGATATACACTATGTATATCACGGGAATATACATTTTCTAACACTTTGTTGTACCTATAGTGGTACTAGATATCAAGATATATGGACAGTGGATCACAAAGGGAGGGGCTTTTTATCGGGAGTGGCGAATCCCACGTGCCAATTATCGGTTATTGCGAATTTGGTAGGTGCAAGGGCAGCTGCCCGGATAGGATGGAATGAGTGTGCACTTTTTTTGTTTGCAATTGGAATGTCACATTATTTAGTGCTATTTGTCACACTTTATCAGAGCTTGCCTGGAAGTAGCTCAATTCTGGCAATGCTAAGGCCAGTATTCTTCTTGTTCTTAGCTACTCCAAGCATTTTCCAAAAGGTGGAACTCCCACCCCAGGAGCCCCAACACCCCGGTCCGACAGGTCTGTGAAGGAGGTAAATCATGGTAACTCAATTGATTTCAAAGGTTAGACAAGTACCACGCTTTAGCTACTCCAAGCATGGCAAGCTTGGCATGGGACTCTATTTATAGAAAATTCGACACTTCTTCCAAGATGCTCTTCTTCCTCTCCCTCTTCCTTTTCCTTTCATTGGTGAGCATTTAAAGTTGAACGATGATATTCCTATTTATTGCATTTTATATAATCGTTTGACAGGACACACAGTTTAATAAGTATCTAAGATAGAGAGAACAACACACTTTTGGTACATATTAAATAAAAATTACACTCACACATGTCAAGATATTTCTATATGGCTATAAAAGCAAGAGTTTAAGTTAATATATATATAATGGAAGTGGAAGCAACTTATTACATCAGGCTACTTTTATTTGTTATAGACTTTATTTTTAAATTTATAAATCCCGCATTTTAAGGAAGCTTACATGCATGTAAATACTTTTGGATGATTTGATGGTGTAGATTTTTTTTTTCATTTTATTAATTTCATATATCTTAGTTTGACTGATCACGAAATTTAAGAAAATAAGTGATATTTTTGAATCTTCTGATTATAAATTGAAAATGTTTAAAATAATGTACTAACATATGTTTTGAATCTCAGTTTTAAACACATCTAGTGGGATATTGAAAAAGAGTTATGTCAAACATAGAAACTGATAGTTTTAAAAATTAATTGAAAAAATTGAAGATACATAAATTGAAGGTTTATTTTCATTTTTGGCCCCTCGATTGAAATTAATTACGGATTCTAGTCAAAATATACAAAATATATACACTGATTATTTACATTATATGTTTATTTGTATATAATAAAGATATATTATATATATATCTATACTTAATATACATTCATATACATTGCCGACTACTCTTTATTTTTTAGAATGATCCAAAAAGATGATTATCCCAATTGAAACAGAAGAATATTATTCCTTTTTGGAACAAACTAGAATGAAAAGAATGTAAAAAGTGTACTATTTGTTTCTTCCTTCTTCAATTTCTTTGGTCTTTTTTCTGTGATGGAAAGAAGAAAAGTGAACATATAATATATATATATATATATAAAGAAAAAGAGACTGATGTGGACCGGCTAAATTGACCTTAGAACTTAGAAGTATTCGAGTACTAGTTGGCAAGCATTTTGCAAGATTTTGTAGTCGTCATATTCTCCGTTGTACGACATGATGTTGTTGTCCACCAACCGTCATAACCGTCAGCGTCATCTTTAATATGCATATGTTCTTTTGTCAACCTAAGGCACCACTAAGATTTTATAAGTCCTCAACTTGTTTAGTTGTCTTATCTAGAAGTAATGTTCTATTTATGAATATATAACTAAAACTATTTCCTAATGTGTTGAAAATGTATGTACAGGTAAGGACTAAATATAGTTTAAGACGGATTTAAGTAAAACGCTCCAAATTTAGAAGAGTCTTTAAGTATTTTTCCTTTTTTGTAAGATCTTGAACAATTTTCTTTTTATGAGCTAATTATTTTGATCCAGTTAAATTTAAGGTCCTTTTCATAAAGATCAAACTAGGCTAGTTTATATTATTCTCATCTAAACATTCGCATGGGAGAATTGTTTGCCATTAAGAAACAAAATTATATTAGCATCAAGCATAGACTAGAGTGAAGTCTTCTTCAAGTTTGAACTTGATCAAGAAAAGCTTAGCATATATCTACTGTAATTAGGTTGCCATTAGAGAACAAACTTTATCCTAAAGTATAAATAAATGGAGTGAAATATAACTGCTCAATACAAGTTGCACTAACTCAGTGTTAATTACTTCCCAGTGTTAACCTGCATAGACTCTTAACAAATTAACAAAACGGATAAACTCTAACTAATTAACAAAACCGCTAGAAACTCTAACTAACTAAATTGATTCGATTTGATGACATGTCAAAACTCTTGCCAACCGATCTAACTTAGGTTGCTGAGGTGGGGCATTTTTATTTATTTCTTTTTTTATTTTAGGTCATTGTTTTTTGTTGTTTGAATAAAGAAACTTTAATTGTTTTCTTATAAATAAAAAGAAGATAGAGACTGAATCAATGCAACTGACTTGAACTAGTTCAAGTTCGCCTTTGCATTTTGCAATATTTTGTGCTTGTCATTGCCGTTGTAGGACTCGTTTTAATATTGAACGTAAATAGTGTCAACTTTTTTTATTACATAGGGTAGGGTAAAGAAATGGGGAAGGTAATTACAACGTGAGAGTCAACCAACGGAGCTATAAAGATCCATAAAAATAACGTTAACTAGTCATTTTTCAAACTTTTTCCCTAAATAGCTATTGTTATGGAATTTCAAATTTCACAAGTGATCATTTTCTGGAATTTCACTTGTATAATTTGGAACTACATGAGAAATTGATGTGAAACGGTCTCGGAATCCAAATAAATTGAAGATGGGTTCTTCAACCCCACATGAACACCAAGAACAATTATGTAAGACAATAAAAAGGATAGGAAGATTAAGAAAATTATTGGAGTAAACACACAAACGTAATTAAATACCTAGACATATGTAAAGAAGTAATAATCTTAAATCTAGGGTATGAAGAAAGAAATGGTTAATCTACAATTGAAATGCAATCAATTAACTCAAAAAAAACAATGAAGAGAATCTAGAAACTAATTAGATTTAACATTCAAATAAGAGATATAATCCAAAGGGAAAAGAGAATGAACTCATACACATGAATTACCTACTTGTAGTAATTCAAGAGAGGTTCAAGAGTAGGCATGGGACAATTTCACAACTCACAAAAGAGTAATCTACATCATAATCTAACATAATCTATCCTCCAAAAGAAAGATATAATAGCATATTTATACTAGGATTCATTAAGCTAAGCAAAATGCTAAAATATTCTTTAACTTTGAGCCTCCTAATTTAAAATCAAAGACATGAATCTTCTTTCTTCTTTTGGACTTTTAATTGTCTTGAACCATGTTCTCCACTCATTAAATATTCACATAAACATATTATGGATCTTTTGGTTAGGAAAGAAACCTCCAATTTCATGATGGGCACCTTGTATCCCATCATTTGTTAACATATATGTTACGGTTAAGAGACAAATTATATTGATAAATATCAGACGTAGATAAAATTAATCTTAGAAAATTGTGTTAGTGATTTAGACAATAGATGAAAAGTACATCTACAAGTTGGAGTGATCATGTCAAAACGTTGAATTTTAATGAAGATATGTGAAAAGCACCAACAAGTTGCAATTTTCATGTCAAATCATGATAAATTTAAGAAAATAATAGTCAAAATTTAACACAATTGACTCTCAAAAGCATAAAGATATGAATATTATGAGACAAAGACACATACATTTCACCATTTTACTCCCAAAAAGGTCACAAAAGCTAAGATATGGTCCCATGTGCGAGTCAAATTAAGACCGTTAAAACGTGACTGAGGAATTACTATTTTCCATTTGTGGATAAGTCCAATGACTAAAGGAAAATAAACAGGATCTATAGTGCAAAAGTCTAGCTCTAGTTAGTTAAAAAAACGTGGATATATATATATATATATATATATATATATATATATATATATATTTCTTGTGTTTCAGAATATACACAAGAAAACACCAAACATGCTACTGTTAAGGATCATTATGGATGTAATTATCCTTAATTATCTCCATTATGTAAAATTATTAATTATATAATTAAAGAGACTATTATGTAATTAGTATGATGAATGATTAACATATAGTTAGGATATTATTAGAATAGTCTTCCAAAATCATAGCCATAGATTGATCGTATAGGCTTGTATATATATTGTATTCTTGATATGAAATAAATCATGGAATAAACTTCCTTCATGGTATCAAGAGCCATAATTTTTTGGTCCTAACCACCCCTCCCCCACCGTCGGCCTCAAGCTTAGCCGAAACCCACTCCTTTTTCAGCCTCCAACCAAAACCCTACCTAGGGTTCTCTACTTACCCTAATACACTACCCACCCCACTTGTTGGCTACCCTAAAATCATCCCTACTTTGGTTTTGTGTTTCTTTCTTTTTTCCAACCCTAGCCGACACCATTAGGGTTCCTCCACCAATCACAAAATACTTTTTCCTCCTTTTATTCTTGTTTTTTGTGTTTTCGTGGGTAACTATGGCCGACAACGAAAATTCCATCCAGCTCTTGCCGTAAACAACGTCAAGAACTTTATTTCAATTACACATGAGATGGGAAAAGGGCAATACTCCTCTTGAGCGGAGTTATTCAAAATCCATTGCCGAGCATACGAAGTAATAGACCATATCATCCCTTTCGAAGCTTCATCGGACACCACCGGTGTTGACAAAAAGTTATGATCTCGTTTAGATGCTATAGTCTTTCAATGGATTTACGACACCATCTCTAACGACCTTTTGCATACTATTTTGGAACCGGACTCGACGGCTCAACAAGCATGGGAGCGTTTACAAAATATTTTTTAAGATAATAAACTTTCTAGGGCGGTATATCTTGAGAACCAATTCACCAACGTCAAATTGGATGATTTCTCAAACGTTTCCACCTATTGTCAATAGTTGAAAATGCTTGCCGATCAACTATCCAACGTTGGTGCGCCGGTGACAAATCAAAGGTTGGTGTTTCAATTAATTGCGGGTTTGAATGAATAATATGATGGTGTTGCGACGTTTATTCAATAAAGTAACCCACTACCACCTTTTTATGAGGTTCGTTCGAGGTTGATTCTTGAAGAAACCCGAAAGGCTAAACAAGTAGCGACGACAGCAAATAACGCCGGCACCGCCCTTATTTCCACTAACATAACGGAGGAGGTTTTTGGACCTCAAAATTTTGGTCCGGCAACACACCAAAATCGTAACAATAACGGACCAAAAAGGGGTCAAAACCGCAACAACAATAAAGGAAAAAAAATGGTGAAAAAGGGGAGGGCTAGAACGCCGGAAATTTTTCCGGTGGAGGGGCTGGCCGCTGGCAAAACCGTCCCCACTGGGAGCCGCAACAGTAGGGAGGCAGCGGCCAGTGGGGCCAGGTCTCGCCCTGGGCCTGGAACCCGTAATAGTGGGCCCCACCATATTCTTTTTCGATAACCCAATGGGATAGGCCCAACAACCAAAATAGGCAGCTCATAATTTTAGGAAACCGGCCACCGCAAGCCTTTATAGCTCATGGCCCCTCGACGTCAAGTTATGTCCCCACAGACATTGAGCATGCCATGAACAACATGAGTCTTAATGTTTCCAATGATTCTTGGTACATGGACACGGGGCCACGTCACACATGACGGCATCCCAAGGTAATCTCTCATCTTATTTTAATATGAGTACTAATAAAAATATTATTGTTGGCAGTGGACAGGAAATTCTGGTTCGTGGTATTGTCCAATCAAATCTATCACCCCCACCCACCCCTACAATTAAAAAATGTTCTTCATGACCCTAAACTTATTAAGAATTTGGTATATGTGTGTCGGTTTATCACTGACAATAATGTTTCTGTGAATTTTGATCCATTTAGGTTTTCTGTGAAGGATTTTCAGATGGGAAAGCCACTAATGAGATGTAATAGCACTGGGGATTCGTATCCCATCCTCGCTCTCACCAACAACCAAGTCAACTCTCCAATGGCCTTTGCTGCTTTTTCGCCTATTTTATGGCATAACCGTTTGGGTCACCCGGGTGCACCGGTGTTGGATTTTCTTAAAAGACATAATTTTATTGCTTGTAACCGTAGTGTGGACTCACATGTTTGCCGTTCTTGCATTTTTGGGAAGCATGTTAAATTTTCATTTTCTTTATCTACTTCACAAACTATTAAGCCATTTGATATTATGCATTGTGATGTGTGGACATCCCCGGTTTTGAGTTCGGCAGGTCATAAATATTATATGCTTATCTTGGATGATTATACAAATTTTATATGGACATTTCCCATTGGAAAAAAATCACAAGTCCCCACTGTTTTTAAATAATTTAGTATTTTCATCCAAATCCAATTTGAGAGATCCATAAAATGTTTTCAATGTGACAATGAGAGGGAATTCATAAATAACACTTTCAACAATTTTTGTCCACAAAATGGGGGTGTCATTACGTCTCTTATGTCCATATACTTCTCAAAATGGGAAAGCCGAAAGAAAAATTCTAGCAATCAATAATATGATTCGTACACTACTTGCACACTCGTCCACACCACCATCTTTTTTGCATCATGCTCTTTAAATGGCCACATATCTCTTGAACATTCTTCCTAGCAAGTTGCTATCAAACAAATCACCCACCCAAATGTTGTACCATCGTATTCCATCATACAACTATTTAAGGGTTTTCGAGTGTTTATGTTATCTCTTGTTTTCATCCACCACCATAAACAAGCTAAGCCCGGTCCACTCCTTGTGATTTTTTGAAATATCCACAAAATCATCGGGGTGATAAGTGTTATGATATGTCTAATGGAAAAATTATCTTATCTCGTCACGTTATTTTTATGAGTCCACATTCCTGTTTACTACATCTCAAGTGGGAATTAGTGTCCCGTCCATCTAATGCGAACATCATATGATCTATGTGGGTTTTTTGTCTTAAAAAGAATTTTGATGGCTCTTTTGCAAGACAAAAAGCTCGTCTTATAGGTGATGGCAGGTCTCAACAGGTTGGCGTGTATTGCGGTGAAACATTCAGTCTAGTACTTAAGTCGACCACTATCAAGATTGTTCTGAGTCTGGTCTTGTCCAAATCATGGACCATACATCAGTTGGATGTTAAGTTGCATTTTTACATGGTCACCTATAGGAAACAGTTTACATGCACCAGCCGTTGGGTTTCCGAGATCCTACCTATCCGAATTATATTTGCTTGTTGAAAAAATCTTTATATGGTTTGAAACAGCCCCGCAGGGCATGGTACAATAGGTTTGTAGGGTTCGTATCCACACTGGGGGTTCTCCCACAGCAAGTTCGATCAGTCTTTGTTCATTTACAAGAAGGGACATGACATGGCTTATCTTTTTCTATATGTGGATGACATTATTCTCACAACATCATCTGCCTTGCTTCGCCAGTCTATTTTGTCCTTCTTTGCGTCGGAATATTCTATGGAGGATTTGGGTCCTTTAAACTATTTTTTTTTATTTCGGTTACCTAATATGCAGGTGGTTTGTTTCTCAGTCAAAGGAAATACGCCTAGGAGATCATAGAAATAGTCGGTATGTCTTCGTGCAAACCGTCCCATACGCCGGTTGATACAAAGGAAAAATTGAGTAACACTTCAGGTTCCCTATACAGTGACCCGACACATTACCACAACCTAGCAGAGGCATTGCAGTATCTTACCTTCACGAGACCTGATATCTCCTACATGGTTCAGCAAGTTTTGTTTACATATGCATAATCTGAAAGAAGAACATATGGGGGCCCTAAAATGAATTATGTGGTATATTAAGGGTACTCTTGATTTTGGGTTGCATCTGTATAAGTCCACCGTGACTAGCATTACATCTTATACAGATGCTAATTGGGGTGGCTTTCTAGACACACGACACTCCACTTCTAGCTGTTGTGTATTTTTAGGAGACAACCTCGTTTCCTAGTCGTCGAAACGCCAATCGACATTGTCTCGGTCGATTGCTGAGGCAGAATACCGATGTGGTCTCTGAATCATGTTGGCTCCGTAATCTTCTTTTAGAACTACACTGTCCGATCAAAAAAGCAACTATGGTTTATTGTGATAATGTGAGCGCAATATACTTATCAGGTAACCCTGTCCAGCATCAGCGCACAAAACACATAGAAATGGATATCTTGTTTGTCCGTGAAAAGTTTGCACGTGGACAAGTCCGGGTTCTTCATGTTCCGTCTCGTTATCAAATTGTAGACATTTTCACAAAAGGGCTTCCAGGCATATTGTTTGATGATTTCAGGGACAGTATCAGCATCCGCGCACCTCCAGCTAAGACTTTGGGGGTCTGTTAAGGATCATTATGGATATAATTATCCTTAATTATCTCCATTATGTAAAATCATCAATTATGTAATTAAAGATAATATTATATAATTAGTATGATAGGATGATTAGCATATAGTTAGGATATTATTAGGATAGTCTTCCAAAATTATAGCCATAAATTGATCTTATAGGCTTGTATATATATTGTATTATTGATATGAAATAAATCATGAAATGAACTTCCTTCGGCTACAAAGTACAAACAGACTAGTTGGCCAAAATGACAACGAATTTAGCTACTAAGTTGTGCTTACCATTCTTTCTAGCCATGATCATAATTTCAGAGGCACAATATGAACATCTACATTCACACACTCAAAGAGGCATAGTTGTCCATGACAGATAACCCCATAACTGAAGGCCAGAACATGAATACAGCTCAAATAGCGAGAGACCGACGCATGAGGCATGTACGCGGCATCGAATTTTGAAGGGAGTAGTCCAACCAGATCTCTCTATAACAGTTTTTTTCTATAATAGCATTTCACTATATCAATCAAGTTTTTTTTGTTCTTTTTGGCACCACGAGAGTGTTTCCACTATTTTGTTATAGCAACTAAAAAATATGCACCACTATAACAATAGTTCGCTATGACGAAGAATATATCTAGATAATTAGCGTCTCGATTGCCTTTAATTACCAAAGAGTACAATGGAAGTATTCTAAGAGTTACAGGGACGTACGCAGCATCCAACTTGCAGCTGTTAGAGTGTTTCCACCACTGATAGAGGAAGTTAATGGGTGAAGTACAGGAAGGAGGAAAACACGGAATGCTACATGGGATAGATAGTGCGTATTGATCATTTTAATAGAACACTATTTATTCTTTCTTTTTATTTGTCCCTCTTCCTTCAAGTCAATCAAACCTGAACAATTCGAAATTCTCAGTAATTCAAAGGCTTATTACAATAAATACTTCTCCCTTCCGTCCACAATAAATTATATTTAGAGTTTTGAGTATGCACCCATTAATAAAATTACTTAATAACATTTATTAAGAAGTTATTTGACTAACAATGACTTTCAAGAAATTTATGCAGATAATTTATTCAATATACCTTCTTGATTATGTAAACACCATTTACTTAGACCAAATTTCGAAAGGCTAGAAAATCACTTATTGTTACTCTCTGAAAAGGTTATTGTTGAGCAAAAGGGATATTGGTTGAAGACCAATATAAAATATGCATCATTGATTGGAGAAGAAACACCCAAGTGAATTGGTTTCGAGAGAATTTTACTACTCAGTTTGTCATAGCTTTCACATTCAACCAAATTAACCGCCTTCATGCCTTTTATCCTCACAATGCTACGAGCTTCCCGAATTAAACCGATTTTTATAAAGTCAATTATTATGAATGTTACCACTCATTTAATTGACAAATGTCAAACGATTCATAGCCTGATAAAAACTAAGAGTCCATCAAATAGTATAGAGAATCAAGTTCTCTATCTGTTCTTTTAAGCAGAAGCAGAAAGTAAGTAACACATAATATTTACATGGAAAACTCCTTGCTCAAGGGATTAAAAACCACGACCTACCAAATAGGATTTCTAACTTCACTAACTGAGCAACTCAGATTATAATCTATTGCAAGCTCAAAATTAAACTATTAATCATTCACTCCTTACAATACCTCTATTACAAAGCTACAAACCTTGACTAACTCTAGCCAAAACCACAAACCAACAAAGGTTGAAATTTGTCATATTATGACACTTCTTAAAAGTAGTGTACGATTACAATAAAGAACAAAATGACAAAGACTCAAAACAAACTAAAGGACTTAGACATTTTCTGTGTTGGGATCTAGTCCTTCAATTTGCAACAACTTTGTTCTTGGGAGCACTTGGAGAAACTTGTGGCAGCTGCACTTGTGAAAGTGATTTTAGGTTTTCAAGTGTTAACTTAAACCCTATAACATATTGTATATATATTGGGGAGCATGTGTGAGGAGATAGAGACTATTCAGACCTTGGTTTGTCCACTAGAGAGCTGCAGCTGGGTTGTTGTACTTCTGCTAGTGAACAATACAACTTTACAGTTGTAGTGTTGACGGTACGACGGCTAAGGGAACATATAGTATACCTGGTCCATATCTGGTTCTTTGAATATTTGGCAAATCATCAAAACAAAAGATGACATAACTTATATTTTTTTGCCCTTTTTTTGATGATGACAAACACAAAATTGATATTCCCCCTGAAAATCAGGTTCCCACTTGTTCCCCCTTCAGATCAGACCTATCGTTCAAGCATAACAACATGTTAATCATAGCAACATAATTTTACCCCTTAACTTCCCCTTGATCACAACATGCATATCAAGTTTGCCCCTTATTCCTTATTTTTTCCCCTTTTGGCATCATTAAAAGTGCAATAAAAATGGCACAAGCAAAAAATCATTTAGTAGCATTAACTCAGGGCCACTTGGACAACACAACATGAGCAGAAACATGAATAACAAGCCAGTGTCAATGCATAAAACAAAGTAATTTCCCAGATTAATTTATCATCATAAAACATAGTAGCCAAAACATTACAAAACATGATAGTTAAACTACCATCAATACCAAAGTCATTAAGGAAAAACAATGAGCAAAAGAACGAGACTTAAGGAGGAGGAGGAAGAGGTCTTAAGAACATGGGAATGAAGATATAAAAAGGGAGCAAAAAGAATGGGAAAACAGTGATATCATTTAGCTAGAGCCTGAATGAGCCTATCTACGCTTTCACTGTTAGTACGCTAATCCTGGAGCATATGATCACGAAGATCATCAACCTTCTGCCTCAAGTTCTCATTTTTATCCCTCAATTTCGCTTTCTCAGCATTAGCATCCTCCACAACACTACTGGAATTAGGTTCTTGTACCTTCTCAGTCATTTGAACTCTTAAGAGAGCATTTTCAGCCTTAAGTCGTTGAATCTCAGCAAGTGGACTTCTCTTGGGCCTCAATGAGAGTCAAGATAGTAGAATTGCTACCAACATTACCCTTATTCGGCACGCATTCACACTCTTCCAAAGCTGTCATGGTGATCATATGCTTTTTAGTGCCCGTGATAGCCTTTCCCTTTCTGACTTTAAAATGCACAAGTACCTTTGTCAAGAGGAAGCCATATGGAAAACCATGTATGTCCTCTCTTGCGTTAACAACCTTGATGATGTGCTCAATCATGAGAACTGGAAGACTGATGGATTTAAAGGTTGACAGAGCCTTGAGAAGAACCAAGTTTGTAATGGAAGCAATAGATCATCCTTCAGCTCTTGGAAGCAGCACCTTGTTGATGAGTGCAAACAAGAGCTGATATTGTGGCTTAAGCTCCTTCTTGAAGAGCCTTGATCCAGTAGCAGACACCTCCTTTTTCACAATCACATTCATGAAGGCCTTAGACGTCTTTCCAGCCACTGACTTCATCCCATCAATCGGGACTTTCATAATTTCTCCAAGCTTCAACTCATCCAACTCAAAGTTTGTATCATTCACTAGTAAGACCAGAGTACAGTCATCAGTATAGCACAGATTGGCATAGAATTTAGCCACCTCTGCTTCATACACACTGGGTGATGGCGAAACAAAAAGATGAGTCCATTTCTGGAACTCAATTATCTCAAGTAGTTATTTCATTCCAAGCCTCTTAGCAAGATAAAAATCAAATACTCTCCCCAACAACACCTTTTGACTCCACAAGATCTTTTTTTTCCCTCTCACTCTACCCAGCACTCTTCCCAACTTTTTGTTTCTTTGAGGAACCAAGCTTCTCACTAGTACTTCTCTTCCTCTTCCTTTGAAGGAGAGGTCGAGTTTCACACTGCTCTTTTTCTTACTTGTCACCCTCATCCTCTGTGACATCCTTCTCAGCAGTTTTCCTTTTCTTATCTTTCTTTTTCTTTAAATTTTTTTCTTACAAGTGGAGAATTTTCCACTTCATTGTTCACCACATCGTCATCAACCACTATATCCTCATCAACTAGACTACTTCTCACATCTTGGCTCCTCGTTCTTGTCCTTTTGGAGCACTTTTCTTTACTTACCTTCAAGGCAGATTCCAATGCAGTCTTTCCGGCCTTTCTACTTTGTCTGGTTCTAGGAGTTATTTGAGGAATGTGTTTTCTTTCTTTTGGCCTATCCTTCTTCTTTGGTTGTTCAATATCAGAGACCCTTCTATTATTAAAATGCAGTAGCTCTTCATCATCAAACTCAACTACCTGAGCAAGACTAGGAGAACCAGGTTCCTACTCAGTAGAAAGTTCTCTTAAATGCATACCAATAGTAGACACAGGTTAGGAATTGTCATTTGTATCCAAATTTACCCTAGAGGAACCTGGTGTCTCATCCCAAATAGGAGTTGTCTTGAGTGCAGAGGACTCAAACTCTCATTAGGCTGAGGGACCAGGCCCTCATTTATTTCCTTTGTTGTCTACGGAGACACCCTTTCATCTTAAACACATTCATTATCCCTCAAAGCCCGTAAAATATCAGCAAAACCAACAATTATTTCAGCCTCACTCTAAAAAATATTAGACCTACCCTGACCCATTTCAAATATAGACCCATGAAACTCCATTGACGACTCATTCACCCATTTTATGCTATCAAATGGAATAAGATTACCTTATTTTTCCGTGGTATCCTCAACAATGTCCTTGTCGACAACTTGGTCATGTTCATCTGTAACATCAACATCTATACTCACATGCATGTCACTAAAGACTAGGTTTTCTTTCACAATGCCTTGTTCCTCTGTTTCCTCAACCGTTTGACTAGTAACCTCAATTTCATCATTTGTTTCTTCTAATTCCTCAGTATTTTGAAGGAATTTCAACACAGAAATAGTTTTCCTACTTCCCACATAGTCGAGCTTTTCAATCGGACCATAAATTGAGAAAGATGACACAAATTTTTTTAGAGTTTGACTCTTACGAGTCCTAGGAGGACCAGAAATATGGGATTTTGGGGGTGTGACGGTGTGGTTTTGGTCGGTGAAGATTGGACATTTTGGGGGTGAAGTAGAGTGTATCGGTTTAGTTGGTGTTGGAGTGTTGGAAGGTGACAGAGTGGGGTTTTCTTCAGGTATGTTTGGAGTTGATAATTCTTGGTGAGATATGGTTATTTTTGGTTAAGAAAGCTGAGGAATGGAAGAATATAGATAGATTGAGAGAATCATTACAATTAGGAGAGAGGGAAAGAAAAATGAAGATTAAAGAGTTTAAGTGATGATTTAGATTAGAAAAGTTATATTTAAAACAAGGAAGGTGACAGTTTTGATTGGGTGTAAGAAGAGGGATCGAGTCGGTTCAAGAATAATATAACATTTTGAAGAGATTAATTTGAATTTGAAAGAGGGAATACTTTAATGACTTGTCACCTTAAGCAGTTCAAAATTATATCAGCACTAAAGGGATTACTAACCTAAGTCACAGGGACCAGATCCCTTGACAAATTTTTAAATTTGCAAGCAAAAACTATGAAGAATACAATGTCACATATGTTTGTGTTGCCCTGAACCTGTCATGTGTGTATACGTGTAACAGTATAAGAGTGAGTTAGATTCCACCAAAAAAATTTTGTAGCATTGTACCTTTCCTCTTAACATAGCAAATCATTTAGGGAACTTGTGAGGGACCAACTAGTTGAGGGACCAACTTCCAAAGTGCTCTCTGCTCAGTGCCTTGGTAAAAATAGCAGTAACCTGGTCCTTTGTCATTCAAAACTTCATACAAATCAAACTATTTCGATATTATCCCTTAAGAAATGGTGCCTAATATCAATAGGCTTGGTCTTTTTGTGTTGCATTGTATTTTTTGCCATGTTAAGTGCACTTGTATTATTATACATCAAGGGCACACAATCAGTAAGAACACCAAAATCTTCAAGCTATTGTTTGATCCATAACAATTGAGCGCAACAAGAGGCAGCAGCCACATACTCAACTTTAGAAGTAGAAAGAGCCACAAAGTTATGTTTCTTTTCACCCCATGAGATCAAGCATGACCCAAGAAAATGTATCTCAAAGAGGTAGCAGCCACATACTCTTTCTATCCACATTTTGAGCATAACAAGAGGCAGTAGCCACATACTCTTTCTATCCACATTTTGAGGTATCTCAAAGAAAATGTGTCATTTCAGATATGCTCTTTCTATCCAGCATCCCTTTGAGATACCTCAAAATTCTTTTTGCAGCCTTCAAGTGAGATTTTTTAGGACTTGATTGGAACCTTTCACACAGCCCAACACTACAGGTAATGTCAGGTCTACTAGCATTTAAGTACAATAGAGACCCAATGATACCCCTATACATGATTTTATTTACAGGAGAACCAAGTCCATCCATGTCTAACCGAGTAGCAGTGGCTATAGGTGTATCAATAGGCTTAGCATTTTCCATCTCAAATCTCTTGAGCAACTCCTTTAGATACTTTTGTTGGCTGATCATGGTGTCTTTTGGGGTTCGCTTCACTTGCAATCCAAGGAGACATTTATCTTACCCATCATGCTCATCTCAAATTCACTTCTTATGAGATTGGAAAACTCTTCACAAAGGGTATCATTAGTGGTACCAAAAATAATATCATCAACATAGACTTGCACAATCCATAAATTCCTCCCTCTCCTTTATAGAAAAAGAGTATTGTCAATTTTCCCTCTTGTAAAGCCATTTTCAAGAAGAAAATTTGATAATCTCTCATACTATGCCCGAAGAGCTTGCTTTAAATCATAAAGAGCCTTGTCAATCTTGAATACATAGTCAGGATACTCATGATTCTCTAAACTAGGGGGTTGCTTGACAAATGCTTCCTCCTTTAGATATCCATTTAGAAAGGCACTCTTGACATGCATTTGAAACAATTTGAATTCCATATGAGATGTAAAAACAATAAGAATCTCTATTGCTTCCATTCTTGCAACAGGAGCAAAAGTCTCATCATAATATATCTCATATTCTTGATTGTAGCCTTGAACTACTAGCCTTGCCTTATTTCTTGTAGTGTTTCCAAATTCATCAACCTTATTGTGAAACACCAACCTAGTCCTAATCACTATTCTGTCTGAGACGTGCCACACCTTGTTCCTTTCAAATTGATGGAGTTCTTCTTCCATAACAGTTATCCAATCTGCATCTTTCAATGTTTCCTTGATATTTTTGGGTTCAATTTATGATAGAAAGGCTGTGAAGGAAAATATGTTTCTCGCCTTAGATCTAGTTTGAATACCATAGTCTAAGGGAGTAATCACATTTTGAAGTGGATGAGATCTCTTGTGCTTCCAGTTGGATACTCAAACTGCAGGAATAGAGGGACCAGGTTCCTCCATGTTTGATTCATCATTGGCATTAACAGAGGAATCACTTCCACTTTATTGTCCAATTTCTGGAGTCCCTAATACAACATCAACTACTCGATGTTCAACTTCAAGTGGAGTAATGGCAGGACTAGATTCCTCTGTGCCTTCTAGAGACTCTGTTGCATCTTCTTCATCACTATGCTTGATTTGACTCATCAATTCAGTCTTTCCATTTGAGATTCTATAGCTTCATCAGGAACTTTTGAAAATATCCCATCTTCAGCTTCATCATTCTGTGACTCTTTATTTCCCAATGCATTTAATTCATCAAATATAACATGCACACTTTCCTCTACACACTGAGTTCATTTGTTGTAAACCTTATATGTCTTGCTATGAGATGAGTAACCACAAAATATTCCTTCATCACTTTTTGCATCAAATTTGCCAGAGGCTTCCTTACCATTGTTGAGAACAAAACATTTGCAACCAAATGCTCTTAGGTAAGTCATCTTGAGCTTTCTTTCATTGAACAATTCATAAGGAGTCTTCTCAAGCAGGGACCTGATCATGCATCTATTTATCACGTGACAAGCAGTATTGACAACTTCATCCCAAAAACGTTTAGACACCCCACTTGCTATCAACATTGTTCTAGCAATATCTTCAAGTGTTCTATTTTTCCTCTCCACAACATTATTTTGCTAAGGTGTTCTAGGAGCGGAAAAGTTGTGACTTATACTATTTTCAGCAAAAAATTCTTCAAACTTGGCATTTTTACACTCAGTACCATGATCAGATCTAATACACACAATGTGATTTCCCAGTTTTACCTGAATCTTTTTCACAAAGAAAACGAACACAGGGAGTGTTTTATCCTTTGTTCTTAAAAATAGAGTCCAAGTGAACCTGGAGTAATCACAAAAATATACTTTTTTCCTCCTCTACTTGGGATCCTCATTGGTCCACAAAGATCTATATGAAGAAGATCAAGTGGCCTTGAGGTACTCACTTCTTTATTAGGTTTGAAGGATGATCTGACGTGCTTCCATTTTATCCAAGCATCACATGCCTTGTGATCTTTGAACTTGGCCTTTGGTAGCCCATGAACCAGGTCCTTCGCAACGAGATTGTTCAATAAAGAGAAAATTTCATGTCCTAGTTGTCTGTGCCATATCTCAGCATCATCATCCATAGCACTTAGGCACTATCATTCAAAAAATCAAAGTCTGCAACATAGATGTTCTTGAACCTTTTTGCTACTAGCACCACTTCATCAGCTTTGATATTAGTGACAGTGCAAGAGCAGGACAAGAACTTCACCTCATTTCCTTTATCACAGATTTGAGACACACTTAACAAGCTATACTTTAACCTATTTACATCGTACACATTTTTAATTGCGTCAGAGAGTGTCTTCCCAATCTTGCCAACACCAAGAATGTATCCTTTCTTTCCATTACCAAAAGACACACTCCCACCTTTGAATGCCTCCTCTCACCCCAGCCTGCAAACAAAATCAATTATTAGATTTGAGAATCCAAGCCAACTTGGGTCCCTTATAATTATAGAATGGGTGAATCATACTTCTTTTAATCCATGCAGACATGCCATTTTTCTTTTTTTGGGGACTAGGTCTCTCAACTCTGAGTTCTTTCTCAATAAAATTCTTATTTTTCTGAAATGACTTAAATCTGGCTTTACATGTACTTTTGTAATGACCAGTCTGACTGCAATGAGTGCACAACCAGTTTTTAGTTGTAGTGACATATTTGCTATGGGGATTGTAAGGGGTTTTTTTCTTTTCAAAATCAAGCCCTTGCCTACCCCCACCTTTACTCTTGTACATAGAGGTAATTACATCAGAGGACCAGGTCCAATGAAGTGACTTATCAAGATCCACCTTTACTCTTTTTAAATCTTCCTGTAGCTGTCTGTTATTTTATATCTCAGTAGTGAGACTCATTTTAGTTTTTTTAAGCTCATTCTCAAGCTCGATTTGAGTTTCACTAGCTACACCATTTTCATTAGATGGAACACCCATCTATTTTTTATTTAATTTTCTAATATGATGTTTTCTTTAGTTCTCTCATCAACCTACTATTTCCAATCTACAATGGTAACTACCATATCGTCCCTCTCTTTTTCTAAATCACCAATTTCTTCATTTAGAGCACTCTTCTCTTTAACAAGAACATGATAATCATTGATTAAAACATTTGTCAGTGATATTAGTTTCTTTTGAGAGTAAATTTTCAAATTTTTATGAACGTCAAGAAAATTTACCTATTCTTGTTCATCATCATCATTAACATCAGATTTGACCATGAGTCATCATCTTCTTCATATTCGTTGGAGGAGTCTCCCCAAGCATCAAGAGCTCGCTTCACCAAATCATCAGTTGCATCTTTCCCTTGAACTTCTTATCGGGGACCTAATTCCTCTTGACAACTTTTTCAGTGCTATTTTTCTGATTGTCCTGTTTGTGGAGGACATTCTTTAATGAAGTGATCAGGCTTCCCACACTTATGGCAACAATTTTCATTTCCTTTGAAGTTCATGTTGGAGCTTCCTATTCTTGGGATCCCACCATTTCTTTTAACCATCTTTTGAAACCTACGGGTGAGGTATCCCATATCAGCTTCGTCACTTCTTGAGTTACTTTTGGCAGCCTTGAGAACTACGTTCTTCTCATTCTTCTTCTTTTTCTTTTCATGATTTTTCTTAGTTCTCTTTAACTCATAAGTTTTGAGATTACCAATCAGCTCATCAATGGTTAGAGTCTTCAAGTTCTTGGCTTTGTATATAGCATTCACATTGCTTTTCCAAGAATTTAGCAGGACACCAACTAACGTTTTAACCAGTTTGTTGGTTGAAATGACTTCTCTAAGAGAGTAAGAGAGTGAGGCTCATTTATTATAGAGGTGAACCTGGTATGCATATATTGGATTGACTCATTCTCTCTCGTTTTGAACAGCTCATACTTTGTGGTGAGCAAGTCTATCTTGGACTCATTTACTTGAGTAGTTCCTTCATGATCCGTTTGGAGAGCTTCTCAGATCTCCTTAGCAATTACACAAGATGAGACACGATTGTACTCATCTGGTCCAATACCACACATAAGAATTTTCTTAGCCTTGAAGTTCTTCTCAACTGTCTTTCTGTCCCCATAATATATTCCTTCCTTGGCTTTGGAGTAGTTGTAAAAACAAATAGATTTGTGTTCATAAGAATATGAGGACCATCACAAATGATTTCCCACAACTCAGAATCTCTAGCTATGATGAAATCATGCATCCTTGTCTTCCACCACCCATAGTACTTTCCGTTAAACTTTGGTGGTCTTGTGGTAAATTATCCTTCCTCTAAGTTTGGTGGAGCAGCCATGAGATAGATCATTTCTAGGTGTTAACCTTTTAAAAAGAACCGCTCTGATAGAAATTGATAAAAACTAAGAGTCCACCAAACAGTATAGAGAACCAGGTTCTCTATATGTTCTTTTAAGCAGAAGCAGAAATTAAATAAAATACAATATTTACGTGGAAAACTCCTTGCTCAAGGGATTAAAAATCGCGATCTACCAAGTAGGATTTCTAACTGAGCAACTTCATATTACAACCTATTGCAACCTCAAAATTAAACTATTAATCTCTCACCCCTTATAATACCTCTATTGTAAACCCTTTATAATAACTCTATTGCAAAGCTACAAACCTTGACTAACTCTAGCCAAGAACACAAATCAACAAAGATTGAAATTTGTCCTACTATGATACTTCTTAAAGTAGTGTAGGATTACAATAAAGAACAAAATGATAATAACTCAAAACAAACTAAAGGACTTAGACATCTTCAGTGTCGGGATCTGGTCCTTCAGTTTGCAACAACTTTGTTCTTGGGAGCACTTGGAGAAACTTGTGGCGGTTGCACTTGTGAAAGTGATGTTAGGTTTTCAAGTGTTAAGTTAAGCCTTGTAACATGTTGTATATATATTTGGAAGCATGTATGAGGAGATATGGACTATTCAGACCTTGATTTGGCCACTAGCGAGCTGCAGGTGTGCTGTTGTACTTCTGCCAGTGAATAATACAACTTTACAGTTGTAGTGCTGACTATACGATGGACAAGGGAACATATAGCATACCTGATCCCTATTTTGTTCTTCGAATGCTTGGAAAATCATCAAAACACAAGATGTCATAATCTATTATAGCCTCTCGTAGCACAACCGATATTCATACGTCGCCTATCGATTTCGATTTCCCTCCTCAACTAGAGGCTGAATCCACTAAACCATCCTCTTTAGAGTAACTAAACGTGAGATAGTTATAAAAAAATTATCATTCCCTGAAGTGGAGCCTTGGCAGATATGCAAGGTAAGACTGCGTACAATAGACCCTTATGGTCCGGCCCTTCTCCGGACCCCACACATAACGGGAGCTTAGTGCACCAGGCTACCCCTTTATTTAATTTTTTTTCCCTCTGGTACACTAGCAGGATTACTAGGATCAAGTATTATCATCATCATCCACCTCACACCTAAATGGAAAAAAAATAAAAAGTAGATTTCTATCTTAATTCCCATTGTTTGTTCTTTTAGAACATCACCTAACTATCAGTGAGAGTAAAAATGGGGTCCTCATTAGCTGTAAAGGACTCGAGAACAACTCATAGAAGCACAATATAATCCACACAAGTCCACAATGGTTAGCCGACTTTTTCTCCTACCTATGCTTCAACGAAACTACATACATAAAAAGTTGTAGTCGTTCTTTTTCCTATTTATACCCCCGATTTCACTCATGAAACTTACTCATTATTAATTTCCAATGGAAATGCATACCAAAGAGACTCAATCCCTGCCCCATACTCTATGTCCAACACAGAAAAATGATGATAGTATTATATCACATAAGAAGAACCAGTTTTCATCAATATTACGTAGATTTCATGCGGGTTATTTTAGAATAAGCCTATCTTTATGTAGCCAAGCATTATTCTGGAAAACACTAAGTGAGCCATCTGATGATATTCATAAGTTTAGAAATATTTTTCGAATGCTTCCTTCCACAGCCGTCATTCTTCTATGGTCTTTTGCCTTATTCTCATTAGTATCACTCTCTTTACTATATCTACTTCGTGTCCTCTTTCACTTTGACATGGTTAAAAGTGAGTTCTTGCACCATGTTGGAGTCAATTACCTTTTCGCCCCGTGGATTTCTTGGCTTGTCTTGCTTCAAGCAACCCCATTCTTCAAACCTAAAGAGGTTTATTTTCTTGTACTTTGGTGGATCTTTGTTGTACCTATAGTGGTACTAGATATCAAGATATATGGACAGTGGATCACAAAAGGGAAGCGCTTTTTATCAGGAGTGGCGAATCCCACGAGCCAATTATCGGTTATTGCGAATTTGGTAAGTGCAAGGGCAGCTGCCCAGATGGGATGGAATGAGTGTGCACTTTTTTTATTTGCAATTGGAATGTCACATTATTTAGTGCTATTTGTCACACTTTATCAGAGGTTGCCTGGAAGTAGCTCAATTCCGGCAATGCTAAGGCCAGTGTTCTTCTTGTTCTTAGCTACTCCAAGCATGGCAAGCTTGGCATGGGACTCTATTTATGGAAAGTTCGACACTTCTTCGAAGATGCTCTTCTTCCTCTCCCTCTTCCTTTTCCTTTCACTGGTGAGCATTTAAAGTTGAGCGATGATATTCCTATTGGTTGCATTTTATATAATCTTTTTACGGAATACACAGTTTAATAAGTATCTAAGAGAGAACAAGAACATTTTTGGTGAGCATATCGAACACGTAGTTTAATATCTAAGAGAAAATAGAATATTTTTGTTGAGCATAACCTGGCTTACATGTAGATATCCTTTTAGGTGATCTAAAAGTGTAAAAATGCTTTACACTACATTTAAAGTTGAACGATGATATTCCTATTGGTTGCATTTTATATAATCGTTTGACTGGACACTAAAATTTAATAAGTATCTAAGAGAGAACATAATATTTTTGGTGAGCATATCAAACACATAGTTTAATATCTAAGAGAAAACAGAATATTTTTGGTGAGTATAACGTAGCTTACATGTAGATATCCTTTTAGGTGATCTAATAGCGTAAAAATGCTTTACACTAGATTAAAATGTTTTAAAATATAAGAAGGTATTATTCTCTTCGTTCATTTATTTGTCTTAATTTGACTGTGTATTAAATTTAAAAAGTGACACTTTTTAATCTTGTGATTTTAAATTAGAGGTGTGCATAATGTTCTAAAATATTTTTTAAATCGGATAGTCTTAAACATTTCAAATGAGATGTTGGAATTAAAGAATTACTCAATATAAAAAGTGATATTTATTTTTACACAACCTAAAAAGGAAAGTAACACATATCAATTAAAATTGTGGAATTTGTTTTTTTTCAAAAAAAAAAAATAGAATGAAAAGAATGTAAGAAGAGTATTTGTTTTTTCCTTGTTCTATATATAGTATTTCTTTGGTCTGACTGAACATAAAGAAAAAGGGACTGATGTCGACCGGCAAAATTGACCTTAGAAGTATTCGAGTTGGATTTGCATTTTGCAAGATTTTGTAGTCGTCATATTCTCCGTAGTATGACATGAACCGTCAGCGTCACCTTAAACATACATGTGTTCTTTTTGTCAACCTAAGGCACCACTAAGATTTAAGCTTGTCTACTTGTCTTATCTAGAAGTAATGTTTTATTTATGAATGTATGACTAAAACTGTTTCCTAATTTGTTGAAAACGTACGCACAGATATCAAGACCAGCCTTATTTAAGAGATCAATGAGGAAATTCAACGTATCATGGTGGGCATATTCTTTCCCTTTAACAGTGATGGCAATGGCATCAACTAAATATGCTCAAGAAATGAAGAATACTGCTTCCCACGTATTAATGCTTCTTCTTTCAGGACTATCAGTCATAGTATCACTTGTCTTGATGATTTTCACTGCATTTAATTCCAATTCATTTTTACCGGACCATGGTGATGATGCAATGCGCTCTACTAGTAATCAACGGTCGTCAATTGTATAAATGTAACTATTTTTTATTACTTATTAACTAGTGTTTGTTCGAATTCTTAGAACGAACACGTATGTAAATTTAGTAAAGGATTACTAGTTAGGTATTCATTAATGACTTTTGTAAGTATTTCTGATCAAAGATGGAAATACCTAAACATGATCTTGGATTCTTTCACTTTTCCTCTTTGTACACTTTTCTTCCTTACTCCTGAGTCCTGATTATAGTTGTCTATACATGATCTCCTTGTTGTGTATCTTTAATCAATATAAAACCAAAACCGTGTCATCTTAGACGAAGCAACGAATTACAACAAAAGAAGAAGGTGGGCTAATTTAATTTATCGTGACTGTGGAGCTAGGAGAAAGAGATGATTAGATTCGTGGTAGAATGGTAACTTCTCTTTAATCCTTAATAAGAGGAGGGATGATTAGATTTGCGGTAGAATGGTGACTACTTCTTCATCCTCGATTAGAGGTTTCGGTCGGTTCAAGTCTCCTAGGGTACAAAGAAGCCTTTATAAAGAAGCATTGTAAGTGGGACTTTTCGGCGCACATCCGAATTTAGTCGAACAATGTGAATACTGGCATGAGTGTGAAATAAAAAAGATGCTAAAGAATAGGAGCGATGGCGGCGGTTAGGAATTTCCGTAACATCTTCAAGAAATGAAACATGTTCTCAACATTATAACTTAGAAAAATGAGTAAATGCAAATTTTAGCACGTCACATGATTTCTACTGTTGATTGTTTATTTTACACAATTACTTCAAAATATTACTAGTTCTACCAGGCTGCCCTTTACTTCTAAATATTACTAGCTCTATCGATTGTTTTTTTTTTTTTTTGAAAAGAGCTCAATTGATTGTTAAATGTTTTAGTATTCTGAGATTTTGTTATTCTTTTGAGTTGTTTATTTGAGGCTATAATATAATTGGTTGCGTATAATTAAAGGTAAATTACTCTAAACACCAATATAATATGAGTTACTTTTAGATACGCTCCCGGTATTTCACAAACAAACATTTTATACCCATATATACTACGAAAATCTTACACGCTCTTACTTCCTTCATATAATAATTAGTATATGGACAAAGTTGCCGCTATTCCCATTGCCATTCTACTCTCTTATTCATATCTTCAAGTCAGATGAATTTTCAGAGCGAAGAAGTATAAAATTTTCTCTAGTCTTAGGATAAGTTTTTGTTTAAAAAAAATAAAAACTGAAAAACTCACCTAGTTTAGAATTTAATCAAATAAAGGAGGAATTGCTAGATAAACAAAGCTATATATCTACTCAGTTTATGTAATCATCATTAGTAATGATTCTTTCAAACAATGGAAAATGATTCTTTCAAACATAACCACTTTTGTCACAACTTGGCACTACTCGTTCAAATTAAGGATAATAATGTAATTTCATATGCTCTTTGAGGATGTATTAGTAATTGAATTCATTTTTGTTCCTTAATACCCTTTTTGAAAAAGAAGAGGGGAAAAGTACAAAAATTCAAATTTTACACTCTTTTCATCGTTACTCTTTACTTCTCAATGCTTAATCAGTTGAGATAAACGTGCAATCCTAGTATCAAAACTATACTTTTTATATACATTCTTCCAAATACTAATACTTTTCATATACACTATTTGTATAATACTTTTTATATATGCTATTTATACACTCCTTATTTTTCATTGGTCATCAAATATGTGTGTATAACGTCCATAGAAATACTCCACTTTATATTTACAATTGTGTTTAGGCGATCAATATTCAACTAGCTCATTTTTTTCTCTTTCTCTCCTTATCAATGGGTTAAGATCAAATGGCCAAAAAGGGTGATTTTTATGTTGTTTTAAGGGGAGAAAGCAAGGTATCTCTTATAATTGGTAGGAGGTGTGCACCACTAATAAATGGTATCCGAGGAAACATCTACTATTGGTTTCCAACTCATGAAGAAGCCATGGATGCATTAACAAAATATAATCTTAAAGTAGCAGCTGAGGAATCATCTGGGAAAACATCTGAGGAAACACCTAGGGGAACATCTGGTTTTGTACATCACTTTGTCCAAATAACATGCATATTGAGTGCGTTTGGCCAATTTTTAATCAAATTATCTAATGTGGATAAATAAAAAAATATATGAATTCGTGTAATCAAAATTAAATATTTTTTGAAGTGTTAGTGTTTTCACATTAAATTATTTCATCGTCTTAGTTAGTTTCTTCACACCATCTAATTATTCCATTGAAACATTTGATTAACCATACGCAAATTAAAAGAGACACATTGTTCTATTCCAAAACAAATCTTTCCATTCCAAACAAACAAGGGACAAGCTAAAACAAAACAACAGAAATAAAATATTTAGATGACATAGCATCTTCATTGATCAAGGACAAAAATTTGCACTCATTCCTACCATTAACCAGCATCATCTCAAATATAAAAAATCCTGGTGCATCCATTTTCAAAAGCAACGTTGGGTTATTCTTCAATAGCTTATCGTGTATTTCATGCAATTTTTTAAGGGGAAGGGAGTCCATCAACAGTATCATTTCTGTAGAATCTCGGCCTCTCATCTTGATTAACCTATGAATGAGCTCGATTAGCTCATCCTCCATTGATTTATAGTTTTTTTCTTTTTGTGGTAGAGCTTCTCTATCACATATGGAGAAGCGCATAGACCTAAATTGAGTCTTCTTTTAGGTGTTCTTTTCATTGTTCGTTACTGATAGTAATTTGTTACTAATTTAGGGTAAGTTTTACATGCAATATTAGAAAGGCCTCTAGGGATTATATAGTGGATCATGCAAAATTGTAGTAAATTAGGTTCCCTATATTGAAATAATTATATTCATACATTGAGCAGCCAAATTCACCCACGCTTAAGCTATTCACCAATTATATTTGGTGACTCGTTTACTTAGCTAAATGCTCATTGGCCAAATTTAAAAGTAGACATTGGAACAAAACAAATATGCACCTTGTTTGCCTTGTTATCAACATTTTTAATTTTTTTAAAATCTGTCAATTGTGGCATATCAAGTAAATAAATTTTCATTAATAATTTACGAGTGAATACAACTTATTTTAATCGTACAAAATTCATATGGTATACTATACAGGTTTATCTAATTAATCAAATAAAATCCATAGCAATGTAAGTCATGAAAAAATCATATATATTTTGTTTATAAAACTTTGTCTAATTAATTAAAAAATCACATACTTGTAAGCTCATTCAACTTTGTGAAATTAGTATAAAAAAATCATATACTAATAAGTGAATACAACTTTGTGTTATTAATAAAAAAAAATCATATACAAGTAAGTTTATACATATCAGTGTAAGTCATCAAAAAATAACATTATACTCTTAAGTTCTTACAACTTTGTCTAATTAGTAAAAAAAACATAAACAAGTAAGTTTATACATATCAGTGTAAGGCATCAAAAAAATAAATTATACGCTAGTAAGTTTATACAATTTTGTGTAATAAATAAAAAAAAATCATATATCAGTTAGTTTATACATATTAGTGTAAGACATAAAAAAAGTATATATACTAATAAGTTCATCTTTATCTTGTCAACTGAGATTTGCATGTGTCATCTTGTCAAAGAATTTTATTCTCTTACTCAAATATTTTCATATCTCTTTATCTTTTGATGGACGATTGAACTACTTTTATTTTTCATTTGTTTTTCTTAATTTTTCTATTACAACCCTTGAATTTTTTTAATAATAGTAACAATCTTAGCTGGAATAAAAACAAACTTAAATGGAATACACAATTAAATAGAATAAAAATCATTTCATAACCGCATAACACAACATTCACTAATTCAAAATACATTAAAAATAAGATCAAATAACATTCAATAGAATTGAGTCGTCATTGACAACCACAAATTTCGCTATGTTCTCAGAACTCTTATACATAACCATATCAAGAACAGTTCCTTCTTGGTAACCAAACTCCTCAACAAATCTCACCCAGCCTGACTGTATTATCATTCTTCTTCCACAAGGTGTTACTTGTGTTGTCTATATTGTATCTAGATGACGAATCCAAACAAAGTTGGATGAGGAGAAATATTATCACAAATATTTGTTGACAACCACTATATAAGAAAAAAATAATTATTTTAACTTTGATTTATCAAAAAAAATGATAAATAGATTTACCAAATCATCTAGTGTAGAGTAAGATCTTGTTAAAGTGATTATGAAACAGGGTGGAAAGGGCGTCTTCGATCAATCAGGGTGAATGATGCCATCTGATAAGAACTATTTTTTGTAGCAAATATGAGTTATGAAAAGTTGAATGTGGAAATAGGAAATAGAAAACATAATTAAATATGAAAGGGATTTGAGAGAGATAACTTTTCATTTTCCCTCTCAAAAGTGGTCTTCTTTCACAAAACTTTTAAATTTCCCACCATCAGTTGCATCATATGGAAAAAATGTGTAGACTTAAATTTGCGACTTAAGGGGAAAAATATTCAAACTGAAAATTTATTAGTACTCAACTTAATGTAATACTTAGATAATAACTCATGTAGTTGATTTTGAAAAGTTTTTAATATTGAATTATCACACGGTGATCTTTAATTTTACCAGTTAGTTGCTCTATCTTATTAATTTGATGTTGAGATAAAAAGGGCAAATAAAATAATAAATTTGATTAAGCTAAAACAAAGTGTGTGACTTTAATTGAATCATTATATCAAGATTAAGTGTTATTGAGGTCCAATTTGATCCAATTTAAAGAAGTCAACACAAATGTTTGACTCCAATTGAATCATTAGAACAACTTCAATGTTGAGTTCCAACTTCATCCAATTGAACCATTGATGATTAGTGGAATCAATTCAAGCTAACACAAAGTGTGTGACTTCAAATGAACCATTATATCAAGATTAAGTGTTGTTGAGGTCCAATTTGATCTAATTTAAGAAAGTCACCACAAATGTTTGACTCCAATTGAATCATTAAAACAACTTCAATGTTGAGATCCAAGTTGATCCAATTGAACCACTAATGATTAGTGAAATCAATTCAAGCTAACACAAGTGTGTGACTTCCAATTGAACCATTATATCAAGATTAAGTGTTGTTGAGGTCCAATTTGATCCAATTTAAGGAAGTCAACACAAATGTTTGATTCCAATTGAATTATTAAAACAACTTCAATGTTGAGATCCAACTTGATCCAATTGAACCACTAATGATTAGTGAATTTAATTCAAGCTAACACAAGTGTGTGACACCAATTGAATCATTAAATAAAGATTAAGTGTTGTTGATGTCCAATTTGACCTAATTTAAGAAAGTCAACACAAATGTTTGGCTCCAATTGAATCATTAGAACAACTTCAATGTTGAGATCGAACTTGATCAAATTGAACCACTAATGATTAGTGGAATCAATTCAAGCTAACACAAGTGTGTCACACCAACTGAACCATTAAATCAAGATTAAGTGTTGTTGAGGATTCAATTTGTCCAATTTAAAGAAGTCGGCACAAATGTTTGACTCCAATTGAATTTTAGAACAACTTCAATTTTGAGATCGAACTTGATCCAATTGAACCACTAATGATTAGTGAAATCAATTCAAGCTAACACAAGTGTGTGACATCAATTGAACCATTAAATCAAGATTAAGTGTTGTTGAGGTCCAATTTGATCCAATTTAAGTAAGTCAACAAATATTTGACTCCAATTAAATTATTAGAACAATTTCAATGTTGAGATCCAACTTGATCCAATTGAACTACTAATGATTAGTGAAATCAATACAAGCTAACACAAGTGTGTGACTTCCAATTGAACCATTATAGCAAGATTAAGTGTTATTGTGGTCCAATTTAAGAAAGTCAACACAAATATTTGACTCTAATTGAATTATTAGAACAACTTCAATATTGAAATCCAACTTGATCCAATTAAACCCCTAATAATAAGTGGGATCCATGCAAGCTAACACAAGTGTGTTACTTCCAATTGAATAATTATATCAAGATTAAGTGTTGTTGAGGTCCAATTTGATCTAATTTAAGAAAGTCAACACAAATGTTTGACTTCAATTGACTCATTAGAACAACTTCAATGTTGAGATCGAACTTTATCCAATTGAAACACTAATGATTAGTAGAATCAATTCAAGCTAACACAAAATGTGTGACTTCAATTGAACCATTATATCAAGATTAAGTGTTATTGAGGTCCAATTTGATCTAATTTAAGAAAATCAACACAAATATTTGACTCCAATTGAATCATTAGAACAACATTGAAGTTGAAATCCAACCTGATCCAATTGAACCACTAATGATTAGTGGAATCAATTCAAGCTAACAAAAAGTGTGTGACTCCAATTTGATTTGTATGTTAAAAAATGATATGTTAAAGTAAAATAATTAATTTAATAATATGTTACAATTTGTTTGTACATATTGTCATGCATTTAAATTAATCATTCATGATTTGGTCACAATAAACTTAATAAAGGTGTAATTTATCATTATATTAAACTTTGGAGATTTCATATTAACCAACTTCAATAAATTAGAATAAATTTGAAAATTTACAGTAAAACTAAAATTAGGGATAAATATGAGCAACTATTTTTTTCCTGTAACTGCCCTTTCTAATTAATTTGTCTCTTTAAAATATATATATATATAAAGAGTTTATTCCAACAACACAATTCATTTCCAACTTTTCGAGTAAGGTGTTCTAGAAGATACATACCAAAGATTTTGTAAACTTTTCATCTTCTATTTTTTTCCGATTAATAAACTGTATAACTTGCTTTCTTCTTTTAGTTAATCTTTTCTACTTATTTTCTTTGCAGAGAAATGGCTTACAGTCGACAGTGGAGTAGTTTTGGCAAGTACGAAAACGCCATCCATCTGCCTAAGGGTGTGAATGAGCGTTTTATAGATGTTTTTTTTTTTTTTGATAGACATCGCTGACAAACTAGACAAGATTATGGAGGAGCAGGCTGAGTTGAAAACCATGCAGGAGAACATGGAGAGGATGATCAGGGCTACAATCGGAAGCGTTGGCCTCGAACTTAAAAAAGTCTTACCCCCTCACCGTCCCATTTTTCTACGGTTGATTAGGGTTTGTTAGTGACCCCCCTCCCCATTCCCCACCCCCACCCTGCATGTGAATGTTTTTATAAGGGTTTAGTTAGTACTTAAATGTATTGGGGGTTTGATTTTATTATTCTGGTTGGGATATGAGGGGTATGTTTTTGTGTATGTATTGGGGGTTTTATTTTATATAAAATTATGCAAATTTTACTGCTAAATTTATGTTGTGCCAAATATTGTTTTTAGAGTACTATTAAATACTTAGATTTTTTTATGTTTAGTTGATTTAACAAATGCAATAATCACGAAAAATATAAATATACAGTATAAAATAAAATACAAGATATCTTAGATTCTTTAGTCTGATTAATACTCTTATTAAAGTTAATGAAATATTTAATTTCACATATTATGTCATAAGAAATAAATGAACACTTTAAAGAATTATTTTTATGTTAGTTGATTTAACAAATAAAATAATCACAAAAATTACAAAAATACAGTATAAAATAAAATACAAGATATTTTAGATTCTTTAGTCGGATTAATACTCTATTAAAGTTAATGGTATATTTAATTTCACATATTATTTAACAACTGCAATAAACACAAAAAATGCAATATACAATTTTATAAAAACAAAGACAGTATATTTTAGTTTCTTTAGTCGTTTTAATACTATAATATTATTGTATACATGTTGTAACTATATTATAGTATGTAAAACTAGAGAAGAAATTTACAAACTAAATAAATGGAGAAATTGTTTCATTTGAGAGGGAAATAAAAAAAAATGCTGGTGATAATTATGACTCTGTGTATCAACGCACATTGGATATGGCAAAAGAGAGATTTCTTCATATACCAAGACAAGTCACTAATTACTATTGGATAAGCTTGTTCTTTTCTTAATATTTTTTAGACTTTTCACTTCTATCAGTTGCTAATTAAACCCTACTACTATATACAAAATCTTATATTCATCATAAGCAATCTTGAAAAACTTCAGTAGACATCTTATCAAATCAAATCTTGAAATGTATCATTACTACTCTTCATTTACATTCACCTTTTTTATGTCGTTCTTATTTTTTGTTTTTTTTGTTTGCAGGTTTAAATGAGTAACTCAAAATATTCCTAGCCCTTCTTGCCCCCCAAGTCCATTTGTATCCAATGAACAATCCGCTTCAGTCGCTTGTTTATCAGATTCGTGAATTAAGAGTGGAAGTTGCTACATTAAGTCGACGTGTGAATCAAATGAACACAAGCAGGAGATGATGATGATTCGTATGGAAGTTGCTGCAACTAGGCTGGAGAGAATGATGCTTCCTTCTATCAGCAAGCCTAACAATGACCCCCAAAACGCATCCCTCCCCGATAAATAGTTTTAGACATAGTTAATGTCCCCTTTTAATTTAGTTTCTATGTTCACATGGTTGAATGAGTATGTTTTCCTTGTCATCAGAATTTTAATATCAGAATAATTTCAATTTTATGAGAAATTTGCGTTTATTATTTTATTTATTAAAATTATAATATTTAATGAGAATTAGTTGTATTGCGATAAGTGCCAGTCATTAATTAAAGTTCAACCGATTTTTCCGGTTGGACTGACAATATTTGACTTATTTAAAGAGAACACTGCACCACATTCCTTATTCTCATTGTTATCATCCAAATCAATAATCTAACCAGTCTCTATCAACAACAGGTATAGTACATGCATTTTTGTATTGTAATAGTTCAATAAGAGTTTTATATTCTTAACAAATTCATTTTTCAACAAAGTAGTTAAACTACGGTTTCATACATTCAACCTTATGGATAATTATTAAAAAAAATTATTTGCAGAAATGGAAAGCCTAATACGTCGCACTAATAAAATCATGCATAAATTGAATGACACAATTTTTTAATTACACGACAGTCAGATGCACTGAAAAAATGGGTCACTGTTATCAATTAGATGATCATCCACCATTTAAATACCTTAAAATCTCATTTGAACGAGGCTAGGTACCGTCATCCACCATTTAAATACCTTAGAATCTCATTTGAACGAGGTTAGGTACCATCACTCAACATTCATGGGACTCCTTAGTGCAATTGGATGGAGATTGGAGAGGATGCTCAGAGCTCTATTCCGTTTTGCTACGTTGAATGCAGATGATGTTGGTAGCCCCATCCTCTCCCCCTCCATTTTAGTGTGTATTAGGTTCATATGGTTAAGTTTATTTTTGTTATGTGGATGATATTTTACGTTAATTATTAGCACTATAGTACTTTATGTTAGGGTATGTTATTTTACATTCGTATTCCTTTCGATTAGACAAGTTAATTATTATCAATATGGTACTTTTTGTTAAGTTATGTTATTTTGCATTCCTAGTCCTTTTTATTAGACAAGTACTTGTTATGCCAGTATTCTAATTTGAACACTAGATTAATTGGACACAAAAAATGCATTACATGATGAACCCTTGAGCAACTAATTTTTCAAAGACAAAATTTTATAAAATAACACTTAATTTCCTTAATTTTTCCATCTAATGTAGGACACTTGAACTTTATTTAGCAAAGGAGTACCTAGTAAATTTCTTAATAGAGAAAAAATTAAAATTTAAATTCAAATTCACATAAGTCGATGCACCACATCAATTTTCTGTGTTGGGCTTGTAAAAATAAAATTTTGACAGATGAGAGATATAACCAACCTATTAAATGCTTTTATCCCTATAAATATCAAACCTTAACAAGCAAAAAAATCACTCATCACTTTCAAAAATCATTCCTAAAATTTCAAAAAATAAATGTCTTCCCAAAACAAAAGTTCAACTTCTCAAGGTTCTTCGGAGGATCTACTGCCCGATCCATTATGGGAGATTGCGGCTTTGAAGGCTCAAGTGGAAGAACTCACTGATCATTTGAAGAATGTTAGGGAAGAACTTTGGAAGCTGAGGCACAAAATTTAGGCCTGCATTGAAGAAGTTAACAATATAGGTGGCGTCCTCGTTGATCTTTAGTATGGATGATTTACTTTTTATATTGAAATATGTTGGTGGTGGAATGGTTTAATTTTTGTTTTGAAAGATGGTGGTAGTGGGATGGTTTAGTTTTTGTTTTGAAATATGTTAAGATGGTCTAGTTGTGTTCTGTTGGCTGTTTTATCCATCATCTTTTTTTTGTGGGGTTCATGAACTTAGTGTACTAACAACCTGTTGTAATGCAAGATTTCGTGTTTGTGTAAGTTGCCATAGTTTTTGTGAACTTAAAGGCATTTTTTTGGGTCTGTACGCAATAAATACTTGAAAACAATACTTACATATAGATAGAAATTTACTACTTTTATTAACATGTCGAATAGGCAAAAGAAGTCTAACAAACAACATAATAAACCAAAATAATCAAGCCTAAACGAAGCCATCAAAATTCATCAAGATTGGGTCATTATTAACAACAATAAATTTAACATCTTGTAGCAAGCTTTGGTACAAAACTATATCAAATACGTCTCTTTCTTGAAAATCGACCTCCTCAATGAAATGCTTCCAACTAAACATGATTCTCCATATTTTTACACAGTATAATTGTGGGAGATTGCGGCTTTGAAGGCTCAAGTGAAAAAGCACACTGATCATTTGAAGAATGTTAGGGAAGAACTTTGGGAGTTGAGGCACATATTTTGGGCCTACATTGAAGAAGTTATCAATATAGGTGGCGTCCTGGTTGATCTTTAGCATAGATGATTTACTTTTATTATTGAAACATATTGGTGGTGGGATGGTTTAATTTTTGTTTTGAAAGATTTTGGTGGTGGGATAGTTTAGTTTTTGTTTTGAAATATGTTAAGATGGTCTAGTTGTGTTATGTTGGCTGTTTTATCCATCATCTTTTTTTGTGTGGGTTCATGAACTTAATGTATTAACAACCTATTGTAATGCAAGATTTTGTGTTTGTGTATGTTGCTATAGTCTTTATGAACTTGTTAAAGGCATTTTTTTGAGTTTGTACGCAATAAATACTTGAATCAAATACTTGCATATAGATAGAAATTTCCTACTTTCATTAACATGTCGAATAGGCAAAAGAAGTCTAACAACCAACATAATAATTCAAAGATAATCAAGTCTAAACTAAGCCATCAAAATTCATCCAGATTGGGTCATTATTAACAACAACAAATTTGGCATGTTGTAGCTAGCTTTTGTACAAAACTATATCAAGAACGTCTCCTTGAAAACCGACCTCCTCAACGAAATCCTTCCAACCAAACTTGATTCTCCTTCTTCTTACACAAAGTATAATTTGTGTTGTCCAAATGATATCTAGATGACGAATAGTAGTTTCCGTTATTTATGGAGGAATAAACTGAGAAATATCCCTAGCAGCCACTATAAACAATTTTTTCAAAAAAATATTACTTTAGCGTTGAATTAACAAAATAAAGTACTAGAAAATAAATCTACCACATCATCCAACGTTGCATAATATTGGCTTAGCGAGATTGTAAAATGGATTAGGGGCCATATGTTTGGGTCTATCGGAGAGAAACATGTCATTCGTGAAGACTATTGTGAAGGAAAAAAATATAAGCACAATATGCAATACTTGATATGATGGTTGCCTCAATAAATAGGAAGGAACTCGAACGTAAGGGTTTGGATGCACACTTTTCCTCTAAAAGTGAGTTTCAAAAAAAAAATTGAATTCTCTCTGTTACCCCAATTAAAAATGTGTTCAAACTTAATCAATCTCAATGTCTTTTCAATTGAACTAGTGACTGCTACCATATTTGGCACAACATCTCTTTATACGCAATCAATACACTATATTACTTGCATATACGTAAAAACAAATTGGTACTACAAGTAGACTAGTCAAGTTGAATAATTTAGGATCAGACTCTTCTCCATTACCCTTTCTCTCCATTTCATCAAGTACACATTTAGATGAGAGACATGTGTCCTATTTAATTTTTAATGATCAAGATTTCATTACATTAACTGTTGAGTTTTGGAGCCTAATTCATTTATCGACACTATGAAGACCCTACGCAGAGGGTTGGAATCAGCCGATTGTAATCAACCGACTGGAATTAGCCAATCGTGGGGGGGGGGGGGGTTGGCATTAGTCGGTGTAATGTTATCAGTGGAGGGTAATTTGAGAATTTTAGGCTTGTATTATGTTCGCCCTAGTTTTCTCTATATATAATCTAGGGTGCCATTTTTCTCAAGAGAGGTTTTTTGAGAGTTTTGAGCGTTGTCGAGGGTTGTCGATTACAGTCGAGCGGTAGTGAGACAAAAGAGAGAATTGTAAACTCAAAAACTCCATTATAGTAAAATCTGCAGCGGCAAGTGGACTAGCTCTCGCATTGAGGGTGAACCACTATATATTTGTGTGTGTTATTTGTTCTTCGTTTAATTTATTATTTTATGATTAGGTAGGATTTGGGACATAAATCCTAACACTAACAAGTATCATTACCATAGTTAAAGTGAATATTTTTTTAAAAAGTACTCTCCAATTTTGAAAAGAAAAAGATATTTCTCACAATTTTGGTACCCATATTAATATCATTAATTTCATCTTATATGATGCATCATCTAGTACAATAACAATTACACACTTTTGAGAGTCAAAAATTCAACTTCGAATTTAATTACACTTGGTTTACAAGATCATAAGATTGGCAATAAAAAAATTACACAACGACTTTCACTATTAGTTTGACTCCAATTGTCCTTGCACCACTAGTTGGTCAGTTTCAACATCCCCACTTCAACTACTTTTATTATTCCTACCACTACTTCTACCACCTCCTACATCGCCACCTCTTGTGCTTCTACGACTACTCTTACCTCTCATATTACCACCATTATTATCATGCTCTTTTACATCACCTTCATTGGCATTATCTCTATTGATATTAGGTTCAGTTCTTGCACTCTCTCGTGCACGTCTTGTTGTACTTGTACCACCATTATTATCACCTCCATTGACATTGTTTTCATTGACATTAGTTCCAGTTCTTGCACTCCCTCGTGCACATCTTCTTGTACTTGTACCACCATTATTATCACCTCCACTAACATTATCTCTATTAGCATTAGGTCTAGTTCTAACGCTATACCCTTGTCAACCCCCTCTCCTAAAGATATTTTCACGTCCACCTCTATGTCTGTTAGTTGGTGGCCTTCCACGTGAACTAACCTCTCTTAGGTTTTTTATGTATGTTAAATCGTCATCATCTGAATCATCACCACCACGTCTGGCACAATCATATCATCCTTCCAATTTAAATAAGCAGCCAATCTGGCTTTCATTATATTTATAAAGTCTCGAATTTTCACATCACTGTCCAATGCAACATCACAGATCCTGTCAAACTATTTCTTTAACACATTATATCTTTTGAACTCATCAGTCATGGTTGGGTAACTCTCAGAAAAGAATTTTTTTAAGTGGGGACGAATGATATCTCTTCTCTACCTTCTCATTATATACCTATCGGAGAGTCTCTGAATATTTTTTTTGTCATAACTTTTAGTATATGACAGCACACCATGCCAGTAGATTTGAAGTTTTTGCAATTACATTCTAAATATGGGTCGCTTGGTCTGTATTCCACCATGTACAAAAAATTGATTGACATGGAAATCATTCTTAATTGAAAAATTTATAATGTCTTACTTCTCCACACCTTTCACTACTTCAGCATCTTGATGAATGCTTATTTCATAGTGAAATAACCTTTGTACCTGCTTAATGAAAAGATCATATATTTTACGAGTGGAATGAGTTTGTAGTTGTTCCCCCCACTCGAATTCAGAGAAAACTCTTGATTCTGTATACCTAGACTTAAATTCATCATCTAACTCTTTATCATATTTTTCTCTTAAAGTTATCGCGTATTGCTCAACAAACTCCTTCACAGTGCTAGAACCACTGATATAGCCATAAAAGAAAGTATGCATACCCCCACACCTTTGTGTGGAAAACATATCAGTCCAAAAATAGTGCTTTAGATATAAAGGAATCCATTTCTCCTTTTCCAAAAACAGATTAAAGAATCATCTTTTATTTTCTAAGTCAGATTTTTTAGTAAATGCCTCTCATTTTCCAACAAATTCCTCAATAGTAATCCTATCAAGGACTACATATTTAAATTCAATCCTGGAAATTTTATGATTATAAACTCGTTTTTTTCTTGAAAGGCAACTTTGTGAAAATGTGTCAAATACAATACTTGTGGATTGCATCTGGCATAACTTCTCTTATAGCTGCCTTTATACTCTCACATTGATCTGTCAAGATAGCGGCGGGAGGTACATTATTCATGGCTCTAATCCAAGTAGAGAAGACATATTTGTAAGTTTTAGCATCCTCGCTTGTAATCAAAGCACATCCAAGAAGTATGGATTGCCGGTGCTGATTCACACTATAAAATGAAGAAAATGACATTCATCATTGATTCACAAGGTAGGTCGTATAAAAACATATCACATCAAAAAACTCACGATATGCATACTTACAATGTGTATGAACCCATACACAGTTACGGAGCCTGCCAGAATTATCAGAGTCTACTGCATAGAAAAACTCCATATCCTTAATCTGCATCTCAAAAAAACATGTTTATTGCTTCTCCATCGGTGGACAAGGTTCTCAACCTCCTCTGCTGTAAAATATAATTTATGCAGTCCTTGGGGGGTACATATTAAATTTTCAGGACCACCAGCTTGAACTTCCAAGAGTATTATGCTCTTTGAAGGTCTTAAGCCTGCAATGTCGTGAGCTACAAGATTCCTCTTAAGACTCTTGCTCACTTCCCTGTGTGAGGGCATAAAGCATGATAGTGCGGAATCCAGCGCATGATACTCTCCAATAACCTCAGCAACATGCCATGATTCATAATGCATCAAAATAACATTAATTTGAGCTTGACAATCAACTTTTTTGCTCTGTTTCTTTTATTTTCGTTTCCTTCCCTTTCCACAAGCAAACACAACATAACTAATTGTATCACTACATTTTTTAATCGATATTTTTTTCAACACACCAAACCCTTTCAATCTGGCGTGTTCTCTATAAAATGCAAATATTGAATCTTTACTTATAAATGTCATCCCTTCAATAGGACCTTGTAAAAATTGTTCATGAGTAAATGTCTCCTTATTCATCCCTTCTCCATCTTCATCTTCATCTGTCTCATGATCCTCATATTCATCTTGATTCGACATAGGATCCTCTTCGTCTTCCTCCCATTGATCATGAATATTTACCTCTTCCTCTATACACATCAAGTTGAGCTATTCATTCTCGCTTTTTAAATATGGGTCTGGACCACCAATGAAACTCAGATCTGAATCTTCACCTTCTCCACCGCCACCATTGGCGAGCAAACTGTCATTATATTCAATCCCTAATACATTATTCAAGGTTTTCCTTAAAATATTACCAACATTTTCATTGTTTGGGTCCATTTTATGTTTGTGATTTCGGCAAAGGAAGAAGAGACCAGGGTAAGAGGCAATTGTTGTAGAAGAGACAAGAATAAGAGTCAATTGTTGTATGTAATTAGGCTTTTTCTATTGTGTAAATGGTATAAAATTAAAGTTAATTAGTAGAACGTATAGTAGTTAATTTATAGGAGTATATATAAAGTATGAAGTATGTATGTATAAAACGAGATTAATCATCTGCTCGAGGTGTTGGAAAAACGGAAAAGTTGAGTATGCCGAAGTGTAATTATGTGTTAGTCTTGGAGGGAAATATTTTAGAGGGAAAAAAGATGGTTTGGAGCCAATTCTTCATTAAGGTTAGAACAGACTTTTTATTCGAATTGTGTCAAGTTATGTCAAACGTGGTTATGCCAAATAGCAACATCCAAAAAAAGAAGAAGGGAAGTTTACACTATTGTTTCAAATTTGAAATTATATAAGCAAAAGTTAAACATTTTTTCAATCATTTGATCAATTAATAGTGAAATATGTCGGGTGTTATTATAACTTTGACATTGATATATTAGAAACTTACCAAACATATGGGGAAAAATAATTTTCAAACTGAACAATAATCACTTAATTATTAGCTAGGTATTACAAGTCTCAGAACAATCACAGAGGAATCACTTTTCCAAGAGACATATGAAAGACATATAAACAGTTGAATAATGGCTTCTAAAAAGCCTATGCGTAATAGTGAAAGTAAAATCCATTACAGGCATGCATCGGTGCACTAGCCTGACAACAACACAAACACTATTTGTTGGTATTCTATGGTACTTTATAGAGCAGTACGGGAAGTAATAACTATTACAAATGTTCGAAAGGATAAATAAATGGTCAATCTTCAAAACTGCCGCATGTGTGTTGTGTCTTGAATCTTGATCACCTTGCAAAGCCAATGTTGAGAACTGCCACAAGTTTGTTGTGTCTTGAATGTTGATATCCTGAAATCAAGAAACAACTAAATCTGGATGGTTATAACGTTGTGTGTTGAGTCGAGGATAGCCCTCTATCCTTAAGACAAGATTGCCCCGTATATATGCTTTTACGTTAGCGGACAATAGTCTCCCAAGATAAAACAACACTTTAATCTCAACACTACAAAGCCAATAGGTTGAGCATGTCGAAGAAAACAAATATGACTCGACTTGCTGAAGATATGGAATAGGAAGGAAGAGTTTCTTTCTACTCTTCTCTTTTGTCTCTGTGTATATAGTGTGTCTCTGTAGTATATATCTTGTGTATACGTGAGGGTTTGGTCACTGTTTTTCAGCCGAATATTGCACTGATTTTCGCTGAATTTCACTCACTGTTTTGTGTTGTTTTGTGACTGTTTTTCTGACCTGTTTTCAGCCTGTTTGCTGCCTGTTTTTCGTCTATATTTCTGCCCTGTTTCTTGCTGTTTTTCGTCTGTTTTTCTGACCTGTTTCTTACTACTGTTTTGAGCCAAATGAAGCTCAATATATAGCATGAGGAGGGGCTGTTCAACAGCCACAAACAAGGCTGTAATGGTCATTAATGGAGGCCATTAAAACAGCCAAGTAATGGCTATTAAGGCCATTGAAAGAGGCTACCCATATGCCCAAGTAATGGGCTGTTAATGGAGAGTTAATCAGCCAAGTAATGGCTTATTAATGCCTCAAAAAATAGTTCCAACGGTAGGCTTTCTGCCTTCCGTCACCTTCCCAGAAACTCTGGGGACCAAACTGTAGATATTGAAACTTCAGGGACCAAACTATACATATGAAAGAATTCTGGTCCAAACTGTACATCTGAAACTTCAGGGATCAAACTGTACATCTGGCAGAGTTTTCTGGTCCAAAAAGATAATATCAGAAAGGCCCACAGCCCACACGACCCGTGACCCGTGACCCGTGACCCGAGACCCGAGAACCCAGAACCGGACAGGACGGGCGGGCGACGGCGGCGCACGTGTGGGCTTAGCCTTGAACCCAAGCACATCTAGGTCTTCCCTCCTTTAAACACATGGGATACCCCTTGGGGTCCCAAACCCTTTACCAATTAGAGACTTATATAGAGAGCAATTCTTCCTATTCCCACCGATGTGGTAGATTTGTCCCACACCACATTTCCATGTCTCAAACACCTTACTTCGTGGACCAATATCTCTTTCATTTCTCAACAAAATTAGACGATTCTTGGCCCTACGATCATCTACTCACTTCGTAGATCATGCATGTGCGAAGAGACAAAGTCTCCAACATGCGGAACATTAGTTTTTAATTCATCAAAGATGGGTGGACGCATCTCCCCGCCAAAGGCTAATTTCCAACAATCCCCTCTATGAAAGAGAGATTGTGGCGCACACACAAGGTGCCTACATTTCAGCAATCTTTCAGCGAAAAGATATTGCATCAGGAGTGGTAGCTTTCGCTTTGAACCTTCCCTAGTTGAAACCATCGGACTTACTTACTGCGCGGTGAACGTGATGTCTTGAACCGTCAGTGTTTAGTGTAAGCCAAGACAATGATATCAACACAATAACTCTTCTTATTCATTTTTCTTCTTACATTTTTGTCCGTTGTGGCCATGGACACACTTGGATTCTTAAGTGCGTTCATTTGAGGCGGCCATCCTCGCACTTAAATAGGTGATCTCCTACAAGGTATCCTGCTATACCCCACTTCTCAAGTGTTAGGAATCATTAAAAGTTTCCCCAACCTTAACCTCAACCATTTGAGGATCTTTTAAAAGGTTTGGAAGCTTAACATTTACCCACCATGCAGGTAGCACTTTAATGTCTATCGCGGGAACAGCTTTGGATTCATGTTTTCGTATAGAAATCATCATCCGAGGTGCTCTTGCTTCCACCGAAGCGCTCAACTGAACCTTTTGCCGCTTAGTTTTCCCATTGAACCAAATTCTTGGGATCTCCAATCAGTATGGTTGGGTTACCACCGCAAAGGTTCGTATTGTTTGGGTTTTAAGCCAATTCCCCTAGACAGGCAGACCACTTGATCTTCGGTTAGTCCCTTAGTTAGTAAACAAGGATGTGACACCCGTGATGATCAACTGTCATACGGTCTTATGTCTCCGACAGATCCTGAAAGATATGTCCAGACGCCGTCATCCATGTCCTTCCTGAAGCCGACCGGCTAGCCACAGTGTATAACTGCTGAAGGCACGGGTTTCTCCCAATAAGGGACGTCCTCTAAGGAGCCGTGAAGTTACTCAACTTCTTTCATGCTTTGTATAAAGCGATAAACTCCGATTCTATCATGAATCGGCCGATGCAAGTTTGCTTAGAGGATTTTCTAAGACCCACCATACACATTTGCTTATGGCTTTGGTGTTTTTCAGATCTGATGTCCAGTTTGCATCACTGTGTTCTCCCAGAACCGCTGGACATCCAGAATACTATAATCCGTAGATATGCGAATAACTCAGATATCGTCATATCCGACTTAAAGCCTTCTATTGATCATGTATTAAGATCATCAGTGAACCTTAGTTCAACTGATCTGTTCGTAGGATGATACCAGGTCGGTTGTAGTGTGTACAATACATTGAACTACACATGACATGTGCATATCACTCCTTGTCTATGGGTGCACCATGATTCCAATCAGTTCTATGATTCATATCCATTGGTGGCTTCAACGAGACTGTCAACTATCGACCAGTCCGTTAGATGTCTTAGAAATCCAATTCCTAAGATGTCATCTGTGATACCCATATCTTTCATATCGAGACTTTATTTCAATATGACTTTTACTTTCAGACTGTTGCTTCTCCAACTGTTGGCTTTCTAATTTCAGAGTCAATATTTCTGTGGTCAGATTCATTGTTTCTGTTTTATCTGAAACTTTCAGGACCAAAATGTAAACATTTCAGGGACCAAAATGAAAGTTCAGGAAGAAGCCCAACAGTTCAGCAAACCAACTCTGATCCTCTTCTTCCAACTCTCCGGTTGGGAAGGCTAATTCAACATTCATGCCACGCAAGACTGCAATGGCCCTGGATGTGAAGCTACTCACAGGGGAGCACATCTTACAACCCAAAGGTTCTTTTCCCGGAGGAAGATCAACCATTACGCAAGTATGGTTCTATGTGATAGAGTTTATTTCTCTCTTTGTAGCTTCTTTCCAAAGCAGCGCTTTTGGAGATGACAATTATTTGTTAATTGTCCATGGTTCATTCTTAACCATACAAGCTAGAAGGACTGGAACAAGTCTTTGTCCCCTTCTTTGCTCCGTCTCGGTTCAACATCTAGAATCCCTGAGTTCTGCAGATCTGGAATATTAAGTTCCGGATAGCCAGCAACTTTCGAGTCCTGTAGATACGGAACGTCTAGTTCCGGACAGTCAGGCCCTCGCGGGTTCTTGTTAACCTTGAGCAATTACTCCTTTTTCCTTTTTCAAGGAAAGCTATCTTCAAAGAATTCAGCATTCTTTGATGCCAAGAGGCGATAAACACTACTGTTATTTGCAGATCCAGTGAATATGCAATCTACAGTCTTAGGTACAACTTGACCTGTTTCGGTATTCCAACTTTTACCAAGCCACCCCACATAATTTGGGCGTATGACTTTGCACTTGGCTAACACCGTTGGACTGAGGTGAGAAATGAACAGTCGTTTAATGAACGATGCTTCACATTCTCCCCCTCTACCGCTACGAATTTCACAATCCATAGGCTTAGTTGATTTCCAACTTATGCTTTGTAGCGCTTGTCCGCTTCAACAACTTCATCTTTGCTTTTCAACAAACAAAGAATTCCATACGTTGTACCATCATCAATGAAGATCACAACGTACTTGTCTCCCCCCTCTATTTTGTATAAACTTCAAATCACCCAAGTAGGTGTGACTAAGTTCTAGAGGAACGGTACTTCTTTCGCTATTCCCTTGACGGAATTTGGAAAGGTGATTTTGCCTCTTCATCTACCTCACATTCATTTTGAGGGTTTATGTCGACAGAAGGCAACAATCTCAACATCGTTAGCTTTTGAATGACTTGCTATTTAACGTGTCTTAATCTATGATGGCATAGATGCACGGATTACAAATATATCATTCATTTGGCTACAGACATACTGTACCATTCTTAGTTATTATAGACCTGTTGGACTAGTCTCAAACCAGCTTGACCAACAGCGTCCCTTAAACCAAGTTTGGGACATGTATCACCTCATCTTAGAGTGATCTCATTCCCTGAAGTCCTATTGAGGACAACCTCTCCAACCCCTTCTACTTTAGAGGTGGCGTTGCTTCACATGAACAACCTCTTGCCCGTGGTTAGGGCGCAACCGGATCATATGTGATCTGGATACTCTGGCCCACTCCAGTTGCTTTGGCAGACTGAGTGTCCAATTTCTTTTCTGCCTTTCTTTAGGCCTTCAGATCATTTAAGACCTGGAAACTCTGGCCCACCATAATAGGTGTCCATTACTTTTCCTATGAAATGAATTCTGGCCCCACTCCAGTCGCTCAGAGGCTTTATATGACTGAGTGTCCAATATCATCATATCAAAGGAATTTTGGCCCACTCCAGTCGCCCGGAGGCTTTATATGACTGAGTGTCCAATATCATCCTATGAATGATCTTCTGCCAAATAGTATGACAGGCTCAACGTCTTTAACTTTAGACTTCTTCCGTTATGATTGGTGCCCAGATAATTCTTGGCGCTTACTTAAGAGTGGTAACAGTTTTCGCACAGTCAGTGGATCTTACTCCCTCGTATGTGCGAACATACTTTACACACTTTTAATAATTGCTCTTAAAAGAACGGATCTTTTTAAGTTGCTTTACAATCCAATCTTTAAACGGAAAAGAAGATGAGATTAAACTTCTGATTTTAAAGCGTAAAGAATATAAATTATTTTCATATTCCTCCTTACTTTAATCAATTTTTAATCAGACTTCATTTAATCTTTATTCTTGACAAGTAAGAAAAACTACTTATCCCAATTTCGGATTCTGTCTCACTCCAGTCACTTCATCAAACTGAGTGTCCAGTTCCGTCCTACCATTATTCGGATCTTTTGTCTGGGACAGATACAGGCCTTCTGCTGCAAGATAGAAGCACATTTTCAGTCTTCTCCTCTTGTCCCAGTTGACATCCTCAGGCTCTCGAGAGCGATTGTTTTCACCAGTCTTGGTAGCGGTGACACCATGAACATGTTCATCATCATCACTCTCTTCTACCAAAAAACTATTGCCATATCCAGATTTGGTCACACAACTTTTGACCGACATCTTTCGAACACTAATAGTATTACAATACAATCTTGTCTTAAGTTGATGGTATTCTATGGTACTTTATAGAGCAATACGGGAAGTAATAACTATTACAAATGTTCGAAAGGATAAATAAATGGTCAATCTTCAAAACTGCCGCATGTGTGTTGTGTTTTGAATCTTGATCACCTTGCAAAGCCAATGTTGAGAACTGCCGCAAGTTTGTTGTGTCTTGAATCTTGATAACCTGAAATCAAGAAACAACTAAATCTGGATGGTTACAACGTTGTGTGTTGAGTCGAGGATAGCCCTCTATCCTTAAGACAAGATTGCCCCGTATATATGCTTTTACGTTAGCGGGCAATAGTCTCCCAAGATAAAACAACACTTTAATCTCAACACTACAAAGCCAATAGGTTGAGCATGTCGAAGAAAAAAAATATGACTCGACTTGCTGAAGATATGGAATAGGAAGGAAGAGTTTCTTTCTACTCTTCTCTTTTGTCTCTGTGTATATAGTGTGTCTCTGTAGTATATATCTTGTGTATACGTGAGGGTTTGGTCACTGTTTTTCAGTCGAAAATTGCACTGATTTTCGCTGAATTTCACTCACTGTTTTGTGTTGTTTTGTGACTGTTTTTCTGACCTGTTTTCGGCCTGTTTGCTGCCTGTTTTTCGTCTATATTTCTGCCCTGTTTCTTGCTGTTTTTCATCTGTTTTTCTGACATGTTTCTTACTACTGTTTTGAGCCAAATGAAGCTCAATATATAGCATGAGGAGGGGCTGTCCAACAGCCACAAATAAGGCTGTAATGACCATTAAGGGAGGACATTAAAACAACCAAGTAATGACTATTAAAGCCATTGAAAGAGGCTGCCCATATGCCCAAGTAATGGGTTGTTAATGGAGAGTTAATCAGCCAAGTAATGGCTGATTAATGCCTCAAAAAACAGTTCCAACGGTAGGCTTTCTGCCTTCCGTCACCTTCCCAGAAACTCTGGGGACCAAACTGTACATATGAAAAAATTTTGGTCCAAACTGTACATCTGAAACTTCAGGGATCAAACTGTACATCTGGCAGAGTTCTCTGGTCCAAAAAGATAATATCAGAAAGGCCCACAGCCCACACGACCCGTGACCCGTGACCTGTGACCCGAGACCCGAGAACCCGAAACCTGACGGGACGGGCGCGCGGCGGCGGCGCGCGTGTGGGCTTAGCCTTGAACCCAAGCACATCTAGGTATTCCCTCCTTTAAACACATGGGATACCCCTTGGGGTCCCAAACCCTTTACCAATTAGAGACTTATATAGAGAGCAATTCTTCCTATTCCCACCGATGTGGTAGATTTGTCCCACACCACATTTCCATGTCTCAAACACCTTACTTCATGGACCAATATCTCTTTCATTTCTCAACAAAATTAGACGATTCTTGGCCCTACGGTCATCTACTCACTTCGTAGATCATGCATGTGCGAAGAGACAAGGTCTCCAACATGCGAAACACTAGTGTTTAATTCATCAAAGATGGGTGGACTCATCTCCCCGCCAAAGGCTAATTTCCAACACTATTGGCATCCCACATATTAAGCTGCCGTTGTTGAGTTTGAGGATCAACTGTGTAACATGTAAGGGTTAGCCCTAAATTTTCTATCTAATTTAAATTTTATTATAATTATATTTTATTCAAAAAAAAATTTGTTAGAAAAGATTTTTTTATGGAAAATAATTCTACGATATATCATTTTTTTGGAGGAGAAGTTTTGGACTTCTATAAATAAAAGATCATTTCTTCTCATACATAACACAATAACATCCACAATGTAGTGGTTTAGAGAGTTCTGTTTAGGGGGAGATTTTTCTCTCGATAGATTTAGATATTTTTATATTAGTTTTATTAAATGTAGGTCAATTGACCAAATCCATATCATAAGTCTTTTTTTATAGTTTTTCTTTATTGTATAATTTATCTTTGTTCAAGGTTTGCAATTGTTAGCTTTCGCATGACGCATTGATTATTTCGATTCCGACATAGCATAACATGTTTCATTTTCAAAAGTTTGAAACATTAGAATTATTCCACATAGACATAACTAATGCAAAAGCCATAATTGTTTCCTATATGACTATGTAATTACATTAGAGTGTTTGATGTGTGGGATAAGGGTGTAGACAGTAAAATTCACTTTCAGAAAATAATCAGATTGAAAAATATTCTAAGAATCGTAGAATTTTATTTTAATGTTAACATCATTCAATCGGATCTCCACTTAGCTCACCAAAATAGATGGTACTAAAGCAATCCTATTGAACAGATCTGTCTCCCTGAAACTCAGCACCTGCACCGTAAAGTGAAGGATCTGTGCAAATGGACGTCATTACATTTGAATTGTATTGTATGTAAAGAAACTGAAGGAAATAAGCAGGCACATGATATAATAGGAACATGAACTGAAACTGAAACACGAACATGATCATGGGTATAATAATATGAGTAAAGTCTGAAAATTATATATATATAATATATATATATATATATATATATATATATATATATATATATATGTATGTATTTATGTATGTATATATGTGGGAGAGCATTAACAAAACCGACATAAACCACCATGCGTGAACGTGGAGTCTGATCTCTGCCCGATCAGCTAAGCCATCTCGTACTTTTCCAGGAGTACAAGATATGAACATAAACATGATGGATCCAATAATAATCTGAAGGTATCATCCTCTGACAGAGCGACCCTTATCCTACGTTGGCATACGTAGTTTCAGGCTATCTGAGCTTTCTTGGTAATCTGTGCAACTCCCAAAACATGTACTTGAAAAATAGTTGGCTTGAAAGCCCATGTATTTTATGAAATAGCTTATAAACATGATCTAAGATAGTTTAACATGAACATAAATACACAACATATATCGTATAAGAAAACATGCATAATTTCATAGGCTAAGTAATAATAATTCATGACCTGATAATTAAGAACTCGTGAAATTCAAAGTATGGGTTCATGGATTACAGACAGGTTCATGACAATCAAAATTGACTTATCATGAATATAATAATGACAACATGATATTTATACGTATAATTGAACATAACTAGGGTTATTATGAACTTGAGCAAAACCCTAGGTTTGAAGAATTCTTCTTTCATGGATTACATGTGGTGTCGTGAAGAACAATGATATCCCCACGTGGATAGAAGTTGTACATACCCGACATGCTTCCAAACTTGTATTAAAATCCTGATTTTGAAGAACTCCAAAGATTGCACCTTGAAATCTTAAATTGAGTTTATCTTGGAAACCTTAGGTTAAGACTAATGGAATTCACTTAGGAATTGATTATACTCTGTTAGAATAGCAAAAAAATACATGGAAAGGACTTACTTTGGTGTATGATATGGTTGGAAAGGAGAAAACCTTTGTTCTAGGGCTTGGAAATATGAAAAACTGATTGTGAAACTAAGTTTGCATATTTATACTATTTATTGTCAAAGGAGTTTAATGGTCAATTCGACGGTCCGTAGAATCTTTGATGATCTGAGTTTGGGCCATCAATATTTTAACGGTCAAAATTGACGGCCCATTAACTTTTTGATGGTCCATATAATCGGACCGTCATGAACTTGCACAATTCCAGTGACTTTAAAACTTGAGGATTTAGAGATGGTGAAGATCAATGGGCTGTGAATAATTTGATGGTCTGTATAATTGATAAACAGGCCGTCAATTTCAAAGGTTAAATTGACGGTTAGCTTTGACGGACCGTAAAACATTTTATGGTTCGTACAATGTAGCGTCAATTTTCTCGTATGCTGAACTGAATCTTGTTTTCCAACATAAACTCCCTGTTTTGGTTTTCTACATTCGTAGATCATGAACAAGGCTTAGTTTGAAGGTACGAGGTGTTACAATATCTCCCTCTTGAGACATTCATCCTCGCATGATGGGTCATGGTCAGAAATGAGACTGGACATAACATGAGTATATGAATTTGAAAAACATGACATGAAACATGGAAACTGAACTGACATGATTACATGAAAATATGAACATAGGACATAAGTATTGAATATATGGATGTGAAACATAGGACATGAATACGCAAGGGACATGGCATGAATACTGAGGGTATTTACCATGTTTGTTTTCTGCCTGCTCTTCGAATAAATGCAGATATTTGGACTTAATGTCTTCTTCAGTTTCCATTGTAGCCTCCTCAACACCTTAACTTCTCCACAACACTTTCACTGAGGCAACTTCTTTAGTTCTCAACTTTCGAATCTGACAATCCAAAATAGCCACAAGAATCTCCTCATAGGTCAGACTATCCTTAACAGAAATAGAATCGGTAGGGGTAACTAACGACGGGTCTCCCACACACTTCCTCAACATGGACATATGAAACACTATATCAATAGCAACCAAGTCTTGTGGCAATTCAAGCTCATAAGCCACTTGGCCAACTCTCCTCAAAATCCTGTAAGGTCTGATATATCTGGACTGATCATTCCTTTTTTCCAAATCTCATGACACCTTTCATAGGTGATACTTTTATAAATACCCAATCATCAACTTGAAACTCCAAATCTCTACGCCCCACATCGGAATAAGATTTTTAGCGATGTTGGGCTGTTTTCATACGCTTCTGAATTAACTTGACTTTCTCCAAAGCTTGATAGACCAAGTCTGGTCCTAGCAATTCTATTTCACAAACTTCAAACCAATCAATTAGTGATCTACACCTTCTCCCATACAGAGCTTCAAACGGTGCCATCTGGATACTAGCATGATAATTGTTATTATAAGCAAATTCAATGAGAGGCAAGTGATCATCCCAATTACTTTTAAAATTGAGAACACATGCCCTCAATATATCCTCAAGAGTCTGAATAGTACGCTCTGCTTGGCCATTTATTTGAGAATGAAAAAATGTGCTAAGATTACCTTGGTACCCAATCCTTTATGAAATGACCTCCAAAAGTATGTTGTGAACTGAGCATCATGATATGAAATAATGGATCATGACAATTTCTCAGATATATTACTTAGCGTAACCCTTCACTGAATTTGTGGTCTTAACTGGCAAGAAGTGAGCTGATTTAGTCAGTCGGTCCATAATCATCCAAATTGAATCATGCCTCAAGGCTGAGCGAGATAGATCTGTTATGAAGTCCATAATTATTATCTCTCATTTCTAACTAGGAATATCAATGGTCTGAGTCAATCGACCAGGCCTCTGGTGTTCGGCTTTTACCTGTTGACAATTCGGGCACTTAACTACAAAGTCTGTCACATTCTTCTTCAAATCGTTCCACCAATAAATCTCCTTAAGTTCATGGTACATCTTTATAGAACTTGAGTTAATAGAATACCTGGAATGGTGCGCTTCTTCCATGATCCGCTCTCTGAGTCCGTCTATATCTGAAACACATAACATGCCTCGGTATCTCAAAGTATTATCATCTCCCCCTTGTTCAAAAGTCGTAGTCTTATGCTTGTGAATCCCCTATTTTATCTGCAACAAGTAGGGGTCACTAAACTGCTTCTCCTTCACTTCGGCTACTAAGGAGGATTCAGACTTGTTCTGAACAACAACACTGCCATCTTCAGAGTCTATGAGTAAAACTCCTAGACTGGCTAATCGATGAATATCCTTCGTCATGGTTCTCATACCTTCTTCAACATGAGTTAAACTTCCTATGGAATGTGGACTAAGAGCATCGACTACCACATTTGCCTTTCCTGGATGGTAGAGAACATCTACATCATAATTTTTTATCAATTTGAGTCATCTCATCTGCTGGAGATTCAACTCCCACTGCTTGAAAATATACTAAAGGCTCTTGTGATAAGTAAAAATACCAACGTGAACACCATACAGATAGTGACGCCATATTCTAAGTGCAAAAATCACGGCTGCCAACTCTAAGTCATAAGTCGGATAATTCTTTTCATGAGGTTTAAGTTGCCTAGATACATAAGCTATAACCTTACCATGCTGCATTAAAACACACCCAAGACCAATCCAATAAACAATAAACCCCTCGGTTCCCTCTAGAAATGTCAACACTGGAGCAGAAGTCAGTCTCATTTTCAATTGTTCAAAACTATGCTCACAGGCATCTGACCACTGAAATTTAAATTTCTTCTGAGTTAATCTGGCCAATGAAGATAACATGGAATAAAAACCCTGTACGAATCGTCTGTAATAGCCTGCCAGATCAAAGAAACTCCAAATATCTAAAGCAGAAGTGGATCTGGGTCAATTCTTAACAGCGTTTATTTTCTGAAAATCAACCTGGACGCCTTCTCCTGAAATCACATGGCCTAAGAATGCCACTGACTTAATACAAAACTCACAATTGGAAAATTTTGCATAAAGTTTGTGGTTCTTAAGTGTCCGCAACACAATTCTGAGGTATTCTGCATGATCAGCCTCATTACGGGAATAAACTAGAATATCACCAATGAAGACAATGACAAAAAAATTAAGATAAGGCTTGAAAACCATGTTCATAAGATCCATGAAAGAAGCTGGGGCATTTGTCAATCCAAATGATATGATATAAAATTTGAAATGACCATAACGAGTTCTGAACGGGGTTTTTGAAATATCAACTTCCTTAACCTTAAGTTGATGGTACCCTAATCTGAGGTCAATCTTGAAATAACACTGAGCACCCTGAAGCTGATCAAATAAATCATCGATTCTGAGAAGAGGATATTTGTTCTTAATTATGACATTATTTAAATGTCTGTAGTCAATGCATATGCGCAAAGACCTATCTTTATTTCGAACAAACAAGACAGGTGCACCCCATGGTGAGACACTTGGTCTAATGAATCCCTTATCAAGGAGATCTTTCAACTAGGATTTTAATTCTCTTAACTTTGTTAGGAGCCATTTCGTATAGCGGAATAGATATCAGCTTAGTGTCCTGAAGTAGATCAATTCCAAAGTTAATCTCCCTATCAGGAGGAACTCTAGAAAGATCCTCTAGAAAGACTTCTGGAAACTCATTGACAACTGGTATGGACTGAAGAGTTGGAGTATGGGTATCTACATCCCTAACCCGAACAAGATGGTAAATGTACCCCTTGGCTATCATCTTTCTGACTTTGAGATAGGAAATGAACCTACTTATGGATGCTACTGCATTACCCTTTCATTCTATGACTGGCTTATAGGGAAACTCAAATTTTACAATTCTGGTTCTACAACCTACTGTGGCATAACATGAAGACAATCAATCCATACCCATGATTACATCGAAGTCTATCATTTCTAACTCTACCAAATCAGCTATGGTAATGCGGTGATAGACTCTAACTGGACAACCCCTATATACCTACCGGGCTATAACTGACTCACCGACTGGAGTTGATACTTCAAAGGGTTCATGTAACTTTTCTAGTTCTATCCCAAATTTCTTAACAACAAATAGGGTTATATGTGATAGAGTGGATCCAGGGTCCATAAGAGCATAAACATCAAAAGTGAACACGGTTAATATACTTGTAACCACATTGACATGGGCCTCTGAATCTTGACGACCTGCTAGTGCATACAAGTGGTTTGGACCTCCGTCTGTGTTACCAAACTTAGCTAGATCATGCCCTGACTGGGCTTGATAATTATGAGGGACTGCTGAATTCATGGACTGATCCACATGACCTCATATATCATGTCTCACTAATAGATAATCTCACTAAAATGACCCCACTGGCCACACCCAAAACAGATATCTATACCCAGGCGACACTCCTCCGGTTTCCTCTTACCACACTTACCACAAACTGGATTACTGAAGGAATTTTGACCCAAACTGGCCTGTGACTGGGAGCCTGATGCTCTAAAGTTTTGCTTCATGTTATCATTTCTGAACTTTAGAGCTGGGGAACTGGCTGAAGATGGAGCAGGTCCTGATGACCTATTTTTGAAGAATTGTCTGCCTCCACTTCCCACATGACTGAAGTGACCTGAAGACTTATCTCTTTTGTTGAATTCCTTGTCTTTCTCATTATCCAATGCTTCTTCTTCCTTTAACCTATTCTCATTACCCTGTACGAAAGCAACTATATTTATAATAGTCATCACTCTATTCTGGGCCATAATGTTAGTTGCATCATACAAATAGGGATCAAGGACATACACAAAAAAACTAACTTTGGCCCTCATGTCTTGGACCATATATGGAGCATACTTCACTAAAGAGAAAAACTGAAGATAATACTCCTGTACAGTCCAGCCATTCTTCCTGAATTTTTCAAATTCCATAACCTTTGCTTCCCTAACCTCTATCGGCAGAAAGTGCTCAATGAAGGCATCTGCAAACTCATCCCAAGTTGTTGGAGGTGCATTTTCCCCGCGGGCCAGTTCCCATGATTCCTACTAAATATTAGCAATATCCTATAATTGATAAGCTCTAAACTCTGATGCCTCTACCTCATTAACATGCATAACATAAAAGATTTTTTGAAGTCCATCGATGTAATTTTATGGATCATCTGTCTTGCTTGACCCTATGAATACCGGAGGATCCATTCACAGAAATTCACGAGTCCTAAAATTGGATGAATTTCCATTAGTTCTTGTGCTTAAAGTCATCCCATAACGTTGGTCTTGAGCAGCCACAAGCTGGGTGAGCAACTGAATAGCTCCCCTAACATCAGAGTCTACAGAACTGGGCGGCGAAACTAGGATCTCTGCAGGACCTATAGTATCGGGTGGTGCTGTACCCAAATTGTTTTCCTGAGCTTGAGCATTCTCCTCATGAGCAGCACTACCAGCAGGTCTCTTGCTTGTAGTTGTTTTCCTTTTCGCATACATTTTCTGAAATATGCAATACGCACGAGGTAGAAAGATATCCTGAAGGTATAACTCTAACTACACGATCTAGAGTACAGAGAAGTGAGACAATACTAGATATCTTGGTGGTCAACTATTTATATATGTGAGGCCCTCACACACATAAAAGTGATCCCACTTGACACTGTTTAATAGACTCCCTAAGATACTTGAACTTAGTGTTATGATATCAAGCTTTGTCATGCCCCGAACTATGGCATGAGCTGAACACGACACTCGATGCCTAGCTGCATGTGACCGAGCGAACCACATAGCTTGCTTGTCAACATGGGCATCAAAACATACTAAAATAATGATTTCAAATATGTAAAATTAATGTTGAAAGTAGTATGAAATAATCATACCGGAAATAATTTGAGTAAAACATGATAAGTATGAAAATCTAATACTGACATGACTGACATGATACTGACTAATCCATGAAACCTCTAAATATGAGTCTATAAAACTATCTGCCAGGACAAGGTCTTGTCATACCCCTGTTAATAAAATATAATCATAACACACTAGACTGACACCCCCAATAATATGGGGCTCAACGAAATAACTGGTACTGAAATAATCCTATTGAACAGAGCCATCTCCCTGAAACTCAGCACCTGCACCGTGAAGTGCAGGCTCCATGCGAATGTACATTAGTACATTTGAATTGTACTGTATATAAAGCAACTGAAGGAAATAAGCAGGCACGTGATATAATAGGAACATGAACTGAAATTGAAATATGAACATGATCATGAGTATAATAACATGAGTAAAGTTTGAAAATTGTATACACACACACTCTCTCTCTCTCTCTCTCTCTATATATATATATATATATATATATATATATATATATATATATATATATATATATAATAAATATAATATAACAAAACCAACATGAACCACCACGTGTGAACGTGGAGTCTAATATTTGCCCGATTAGCTAAGTCATCTCGTACTTTGCCAGGAGTACAAGATATGAACATAAACATGATGGAACCAATAATAATCTGAAGGTATCATCCTCTGACGGAGCGACCCTTATCCTATGTTGGCATATGTAGTTTCAGGCTATCTGAGCCTTCTCGGTAATCTGCGCAACTCCCAAACATGTACTTGAAAAATAGTTGGCTTGAAAGCCCATGTATTTTATGAAATAGCTTGTAAACATGATCTTATGTAGTTTAACATGAACATAAATACATAACATATATCTTATGAGAAAACATGCATCATTTTATAGGGTAAGTAATAATAATTCATGACTTGATAATTAAAAACTCATGAAATTTAAAGTATGGGTTCATGGATTACGGATAGGTTCATGGTAATCACAATTGAAATATCATGGATATAATAATGACAACATAATATTTATATATGTAATTAAACATAGATAGAGTTATTATGAACTTGAGCAAAACCCTAGGTTTGAAGAATTCTTGTTTCATGGATAGAAGATCTACATACCTGACTTGCTTTCAAACTTGTATTAAAAATCTTGACTTTGAAGAAGAACTCCAAAGATTGCACCTTGAAATATTAAATTGAGTTTAGCTTGAAAACCCTAGGTTAAGAATAACGGAATTCACTAAGGAATTGATTATACTATGTTAGAATCGCAAGAAAATACATGGAAAGGACTTACTTTGGTGTAGGAGATGGTTGGGAATAGAAAACCTTCATTCTAGGGATTTGGAATATGAAAACCTGATTTTGAAACTAAATATCGTATTTATACGGGTTGCCGTCGGAGAAATTTGACAATTAATTCGATGGTCCGTCGAATCTTTGACAGTCTGAGTCTGGGCCGTCAATATTTTGACGGTCTGTCAACTTTTTGAAGGTCCATATAATTGGACCGTCATGAACTTGTACAATTCCAGTGACTTCAAAACTTGACGATTTAGAGAGGGTGAAGATCGACGGCCCGTCAATAATTTGACGGTCCATATAATTGATAAATATGTCGTTAATTTCAAAGGTAAAATTGACAGTTAGCTTTGACGTACCGTAAAATATTTTACGGTCCGTACAATGTAGCGTCGATTTTTTGGTCTGCTGAATTGAATTTGATTTTCCAATGTAAACTCTTCGTTTTGATTTCCTACATTCGTGAATCATGAGGAAGGCTTAGTTTGAAGATACAAGTGTTACAGGCGGCCTTTCTCTATGAATAAACTAATTCTTTTTTTCAAAAATAAATTCATGGGACTTTGAGCATGATCCTAAATGTATGTTAGATTTGATCTTGGCTTGTACTTTAAGTCAGGGGTTTTGATCTTGATCTTGAATTTTGGTCTTGATCTTCAGATGTTTAGAACACTTGAAAGCTTGTAGGTTGTATAGAAATTTGTAGTCTTTGATCCATGAGCTCTCACTTGCTGGTTGTTATGAAATGAGGACCCCTATTTATAGTAGTAGGGGAGAAAAATTGTGATGAAAACAAACTCTTTTCGATCAATCATATTGAGGTGACATGGCGATATTTCATTAGCTAGAACATGCCACCTGTACATGTTTTCTATTTTCATTTATCTTTGATTTTACTGGTCATGTTATGTCACATTGGCATGCATGTGGCATGATTCTATTTATGGAGTATTTTATTTAACTTGGCCGGACACATCATGTGATATGTGACACCATTTGGGTCTCTAAGATAAGATGATATCTTGAGTTTATAAAAGTGTACTCATTATTTGTAGCCTAATTGAATGAATATCTCAATTAATTTGGAATTATATATTTTCTTTATTAAATTAATATATCGAACTTATATAATTAATCCAATTCTATTAATCCAAAATATTATTTGGATTAATAGATCTTGACTTTAATGTAATTCAAATTTATTTTACAATTCTAAATCTAATTAAATTTAAATGATTACAAAGGGATAATTTTGAAAAATACGGATAAAATTAATTATATCGTCAACTAAACACAATATAAATTTAATTCCAAGCTTGATTTTGAATATTCTACGTTATCCCATATAAATTTGGAATTATTATATTTCACGTCCGATGTGAGATAAATTAGTTCAATAATTATAATTTTAAAACTATATCTCGAAATAATTTAGTCTGATAATCAAATGACCCCTTAAGGTTAGGACTTTCGTTTGGTACATGATATAACATGGGATATCTCAATACTAATTTTGGGATTAATTTTGTATCATGTTTGGTAAAAAAATTATCATAAATTTATATCTTGTATCAAATAAATAATAAAATGAATTCCAACTTAAAAATGAAATATCCCACCTTATCTTATTAACTTGGAGATTATTTTATTTCATCTCTTAAATGAGATAAATTAATCCTAAAATTATAATTCTGAAATTATAATCCGGAAATTTTATACGCGCACCAAATGACCCTTAAAGAGTAAGGAATTCAAGTGAAGGTGGTTAAAAAGTCCAAGTGGTCGTCTTCCCACTATACCAAATCCTTATTGGCCCGTGAATGGGAATGCTTGAAAGTAAGCAATATCGGCCAAAGAGACAAGTACACAAAAACCTACTCTAACTGGGGCCTCCATTGTTTTTTTTCACTGTGTGCGTGTTTGTGCACTTTTCGCCTTTTCACCTTTTTGGTGGCTGCCAATTTGCTAGCAACCAAATTAGAAAAGTGTACTTACTATAGAACAAAATAGAGCAATAAAGCCAAGCTAATTTAAGGAGCGATTTGGACATAATTTAAAAATTATGATTTGAAATTGGTTATTTGAAATCATATAATTTGAAATTCAAATTTTGTTTAGATAAGTAATTTGCGTTTCTTAAATTTTATTCTTTTTCATTGACATAAAACTCCACAAGTTGTGAATACTATAAAAAAAATTCTAATTCTTATACAATCTTACAAAATGAGCAAGTCATAGTTCATAACATAATTAATACGCGACTGGAAGACGTTTCTAAAAAATACAACATCAATTTATCAAATTTTAGTTCAATAAAAAGGAAAATTGAACATGAATAGCAGTGTAACTACTCTTTAATATAATCCTCCCACACATGGTATATATGGACAATCTCTTCACGTTGAACATGCATTTCTCGATTAGATAACCGAGAAAACGAAGCTACATTGTTACTTTGAGCTGGTTGTTGGTCAATATCATTAACAACATATTTTATTTACCGGAGTCATATCTATGAACCATTGTATCCAATTGCCATTTTAAATGCATTATAATTGTAGTCATACATTTGTATATATCTAATACAATATAAGTTATGTATTGGATATAATTATCCAATACAATATAAAGTCGATCAATTGGTATATATCTACTAATTTATGGATTTTTTTTTAAAATATAAATTTATGGATTAAGTTTTATATTTAAAAAAAATTAAAATCATGATTTGAAATCTCAAATCACACCTTTTTGGATGATTTGAAATTTCAAATCATGACATCAAGTTAAAATTGAAGTTATGTCTAAATTACATAAATAAACACTATTTGAAATTAAATTATGAAATTATGATTTGAAAATATATGGTCAAACGCATGTTTAGTAATGCTCGGTTGAGTCCAAATGTGCTTATGCTAAATCATAAATCTAGATTCTATCTTAGCATTGTATACATGCGCGTATTTGTTTTTTTGTATGTGCTTGGTTTGATACTTTTTAATAAAATATATTTTATAACAAAGTCTTTTGATGTTTTGTTACCGAAAATATTTATCAAGCGAAATATGTTTTATCGTACGGGAAAAATAATTTTCCTTATTAAAATTTATTCAAAAAAATAATTTTCATAGAAAATGTCTCGATCATACCAAATACTAGGGGTAAGCACGGGTACAGGGTACCCAGATACCCGATCGGAACCGACACTAACGGGTAGGTTCCGGGTAGATATATTATAATAATGGGTAGGGTCCGGGTAGTAAAATTAGGAACCGATCAATGTCGGGTCCGGTTTCAGTTTCGGCAAATAGAGACAGGGTACCCGGACCCGGAACCGATACCCGGAACCTATAAAATATTAAATATTTTTACTTTTTTTAGAAACATTTGGACTACTTTTAACTTTCTCCAAAATTGTTTGTTGCATGCCTACACATTGATTTTCCCCACCCCAAGACGTAAATATTTTAGCTTTTTCACCCCTTTATTCTAGAATGCTCTTTGTGCCCTAAGGGAAAACACTCAAAACTCTCTCAATAACAATGGCGTTTTAGCTACACCACCGAGCTTCACCGTCGTCGTTGTTGAAGCTTTCTCTCAGGTACTTTCATCGTTGTCGTCATTGAAGCTTCACCTTTGCCTCTTTCTCTCCCTTGGTTGTGTTCACGTCATTCCTAAAATGCATATGGGTTCATATCTAACTCTTCAATTTCTTTTTAATATTATATGCTTCTGTTCTATTTCAGGCGATACTCATCTTCAATTTGTATTACTTTTTTATTTGAAATGTAAATCTATTTTTAAAATTTGTGTATATTTTTGTAGTTGTGAAGATGAAATATAGGGATTTACTAGTATAATAAAGCTTTTCTTTTGTATCGAAGAGCTTATGAATACGAAAATAAGTTTGATTCAGATATTTTTAAATTTATTTTGAAATCAACACGTTCAATTAATTGAGTGTCAAATTTGGCTTGCAATTTTAGGTTTTGGTTACCGAATTAGTTTTTCTAAAATGAATAAGTTTTCTAAAACTTCTTATAAGGGTGCTAAAAACTTCGATTGCAGGCTAAAAAACTACTTGATGAAATTATTTTAGAACTCTTTTTTATTCTCATAGGCTTAAAAATTGTTGCTTAATTTGTGTTTTTTATTTACAGGGTACCCGGGAACCTACCCGGACCCTGCGGGTCCGGGTAGGTTCCGGGTAGTAAATTTAGGAATCGATCTTTTACCGGATAGGATCCGGGTAGTTAAAAAATGTTAGGGTACCCGGACCCGCTCACCCCTACCAAATACACTTCATCTTAAAATATTTTCCCCATATTCCAAGAAGTCAATTTATCTATACAATTGTAACATATTAGGACAATGTAATTTTTTATACTGAATTATTGTGTAACTACGATTCCAATTCCTACATTCAACTAAACGCATTTAACTTTCTATGAAATGAAACAAGGGTTTTTGGTCCTTAAAATTTAGGAATTTAGGGATTTAATATAATCCTTACAAACAAATATTGTAGAAACTTACAAAAATAATACGTAGAGAAAAAAAAGTGGAGATACAGACTTTCTCCTTATTTACCTGCATCTTCTTTCTGTGGCTTCGTTTTTGTTCAGTAACTACCATCATCAAATTTTGTACTACAAATTTCCTTACCTCAACATATTAGAATTTTGCTAGACGAAATTTATTCATCTTATACAATATTATTGGGCATCTTTAGGTAACTTTTTCATTGTTGGAAGAAAGAGATTGTACAATAGTCCACTGTATAATTGAGTTGTTTTTGCAAATCTGAAAAAAAATGTAATGATCCACTTCATTTTTTGCCGTTAATTTAAGATAACTGGGGCTTACTATCATTTGAAAGGTTGTTGGAAATATAAGGCGGGCTCTTGATAATATTATAAGGTACAAAGAGGATGAAATAGGAAGATAAAATATTAAGTTCATCTCATATCATGAGAAAAACTCCACTCTTAAATAATGACATTACAATGGTGGTTTATATAGATACTATAACATGAATCTAGACATAAAATAATTAAATGCTTTCACACTCTTAATGTGAACTTAGTTATTCTGAAACACAAAATCATGAACCTAAATAACATGAAGAATATGCATCTAAACACATATATATCCTAAAAGGCACTTTGATGCTTCATGAACTTCTATTATTCAAAATTATATTTTCAACACTCCTCCTTAATTTTGAATCTTCATTTTCACATTCTTCATTATTCTTGATGATTTCTCATTCATTTCCAGCATCCTCTTAATTTATATCACCTTCTAACTTTACTTTCAACGATAATCCTTACAAAGAACTGGGTTGGTGATCTGTGCATAACTTTTCACATTCACAAATTGCTAGTTATAAGTTCAACGTTACCAGTAATTCCTTCAAAATTAGCTCAAACTGAACAATCACATGCTACATGAAATTCACTCTCCATTTTCTTTCAATTTTTGACTTTTGCAAATACAAATTCACGAAAGACTTCTCTTGTCTTCTTTCCTTATCTTGTGAAGTCCTCCAAGACTTACAACTTCTCGACGAGTTGCTCTTTCTTCACCAACCCGAAGGAATCCACTCTTCTCTTTACAAATAGCCGGCCTCTCAACAGGTTCTCAAATCTGGAGATACACCTTCAATGGAGATTGCCAAATCTTTGCCTTTACACCTTCATGGATCGAATCAACGCTCTGATACAACTTGTTAAAAATATAAGGTTGACCCTTGATAATATCATAGGGCACAAAGAGGATGAAAGTGGGAGATAAACATTAAGTTCATCTCATATCATGAAGAAAAAAACTTCACTCTTACATAATAACATTACAATGGAGGTCTATACTCTACTTTTACTTAATAATATTACAATGAGGGTTTATATAGGTGTTAAATGATGAATTTAGATATAAAACAACTAAATATTTTCACAGTCTCACTATGAATTTAGTCATCTCTGAAACACAAAATCATGAATCTATATAACATAAAGATTATTGTTGAAGTATTAGAATTTAGACTAAAAGGGTAAAGTAGTCTTTTCAGCTTAATTTTCATTTAGTAGTTAATAAAAAACTTAGCTGTTAGTTAGTTATAACTAATCAGAATTAGTTATAGTTAGTTTTAGTGAGTTGTAAACAATCAGTGTATATATAATACACTTTATAACAGTTCAATCTGGACAGTTCAATTCCAGACCAATTTCGATTCAATACACAATATTTTTCTCACTACATTCTTCTTCTTCTTTACAATTCTGAGTTAAAGATTCTCACACTTTTTTATCTCAATTAATAACATGGTATCAGAGCGCACCGATCTAGTATCAATCTGTTGATAAATTCTGCATAAACAATTGATTGATTATAAAGTTTTAAGTTCTGGGTGAAGCGAAATTCAACTGATTCAAAAAGATTCAAGAATGCGATCTGGTGTAGAACACGCATCACAAGTGTTGAATGGATTGGGTCACGAAGAAAATCTAAAAAATAATCAGAATCCAGCGAATTCTAGCAATCTTCAGAATAATCAGAATCAAGGAATTGGTACAGAAATGGACCATAATCGTCCTCTCTACTTGCATACAATAGATGTAAGTGGAATCTCTATAATTTCTTTTCAATTAACGTGTAGTGAAAATTATACTTATTGGTATAGATCCATGCAATTAGCACTTCTTGGTAGAAATAAGTTGAGTTTAGTCGATGGTTCTACATCTAAAGAAAGGTTTCTTGAAAAAATGGGTTATCAATGGGAGCGTGTCGATGCAATAGTCTTATCTTGGTTGATGAATTCGGTTTCTAAAGATATGTTAGGTGGTGTAGTTTTTGCAACTAATGCCTATGGTGTATGGAAAGATCTAAGGCAGAGATTTGATAGAATTGATTGTTCGAGAACCTATAGTCTTCATAAGGAAATTGGTACACTTAGTTAGGTTACTACATCTGTAGCTACATATTACTCAAGAATGAAGGATTTTTGGGAAGAGTTTGAGGCTATGATCCTAGCTCCTAAGTGTAATTGTGAAAAATCAAAGGACTATGTGAATTTCTTGCAAAGACAAAAATTGTACCAATTTCTGATGGGGTTAAATGACTCCTATCAACTGGTAGGAGTCACATACTCATGATGAATCCCCTACCTTCTATTAATCAGGCTTTTGCTATGGTAGTAGAAGATGAAAGTCAAAATTTTGTTGTGAACATGGGATGAAAGTCAAAATTTTGTTGTGAACATGGGGCATGGTTCTAATTATGTTGCATCAATGAGAAATTTTGAATATGTAGCTATGTATACTAAAGGTAATATAAATCAAAAGTATAAAAAGAACTACAACTTGCAATGTGAAGTATGCAAGATAAGAGGACTCACCAACACAATTATTGAAAGGTGATAGGATATTCTCATGAATTTAAGTTCAAGAAGAAAGGAGGAGGAACCAACAATGCTTACAATGTATTTTCTGAGAATGGTAGTGTTACTGAGTCACATGATCAACCTATGCGATCACAGATGCAATCTCAGTTCTTGGGAAGTCGGTCTGGTCATGGAGCAATGAAAGCTGCTATTGATACACCTGTGTCAAGCAACTTGGGCAAAACAACAATGTTGGTCATCAAGGATTTTCTATGCAAATAGGAAACACATTCTCAAAAGAGCAATATGATCAAATCTTGAATATGATGAACAACAAATCCAACTCAAATAATATTGATTTTGCTGCTAATATAGCAGGTATGAATAATACTTCATTTGTCTCTAACATAGACTCTAAAAATGATCAGGAGTTTAGTGTAGCCTTACTCCGTTATGATAATAAGACTACTAGCACTATACTATTAATATCTGATAAAGAAAATTACTGGATCATAGATACAAGGGCAACAAACCATAAGGTGTCTAATAATAAGATGCTTGATAAGTCATCCATAGTTGAGAGTACTAATACAAAAAATGTCTACTTGCTTACAGGAGATATTTCATATGTCACTAACATAGGGACTTGTTCAATATCTTCAGAGAATATAATTAATAATATTTTTCATATTCCTCAGTTTAAATATAACATGTTCTCCGTGTCAAAACTAACCGAGGAATTAGGCTGGTTTGTATCCCTTTTTCCTGAATTTTATGTGTTTCAGGAGGAAGATGAAAGCAATTGATAAGGAAGACAATGAATTATACTTGCTGATAAATCAAGAAGTAGAAAAGAATCAGAATCTGCGTTTAGCTGCTAAAAGTAGTTATGCTGATATCAACATTGGTCTATGGCATAAAAGATTAGGTCATACTTCTTTAGTAGTTTTAAAAATAATTTTTTATGTGGATATACAAACTATTGCAAGTGAAATAGAATCTTGTAGTGTGTGCCCATGTGCAAAACAAACTAGAAATGTGTTTCCTGCAAGTAGTATCAAGACTATATCTACTTTTAAAATAATTCATATTGATCTATATGGTCCTTATAAAACTAGTACTTTTGATGGTAATAAGTTTTTCTTGACTATTATTGATGATTACTCTAAAATGACTTGGATTGTATTGTTAAAACATAAAATATGATGTCTGTGTTGCAATGCAAATTTCTTAACCTTTGTTAAAACACAGTTTGATAAACCTATAAAAGTTGTTAGGTCTGATAATGGTACATAATTTGTTAACTTTGTATGTGATCAATTGTTTAAAAACTTAGGTATAATCCATGAAAGAACATGTCCTTATATCCCTCAGCAAAATGGTATTTCTGAGAGGAAATACATGCACATCTTAGAAGTAACAAGAGCTATTAGATTTCAAGAAAAAATTCCTATAAAATTTTGGGGTCATTGTGTTACTACAACTGTGTATTTGATTAATAGAATGCCAAGCTCAGTGATTCATAATCACTCTCCAGTTGAAAGGTTATACCATAGAAAACCTTCACTTGGTCACTTGAGGATATTATGTTGCTTATGCTATGCTAAGGTTCTTCAAAAACATGATAAGCTTAGTTCAAGAACAAAATCTGATGTTCATATAGGATACTCAGAGGTACATTAAGGGTATATTTTATATGATCTTACTAACAAATCTTTCTTTGTAAGAAAAGTTGTTATGTTTAAAGAAATTGTATTTCCTTTTGAGAAAAGTACAGCTCCAACTCCACTGTTTGTGGACAATTCTCAGGACACTAGTCTATTATATGAGAAAGAATATCCTCCATTGTTATCTCAGGGATAAACAGTTCCTATACAGCCACATAACACAGAACAATCTCAGACTACATGTCAAGATGATCATGATATTGTAGGTGGACCAGTTATTGATGTTGAATCAGTTATTGATCCAGCTCATGTTTAGATAAACAATATTCCTGAAAATCCTACTCAGATAGTGGAAACCAGGACTTCTACAAGAGGTAAGAAACCACCAGTGTGGATGAAAAACTTTGTGTATTTAATTATACATCAGGACATACCCTATGCTATGAATAAGTATATCAACTATCAGAACTTGTCATCTTCCTATCAAGCATACATAACAACTACATCTTCCCTAGTAGAATCAAAATCATACTCAGAAGTTGTTAAGGACCCAAGACGGGTTGAAGCCATGAAACAAGAAATACAAGTTTTGGAAGATAACAACAATGGGAGGTAGTAAAACTTCCTAAATAAAAAACTCCTATAGGATGTAAGTGGGTGTACATAATAAAATACAAAGCCGCATGTGAAATAGAGAGGTTTAAAGCAAGGTTGATTGCAAAAGGGTATAGTTCAAAGGAAGGAATTAACTACCAAGAAACATTTTCATCAGTTGTGAAAATGGTTATTGTTAGAACTATAGTAGCATTGATAGTCTCTAAGCAATGACTTATACATCATATAGATGTATTTAATGCCTTTCTACAAAGTGATCTTTATGATGAGATCTATATGCAACTACCATAAGGATTCACAAGCCAGGAAGAGCCAATTCCTGTATGCAGACTTGTTAAATCCTTGTATGGATTGAAACAAGCGCCTAGAGAATGCAATCAGAAATTGAGTGATGTTCTAATCAATATGAAGTTGGCTCAGAGCCAATATCATCATTCCTTATTTACTAAGAGAACAAGTAAAGGTATTGTGATTATACTAATATATGTAGATGATTTACTAGTGACTGGTGAATGTCTAGAATTAATTGAGGAGGCTAAGTCTGCTCTACAAAAGACATTCAAAATGAAGAACCTAGGGGAGCTTAAATACTTTCCAAGAATAGAGTTTGCAAGATTAAAAAGGGGAATGGTGATGTATCAGAGGAAATATACTTTAGAACTTATATCAGAGGCTGCAACAAATCTTGTGTCAACTCCTATTGATCCTAACATCAAGCTGACCTCCATTTAGTATGATGATCAATTCGATCAGTCAAATTGTGGTAATGATCGTGCTACTGATCAATCATCTTACCAAAGACTCATAGGTAAATTACTCTATCTAACCATGACAATGCTTGATATTTCTTTTGGAGTATAGACTCTTAGCCAGTTTCTTCAAAATCCTAAAAATTTAACATAGATGCTGCCTTAAGAATTGTAAAGTATGTCGAGAATCAACCAGGTTAGAGTATAACAAAAAACTTTCTAGTTAATGAACAGACTGCCCAATCATATCATTGAATTCAATACACAGTATTTCTCTCACAATATTCTTCTTTTTCTTTACAATTTCGAGTTAAAGATTCTCACAGTTCTTTATCTCAATTAACAACAATTATGCATCTAAATACATAGATATCCTAAAAGGCACATTGATAACATCAAAGTGCATGAGGCTAAAAGGGCAGTCCGTTGCGCAGAGCATTCCACATTAGCAGGGTTCGGGGAAGGGTCACACCCCAAGAGATATGATGTAGACAACCTACTCTAATGCAAGCATTGTTGGGTTTTAAGGTATTTAGATGAATGAGAAATGGAGGTAAATATATGAAGGGAAAATGAAATTTTGAATTATTCCTTGTTGCTTTTTGGATGAAGCATTTTTCCCACATTGGTTGTGGAAAGGAAAGTTCTTGTGCTTAAATAAAGAAGCATTCCTTCTTATTGTTAAAGGGTTGAGAAGAAGACAAGCCTCCCGCCATCGTCGTCGCTTGCTTGACTCGACTTTGGATTTGGATTTGGTCAATTGATTGATTAAGCTTTTTGGATCAAATTTACTTAATTTTTAATTATTTAATTATTAATTAAAATCCAAATTGTGACCCGGTTTTTTGGATCCGTTTCTGACCCGATGACCCATTTTCTTTTCCGAAATATTTTAAACATTCCCGCCCATCTGTTAGAACACAACCTTTCAGAAAAGGTTGCACCTTTCTGAACCAACACTTCCATGGCTATATATAACCTTTAGATCCTCAGAAATTCCTTACGATTTTTTTGAACTTTTGCTCTCTTCTTCTTCTTGCACATTACTAAGTTCTAGTGTGATTTACAGCCATTGAGTGAGTTCGCTATCACTGGAGTTTGTTGTACCGCTATACTGCTGAGTAAATCGTTCTATCCTCGGAGGATATATTTCACAACCTCGGGTACATTGAGTAAAATAATTTCCTTAAGGACACATTGTGCATTATGTGGGCTCGATTTAATTCTTACATATTCACTTATTGGTTTTTGCCATTTTTTTCAGATTTTGTTTTTTGAATTATTTTTCAGTTTCTATTTAAAGATATTTTTTTAATACAAATTAATAACAATCTTAAGAAAATTATATATTTATATTATAATCTGTATTCTATTTTGGAGATTAAAACCTTTCTGGTTTTTTGGAACGGAAAATTTGCGGTGACGGCTATTGCCTCGTCAAGCCATTCAACTGCTGCACATGCGATGGCATCGGCAGAGAAACCAGGAAAATTTTCTGGAATTAACTTCAAAGGATGATAGCAAAGAATGTTCCTTTGGTTAGCCACTCTTGGTATGCAAAAGTTCACAAATGAAGATCCTCCTGTTCTTAAGAAAGGAATGCTGGAAAATCAGCGCTTCATGGTTATTGAGGCTTGGAAATATGTAAATTTCTTGTGCAAGGGTTACATCCTTAGTGCTTTAGAGAATGACTTGTACAATATCTATAATACTGTAAGGAATTCAAAAGAATTGTGTATTGCACTTGAAAAGAATTATAAAACTGAAGACACATGCTTAAAAATATTTATGGTTGCTAAGTTTCTAGACTATAAAATGATAGACAACAAAACTGTTGGAACCCAAGTTGAAGAGCTCCAAGTCCTTATCCATGACCTCATTGCTGAATGTATGGTGATTAATGAGGTATTTCAAGTGGATGTTGTGATTGGGAGGTTGCCTACTTCATGAAGAGACTTCAATAACTATATGAAACACAAACATAAAGGAATGACGCTGAAAGATCTTGTGATTCGTTTGATGTTCGAGGAGTATAATAAGATCACCGCAAGAAGATCGCGTGGAGACTCAACGATTGTGGGAGCAAATATCGTTGAGTAAGGTGCTCGAAATACTAAGAAAAGAAAGAAGTCTTTTGGACAAAGGAAGGAATATAACAAGAAAAAATTCAAAAGCAACTGCTATAATTATGGAAAAGCTAGCCACAAGGCTCCGGATTGTCGTGCCCCTAAGAAAGGCAAGAAAAAGGATCAGGAAAACATGGTGGAAAAGAATAATGAAATTAATGATCTATGTGCTATGCTGATATAATGCAATTTAGTTGAAAATTCAAATGAGTGGTGGATTGATTCGGGAGTCACTCGACATATTTTTGCTATCAAAGAAGCATTTTCTACCTATGCTCCGCCCGGACCCGAAGAAGAGTTTTCTATGGAAAATACTGCAACAGCCAAGGTGAAAGAATATGGGAAGATATGTTTGAAGATGACTAATGGCAAGGTGTTGACTCTCAATAATTTTCTCCATGTTCCTACAATTAGGAAGAACTTTGTTTCTGCCATATTGCTCGTTAAAATGGATTTAAGTGCGTTTTTGTTTTTGAGAAAGTTGTTATTAGCAAAAACGATATGTTTGTAGGAAAATGTTACCTCACCGAGGGCCTTTTCAAACATAATGTAATGGTTGTTGACAGTAGTAATAAAACTTTAGCTTCGTCTAATTTATTGGAGTCAAATGATTTGTGGCATGTTCATTTAGGACACGTCAATTACCAAACCTTGCGAAAATTGATTAACTTAGAAGTATTGCCTAACTTCGAGTGCAATAAATTAAAATTTCAAATACGTGTTGAATCTAAGTTTGTTAAACATCCTTATAAGTCTGTTGAAAGAAATTTCAATCCTTTAGACTTAATGCATACATATATTTGTGATATGAAGTTAGTACCATCTCGCAGAGGAAAAAAGTATTTCATAACTTTTATTGATGATTGCACTTGATATTGCTATGTTTATTTGCTTAATAGTAAGGATGAGGCAATAGAAGCATTTAAGCAAAACAAAAATAAAGTTGAAAATCAATTGAATAAAAAAGATAAAAATGATAAGAAGTGATAGGGGTGGAGAATATGAATCTCCTTTTGAAGAGATATGTAGAATATGAATTATTCATCAAACTATTGTCCTTTACACACCACAATCCAATGAAATTGCGGAAAGGAAAAACTGAATATTAAAGAAAATGATGAATGCTTTATTAATAATCCAATTTCCCGGAGAACTTGTGGGGGAAGCTATCCTTGCAACTAACCGAATACTCAACAGAGTGCCCCATAGTAAAACAAAATCTATTCCATATGAGAAATGGAAAGGAAAAAAAACCCAACTTGAAATATTTCAAAGTGTGGGGATGTTTAGCTAAAGCACAAGTTCCTAAACCCAAAAGGGTCAAAATAGGACCAAAAACTGTGGATTGTATTTTCATTGGATATGCAACCAACATTAAAGCATGTCGATTCTTGGTTCACAAATTCAAAAATTCTAACATCTATGTTAATACGATAATTGAATCAGATAATGCTGAATTTTAAAAAATATTTATCCGTATAAAATGAACGTGAGTCATCTAGTGAAAGATCTAAACAACATCTGGAAGAACCAAAAGAAGATACACCAAATAAAGAAGATACAAGGCATAGCAAACGTGAAAGGACATCTACTTATTTTGGACTGAATTTTGTGATATTTTTACTTGAAAATGAGCCTGAAACATTTAAAGATGCCATGTCTTCTTTCTGTTCACCATTTTGGAAAGAGGCAGTCAATAATGAGATTGAATCAATCTTGAACAATCATACCTGGGAATTAATTGATCTTCCTCCCGAAAATAAACCCTTAGGTTCGAAATGGATCTTTAAAAGGAAAATGAAAGTTGACAGCACTATTGAAAAATATAAGACAAGACTTGTTGTTAAATGCTATAGACAAAAAGAAGGCCTTGATTATTTTGGCACGTACTTGCCGGTAACAAGGATAACATCTATACGGGTATTAGTAGCACTGACGGCTATGTATGGTCTTGAAATCCATCAAATGAATGTTAAGGTAGCTTTCCTAAATGGAGAGTTGGAGGAAGAAATTTACATGCAACAACTTGAGGGTTTCATGGTTCCTAGTAAAGAAAGGAAAATGTGCAAACTTGTTTAGTCGCTTTATGGACTAAAATAAGCACCCAAACAATGGCATGTAAATTTTGACCAAACAATATTGGCAAATAGATTTAAGATCAATGAGTGTGACAAATTAATGTGCCTAGAAATTACGGCATATTTGATACAATTTTCATGGATTATTGTTATTTTTATTGCATTTGTAGTAGTCTTTTCTTATGTTATTTTGGTTTTCGTAGAAATTTTACATTGGAACACCAAGAATGAGGAAATATGGTCAAAAATACTAAAAAAAATAGAAGAAGTGCTGAGAAGGCCACTTCTGCGGACCGCAGAACCAGACTGCGAACCGCAGAATGATAGCTATGCCGCAAAATCAAATAGTGAAAGAAATATTCCGCAGCCCCGAAGTGCGACCCAAACTACTGTCCGCACTTCTGTTCTGCGGACCGCAATTCGATCTGTGCACCACTACTTCAACTCAAGTTCAACTCAGATTGCGAAGACTCAAGATGCTTCTACAGGCTGCAGTTTAATTATGTGGACTGCACTTCCAGTCGCAGTTCAATTATGAGGATCATACTTCCAGTCATAGTTCAAGACATTCCAAGCAAGGAACAACTCTACGAACCCTAGGTCCATTTTGCGGATCGCAGACTTGTTCTGTGGATCACAGATTAGTTCTTCGGTCACAGAGTGGTCAGGCAGTGGTATTTTTGTAATATTGTGTAGTCCAAAAATTGGGTCCCTATATATAGTACCTAGGGTTTTGTGATGGGACATATGATTTGATACTTAGATTCCAACATATCATAGCCAGTTTTGAATATTTTTGTCCTATTATTTCACTATTCATCTTTTAGTTAATCATTCTAAGAAAAGGTTCTTAATCCATTGTGTAAAGACAAGTATTTTTCATCATTAATCATTGTAAGCATTTTTTTTATATTCATTATGTCTTGTTACATTATTGTGTTGTGTATTATTAGTTGTAATGAGTGGCTAGATTTAGGTTGGAGTTATGATAAAATAATGGAATGTGGTAGTTAGAGTATTTGATAAATAATGAAAAAGGTATATTAATGTGGGATTCAACTATCCCTCATACTTAATGTTAAAGGGTTGGTTGCAAACATATCTTTCTTGCCTATTGTCTCTAGTCAAACTTGAGAAAGGAGACTAGAGTCTAGGAAAGGAGTATGTTGATTAGGACTTGAGGCTTTAAACATCATTTAATGATTCCTAAATTTAGTTAGAAGGAAATCAACTAAGGATACATAATGGATGTTCATAAATGTCACACTTTAGAGCTTGAGAAAGCCTAAAGTGAAATTAGGTGTGTCAATTGAAAAATTTCCACCTAGACACAAGTCCCCATTACCCATACCACACTAATACACCTACGTAAGCCTAAACCCAACACCTTTGAGTCACACCCTAACATTCCAATTACTTGATAATTTAAACCTTATTTAAGTTGATAATTTGATGTAGATAAAACAAACAAACAAACAAACAACTTGATTACTATAGAAGTAAAGTAATTAGTAAAACGGGATTCATTATGGCCATGTAGATCATATTTAATTGATTATTTCATTCCTTCTCTGGTATCGCTCCATTTCTTCCTTGGTTTTATTATCTAAAGTATTCTCCGAAATAGGATCTTCCTACCAAGTCATAATACGTGCACGAATAGACTAGTTTCTCATCATATTCCCTGTGAGATTGGACCCCGACCTATGTTGGGTTACTATATTTGACAACGACTGCGTTATACCATTAAAGGTGTAATTTGGGCTAGATCAAATTTTGGCGTCATTGCCAGGGAATATTGTCTTAAAATTTTCTATTTATTATATTATTACTTTGATAAGAGCTTTATTTCTCAATTTATGTTTGCTTGTTATTTTTATGTTGTGCGTGTTATGGCATATTTATCTGATGATGAGGGAAATGTAGAGATGGTCACTTTGCTAATGCCATCCGGCCACTCAAAATTCTGGGGAATGCGAGTTTTCACATCACGTCCACCATACTCCACATGCTCAACAACAAGGGCCTATTCGGAGGATCGATATCTGACTACCCAAATAGGCACTTGAGGAATTTCAATGAGGCGTGCCTTGCATTTCATAATCCGAACGTGTCCGAAGAAGTCGTGAAGCTAAGGCTATTTCCCTTCTCTCTAATGGAGGAGGCTACTATATGGTTGCATGACTTGCCTTCTGAGTCCATCACTATATAGACTGAGTTGGTAGAGGCATTCCTTGAGAGGTACTTCCCGCCGGCTCGTATGCTCCTATTCCAAGATAAAATCTTGACATTTAGTCAAATGTTGGGTGAAGCCTTATATGAGGCATGTTTAAGATTCAAGAAGAAGCTTAAATAATGCCACAATCATGGGTTGAGTGGCGATGTCTTACTCCAAACATTCTATCAGGTGCTAGATTCGATCAACAGGTCGGCGACTAATAACATAGCGAAAGGTGCCTTGATAGATAATTCATTTACGATAGTAAGTGAGCTTCTTGATAAGCTAACAAATACAAACCATGATTGGCATACGAGATCATCAGAAGTAGTTGGGGTTGGTCCCTCTAAGGTGTTATCTAGATAAACCTTAAAGAAGAAGGATGAGAGAAACGAGATCATAGTGCAACTAATGACCCAAATGGCGGTCCTTACAAAACATGTGATGGAGAAAGGGACCAAGAAAGTGAATGTTGTTACTAGCATGGGTCCTAAGAAAAGTGCAACCGAGATGGTACCCTATGATCCAGAGGGGTACAATGAGAGTGAAATAGATGTGAACTTCGTGAATAATGTGCAGGGGGAAGGGAGTCTCCGTCTTAATTACCAAGGATTGAGCCAACCGTGTCAATCTAGTAATCAAGGTAGGAATCAAGATTGGAGAAATGATCAAGAAGACTCTAATTGGCGGGCGAGAATGTTACACCCCGTAGTTTCACGTTTCGTCATGTTGTTAGTGAATATCTACGTTCCGAAAAGAGGTACGACCTTACGAAAGAATAACCAAGGATTATAACTTGTTTATGGAAGTTTCAGGGTATATGAAAGCTAAACGAATTAAAAGGAAATATATTTTGATGAAAAGGGGGACTGTGGAAGTTTGACGGGACAGTTGATGGACCGTAAAAGGGATTGACGAATTGTCAAACTGCCAAGGGAAGCCGACAAACTGCATGAGAATTTCTGATCTCAGGTAGCAGATCGACAGTCAGGATTGACGGACCGTCAATCCCACCACCAAAGGACGGCGGTGGAATTCTTTTAACATGTTAAATACAGGTCAGGTCGATTTAGACTTTATTTTTCATCCTAAATTAGATCCTAACCCTCCTAAAATCATCTCTAGTGATTTCCAAACATTCAAGGCCAATTCCAAAGAATGTTATGTTGGATTAAAGTCACTAATTCCATGATTTCTTCCATAGAAACCATCGTCCTCATATTAAGGTGATTTATAGAAACCCCAGGTGTGGTGCAACTTGTTATTTTCAAGAGGGTTTTGATGCGAAAAGGTAATATCTAACCTCCTTTATCAATAATTATGGTTAATTGATGATTTGTAGTAAGTTATGAAAGAATTTTCGTAGTCGAAACCCGTAAACATATAAAGTTAAGATATGTTGAGTTATGGGTTGTTTTGTTGAAATTGTATGTTGATATTGGTTAATATATTGATTGTTGGTATTGTAAACCTAAAAGGGTATGTTTTAGAGAATCATGGGGTCAAATTACATGAATACCCCATTTTGTTAAACAAGAGTAAGAACCTTTTTAAGTCAAGGTGATTGCTAAGATACCTAAGTAAGGTTTCTTATGGAATATGGATTAGATGTTGATATCGATCCTTTATTTGTTATAGATAATCGGTCGTAAAGAGTACTAGAGCTTATAACACGACGTATAGCTCGTGTATAAGGTATGTAAGGCTATCCCTTTCTTTTAAAAGCATGAAATCTACATGATTATCATTTTTGAAAAAAACGTTAAGAACTCCATTCTATTGTCTATCGAAGTTTCATATTGAGAAGTAATCATTGTTATTCCCGTTCTTACGATGCTAGTTGTTGGTTATTGGTCGTATCATAAGTCTTTGAAAGGAAGATTCTAAAATATAGTCATCAAGTCGACCAAAGAATCGTTCTAAAAGTAGAGTCAAAGAGTTTATGATTCTCTAAGAGGGACAAAGAGCCATTGTTATCATAGTATATTGTTCACACTCCGAATCCCCTTTGGTATTGATATAGTTTTCATTGGAATTGATATCATGCATACAATCATGATCATATATAGAATCGGGTTGCACATTCTGCAATAATAGACATATAGGATCGGGTTGCACGTTTTGCAATATATATATATATATATATATATATATATAGAGAGAGAGAGAGAGAGAGAGGATCTGGTTGCACGTTCTGCAACATATACATTTATTGGATCGGGTTGCACATTCCACAACATATACATATTATGGATTAGATTGCGCCTTTTGCAACACATATATGAGTTGGTGTGCATATTGCATTGCATATTCATACATATACCCAAGGTTAATGACACATTATACCTTACACTATAAGACGAGGATGGTTTATACAATAAAGACTTATCCAGATAGGTTGTATTAAGTTTTAGAGTTTTATTGTTTGCCCATGTTGATCAGGTTTCTTATGCTTTCCCTTACAGCTATTCGCTTCATATTTCTTATATGCTTTTCCTTATAGATTACCGATTCATATTGTTGTTCATGCTTTACATACTCGGTACATTATTTCATATTGACGTCCCTTTTGCCGGGGGCGTTGTGTGTTCATGCCACAGGTTCTAATAGAGACTCTACTAGGCCACCGCAATAGGAGTTGTTGAGTTCAGTCGTCAGTAAGTAAGTTTCATCTTTCTAGAGCTTCCCGGTCTTATATGGAGTATTTTGTAGAGTTATCTACGGTATGGGTAGGTTGGGGCTCTGTCCCACCCATATGTCAGTTTAGTTACTCGTAGAGGCTCATAAACTTATTTTGGTATGTATAGTATTGGTGTATAGCCTTGTCAGCTAAGATATCTTTTGTTAAACCATATTGTGACCTTATAGGTCCCATGGTATATATGTGTTGGGTTAACCCCTTTTATTCAGAGCTATTGTGATATATCTCAGTATATCCTTGTCGATCAAAAGTTCTACTTGCACAGAAGATTGGTCATCAGAGTGGTTCGCTCGGGCCAGCAGTGCACTGGGTGCCGACCATACCCCTTAGTTTTGGGTGTGATAAAGAAATAAAGAGGGATGGAGAGAAAGCAACAACAATGGGTACCAAAACTATATCTCCAACCCTTATGTTCCACCAAGAAGGCAAGTTTACCAACAACCTACACAACCTCTTATTTACCACAATCATGAGTCGAATAGTGATCCCGCTAGTTTGAAACTTGAAAAGATGATACCTAGGGTGTTAAAAAACCAAGACAAGTCCAAGTTTAACATAAAAGAGCTCAATAACCTTGTATCCTCACATTCAACATTCATCAAGCAACTAGAAATCCAATTAGGGCAAATTACTTCCACACTAATCCCAAGACAAAAGGGGACCCTCCCTAGTGATACGGTAACCAATCCAAGAAAGAAAGGGGAGGGATGTCACATTGTTTGGCCATTTCTACTAGAAGTGTGAGAGTGTTGGAGGAGCCGAAGATGCCGATGGATGTGGTAGATTAATGGTGTGTTGCGGTTGAGAAGCCAAAGAAGAGTGATGATAAGATGGTAAATGAATTTGTCTTGATAGAAAAGAAGAGTGATGAGAACAAGAAGGTTGATGAAAGAGAGAATTGAAGATGGAAATTTCAACAAGTTCTTGGAGATGTTATAGCAATTGTCGGTCAATATTTCACTTGTTGAAGACTTAGAGCAAATGTCGGGGTATGCCAAATTTATGAAAGACTTGATTACAAAGAAGCGAAGAGTGAGGTTTGAGACGGTGGACGTTACTGACCAATGTAGCGCCATCGTTTCTAATTCTATTGTGAAGAAGCAAAAAGATCTCGATGCTTTCACCTTCCCGTGCACCATTGGGGTGTACTAATTTGCAAAGGTCCTTTGTGACCTTGGAGCAAGTATTAATTTGATGTTAGTTGCTATTTTCAAGAAGATAGGTTTGGGAAATCCCCGATCTACAAGTATGCAATTGCTCATGGAGGATAGGACGGTGAAGCGACAATGTGCATCATATATGATGTTATTGTGAAGGTTGATAAATTTATCTTCCCTGCTAATTTTGTGATATTGAATTGTGCGGTCGACTATGATGACTTGGGATGTCCATTCTTAGTGACGGGAGAGTTGTATGTGATTTGGAAAGTGGAGAGTTGAAGTTCTAAATGAGTGATGAAGAGGTTACCTTCTATGTATGCAAATCCATGAAATAATCTATGGATATAGGGGTAATTTTGGTTATTAATGTGATTGAAGATGAGGTAGAATTAAATGTCGAGGTTGATGTTATCGAAGGGGCATTAATGACGACATTGATAAACTATGATTATGAGGTAGTTGAGGGGATGGCAGAGACTATGCTTGCTCTTGATAGCCAATGGTCCTATTTATATGCTCCTAGGCGTTTGGCCTTGGACTTGGAAAATTGTGGAGTTCCTCCCCTTCGACCTTCCATTAAAGAACTGCCAACCCTTGAGCTCAAGCCACTTCCAAGCCATTTGGAGTATAAGTTCCTTGGGCCGAATGATTCATTGCCGGTTATTATCTCATCCAATCTTAATGAAAGCCAAGTGGATGTTTTATTGTCAATCTTGAGAACCTATATAAGAGCAATTGGATGGACTATAGCGAACATCCAAGGGATAAGTCTGGGTGTATATACTCATCGAATCCATATTGAAGAAAATAATTCCACAAGTGTTGAGCATCAACGGAGGTTAAACCCCTCAATGCAAGAGGTTGTCAAGAAATAAATTATAAAGTGGTTAGATGCAAGTAGAGTACCCCATTTTTGATAGTGCATGGGTAAGCCCCGTACAATGTGTGCCAAAGAAAGGAGGGATCACGGTGGTCCCAAATGATAAAAATGAGTTGATACCAATGAGGACGGTAACCGGGTGGGGAGTTTGCATGGACTACCCGAAGTTGAATAGTGCTACAAGAAAAGATCATTTCCCCTACCTTTCAATGACCAAATGCTTGATATGTTGGTGGGAAAGTCTTACTATTGTTTCTTGGATGGGTACTCGGGCTACAATCAAATCCAAATAGCCTGGAGGATCAAAGAAAAGACCACTTTCACTTGTCCATATGGTATATTCGCCTTTCGAAGGGTGTTTTTCGGTCTTTGCAATGCTCCCGCCACCTTTCATTGTTGCATGATGACAATTTTTAATGATTTAGTGGAAGATGTTATGGAGGTCTTCATGGATGACTTCTCCGTAGTTTGGGAGTCCTTTGAAGCTTGCTTGGAATATCTCTCCCTTGTATTTAAAAGATGTGAAGAGACCAATTTGGTCTTAAATTGGGAGAAATGTCACTTTATGGTCACGGAAGGTATAGTCCTTGGTCATAAGATCTCCAAGGATGGTAGTGAAGTAAACAAGGCCAAGATTGAAGTGATCGCCAAGTTGCCTCCTTTAACAACCATCAAGGGTATTTGAAGTTTCTTAGGGCATGCCGGGTTTTATAAAAGATTCATCAAGGATTTTTCAAAGATCAGAAGCCCAATGTGCAATTTATTGGAAAAAGATGCAAAATTTGAGTTCAATGAAGCATACCTCAAAACTTTTGAGGATTTAAAAGAGAAATTGGTTTTGGCTCCTATAATTATGACTCCAAATTGGGATCTCCCCTTTGAATTGATGTGTGATTCAAGTGGGGTTGTTATTGGGGCTATGATGGGTCAAAGACATTGCCAATTCCTTCACCCAATCTACTATGCAAGTAGAACATTTAATGAGGTTCAAAAGAATTACACGGTGACGGAGCAAGAGTTGCTTGCCATTGTCTTTGCTTTTGAAAAATTTCAGTCATACCTATTGGGTTCTAAAGTGGTGGTGTATTTCGATCATATAGCCATCCGATACTTAATGGCAAAGAAGTACGCGAAACCATGCTTGATTAGGTGGGTACTCCTTCTACAAGAGTTTGATATTTAGATCAAAGATCGGAAGGGTTGTGAGAACCAAGTAGCGGATCATTTGTCAAGGATAGAAGAGGTCGGAAGGCCAAAGAATCTATTGGAGATCAATTATGCTTTTCCGGATGAGCAAGTCTTTGCTTCATCTCAAGATCTCATCTATTGGTATGCCGATTTATCTAATTACTTGGTGAGTGAAATCATGCCGGATCATCTAAACTCTCATAAAAAAAGAAATTATTGAGAAACACTCGACATTATTATTGGGATAAGCCTAATCTCTTCCGGATTTGCGCCGACAACATGATTCGGAGATATGTGTTCAAGGTTGAGACTTTGCCTATCATGGAAGCATGTCATACTTCACCAGTTGGGGGTCACCAAGCTAGTCAATGCATGACCTCCAAAATTCTTCAAAATGGATTTTATTGGCCAACAATCTACAAGGATTCTCATGAATTTGTGAAGCATTGTAACCAATGTCAAAGGGAAGGTATTGTCTCTAGATGGCATGAGTTGCATATGTCTCCTATTATTGAAGTGGAATTGTTTTATGCGTAGGGAATAGATTTCATGGGGTTATTCCTGAGTTCATTTGACAACAAATATATACTTGTGGCAGTTGATTATGAGTCCAAGTGGGTTGAAGCCATAACCCTTCCGAACAACGAAGGGAAGAATGTCATCGCGTTCCTCAAGAAGAATATTTTCACTCGTTTTGGAATCCCTAGAGCCATCATAAGTGATGAAGGCTCTCACTTTTGTAATAGAGTGTTTGCCTCCCTTCTTGAAAAAGTATAGGGTAAAGCATAATGTGGAAACTCCTTACCACCCTCAAACAAGTGATCATGTGGAAATGTCCAACCGAGAGATAAAGAGCATTTTGATGAACACGATTAATCTCATAAGGAAGAATTGTTCGAGAAAGCTTGATGATGCCTTGTGGGCGTATATGATGGCATACAAGTCTCATATTGGGATGTCATCTTACAAGTTGGTATTTGGTAAGGCATGTCATCTTCCGACAGAGGTGCAATACAAGGCATTATGGGCACTGAAGAAGCTAAACATTGATTGAGAGAATGCATCGAAGTTAAGAAGGGATCAAATCAATGAGATGGATGAGTTCCGTCTCCAAGCATATGAAAATTCCATTTTCTACAAGGAGATGATGAATTTCCTCCATGACAAGAGGATTTTGAAGCGGGAATTTTTACACGGGGACTTGGTCTTGCTCTATAATTCTAGACTTATGTTGTTTCTCGTAAAGTTGAAGTCGAGAAGGTCCAGTCCTTTCAAAGGGTTGAAGGTCTTCCCATATAGTGCCATTGAATTAGAGAACAAAGTCGGTCACCTTTTCAAGGTGAATGGCCAAAGAGTCAAGCATTACTTGGGAAGTTTTGATGATCATAAGGTGAATGAAATCATCACACTCTATGAACCTTGAAGAATTGGTGGTAACATTCTTCATGTTGCGAAGTTAAATCAAGCGCTAATGGGAGGCAACCCAATGTTTTACATTGTTTTCTTTATTTTTCTTTATTCACTTGTGTGTTTGATAATTTGTTAAGTGTGTAGGATATAGAAACACATGAAAAATGGGGAGGAAATATAGAAAGATAAACAAAACAAGTCAAAAGAGAAAGAGAGACCATTATGCGGTCTACTCTGTGGACCGCTGGCTAGGTCTGCGGACCACACTTTGGTTCGCAAAATTACACAGTGTACCTAGGAGTTTTTACACAAAATTGCAAAGAAATGGACCCTTTTGCTGATCACAAAATGGGTGCCACATTATCCAATTCAAAACAAGGTAAGTTGACAACAGTCTAGTTCTGCGGACCGCAGACCGAAACTGCGACCCGATCCCGACCTCAGAATGTCACAGATATAAAATGGCTGAAAAGCCTTAGTTTCTTCACTTTGAAATCAAAAGCTCCATATTTTCCCTCAACCGTTACTCGAATCACAAGCACACCTCTTGCACGCACTTCACTTTGATCGATCACTTCATCTTTCTCGTCTACTCATCGATCACAAGGTGTTTTTCTTTTTTTTTTCTCCGTTTCTCGCAAGAAGAGGTAAAAAAGAGTAGTTGTGATTATGAAATTGACTTATGGGGATGAATAATTGTTGTGTGATGTGTATGTGTGCCTCATGTATCCATGAGAGTATATGATTGTTCTTCGTTTCCTCGTTTGCCTCTATTGTTCATAAATCACAAATATTGCAAATTTGAAATTATTGAAATTTTGCAAAATTGTTTGCATATCCCGGGCTCGGGTTCAATTACATGAATATTGAATTTGGATGCTTGATTTGTGTGGGAATGTTGTCAATTGTGCGAATTTATGAAATATTGCCTAAACATGCCTATGTTTGATAAATTTGTTTTAATTGAAACCGTAGTGAAGTCTGAGTACCTACGAGTGTGAATTAGAAGAATATTTTAGGCTGGTAATGTGTGTGTGGTACTAGTATGGGTATTGCAACATCCGTTTTTGAAAATTGAGGTGCAATCCTTAAAGAATACCCAAAATGAGCTGACTGGGCGCCCTTTTGCGAGCCGCAGAATGGTTCTGCAGACCGCAGAAGGGTACAACAGTACGCAGAATCACCCAGTAAGTTTGGTTAGTTGAAATGTAAAACTGTGATGCCTTTTGCGGGCCGCATAATGGTTCTGCGGAACGCAAAGTATGCCGCAGTTTTGCCTAGTGAATTTGAGATATCTGGTCTAAAGTGTGATCATGGTTTGCGGACCACAGTTTGGGTTTGCGATGTTGTAAACCTAGACTGTAGCTCACAGACCAAGTCTGTGATCACTAAAGTTGGGTTTGCACTCATTATGTTTTCATTCTTTCTTTTTCATTTTGTAGTATAACTTCTTGTATGTTTTGCGTGTTTTATTCTTGCAATTACTTTCAGGAAAATACAAAACATTTTACTTTGTTTTTGCACCATAGTCCAAGACTCATCATGTCTCTTGTTTGCAGAAATGGCTCCTAAAAACACGCAAGCACAGAAGGATATCACCATAAATGAGCCGGCACCCCGACTAGATATTTGAGGCCTACTCAGGCCCAGTTGATACCCCAAAGCTAGGGGAAGCTCACAATCCGCACTCAGAAAGAAATCGATGGGCTGGGCAACCAAAGAAAGTGCCCCAACACAGTTGTATCTAGTAATGATGAGTCGCAAACTTCTCATGCTACTACATATTTATCTTCCCAGTCTAATGAGGAGGTTGTTGCGGAAGAAGAGGCCCGAGCGGCCGAGTTGAGAAAAAATAGAGCCTAAGAGGTCAAAAGGTTCGGTGTGAAAGGTTTAAAAGAGCAATACCAGAAAAGCAACGACCGAAGTTTCATTGAGGAAAAGCGTATTTCCATGAATGGGCTGCGAGATAAGTTCTCATGAGTATATGATCTACTTATGTTTCATGGGTGACAATGCTTCCTTAATCCATTGCCCTAATACAACGAAGAATTGGTCCACGAATTTTATGCTTCCTATGCCGCATTTGTGCCCAAGAAAACAAATGGGCAACCAAAAGTATTGCTAGATGAGGTATAGGTTCAGGGAGTCAAAGTACAATATAGAAGCATATAAATTAGTAAATCACTTGATCCCAACCTGTTATATGACTACAAATGAGTATGCTATAAAGATCTCAGGACGGATAGATGATGAGCGTGCGTAGGTGGCCGCAATTATGACTAATGTGACCTTGGGGTGGGTTGTCACAGGTACAAACATCTACAAGAACACCTTGAGTACAAAAGCTAAGTTTTTATTGAGCTTTATGAGTAGCCGATTGCAGTCGTTATACAATTAAACAAACATTCTGGCTAGAAAATATTTTGTTGATTGCGTGCATTATGAACCGAATTCATGTGAATGTCAGTGTTGTGATTGATAAGGAGATCGGAAATAGAGCTCAATAAGATAAGACCTAATTCCCTTTCCCATGCCTGATTACAGAGTTGTGTGGTCGGGCCATGGTTCTCGAGTTTTCTCGTGTGGATAATACAATTGATGCTTTGTTGATGTGTGATATTTTGAGGGTTCAAGCTGAGGAGAGACACGGTAGAAAGAAGAGTAAGACCACCATCACCTCTGTAGAAATTACACCAGTTTATTTGGTTAACTTGGAGGGATCCGCATCTGAGCGGACAGAGACACAGACCACCACATCGGCCGACCAAACTTCATCTATTCCTTCCACAACAGATACATCTACTCCAATAGGTACCCTAGCTTAAGAATACCATATTCCTCCCGCACCTTCAGCTTCTACTAGATTAGAACCTGTCTTATCGAGGGATGTGAGGATAGGCCAGTTTTTGGCCATTGTTGATGTTCGATCATCATGACTTGAGTCAAGAATTCATGAGATGATTTAAACTGCCTTAGCCTCGATTATATATTCCTTGAGTGTAGTTCAGTAGAGGCAAATAGATCACGGGGATGCACTTGTTCTCTTGATAGGCCGGGTACAAAGACTTGAGGCTAGTAGCAGCGGTGACATCTCTTCACTTCAGGCAGACATAAATAGCTTAAAGAAGGAAGTGGAGAGTTTGAAGACTATCGAGACTGATAACCTCTTGGGTATCCTACTCCATCCGCCAAGGGTTGAGCCACAACATATAAGTGGCCTTGGGGTGGAGGGCCAGAGAGAGGGTGCTGGTGAGACCATCAATGACTCAGAGAGGCAGGCACATGGTGAGGATGATGATGATGATGAGACATATGAGGAGGGGCTTGAGAAGCCCCACACAGTTGCGAGAGCTATTGTTGATGAAGACATGCTATTGACAAAACAGGTAGTGTTTGATGTGATGGTGGCAGAGTCTCATTAGGATACCTTGATGATCAGTTCGAGTGGAGTGGCCTAGGAGCCACAGAAAAACATTGATACTGGAGGTCCTACTCCTCCACCAGTTGTTGGCATCACTCCACAAACCACCGAGACCACACCACCACCACTACCACCACAGAGCGAGCCCGTGATGGACGATGCCGAGTTACCCATCCCCACACCATAGTCATAGGGAACTGATGCTCCCAACAGAGGCCACGTCCGTGAGCCAGACTCAGGAGGGTGCTTAGTGCACCTCAGGGAGACCCTAACTTTTTGTCCTTGCTCTTTATTTTCTTTTATGCATTGAGGACAATGCATGCTTTTAAAAGTTGGGGGTGGGGTACTTTGTATGTTATTGTGAAAAATGACAAATAGCTACTATCATATTTTGTTATGTTTTGTATTCTATTACATTTCGTATTTTGTTATTTTTCATATTGTGTTTTCTGTTTTGTTCCTCTTGGTTTTTCTTCACCTGGTTCTTTTCCAAGGGTGTATGTTCAGTAACCATGGCCTAGTGATAGAATAATTTTGACTTGGTTGGTACTTGTATATAGTTTCTAGGATGTGTAGCTCTTTCTGGTTTAAATGACACCCCTTGAAGATTCGAATTTTGAAAACAAGAGTAGAATGATCTTTCAAACGATTGTTCTATGAAAGCATGTCTCATTTTGTGACTCTATGTCTACTTATTTTTGAATCTCATGAGATGATAGATAGAGAGTATAAAATATAGCGGTTCTTGTAGTTCATGTGCATAGAGTGGTGAATACTTGATTGTTATCTTATATTTGCTTGTGTCATCTAGAACGTACCTCGTTGGTTTGTCACCGCAAACTAGAGTTGCTTGGTTGAGGAAATGATCTTAGGCTTTCATATGTGAGTGAATCTTCTTGATTAACAACTTCTTTGACCTACCCGTGAGTTTAGAGAACTAGTTTTCCCCTTTGAGCTTTTTGATTTTTCTTTGGCTAACACATTACAAACGAACCCCTTTTTGAAATAAACCATCTTTTGAACCAAATTCCTCCTTAAATGCATGAAAAGTGATGAATGAGGCCAAAAGCCTAAGTTGGGGATGAGATGTGCAAAGAAAAGAAGGAAAGAATGTTGTGATATGAGTGGTTCTAAAAAAAAAGAAAATGAAATGCAAAAATAATAGAAAAAAAAAGAAAATGAACCACAAAAAGAGTGAAATAGTGTGGGGAAATGCTTGAATAAAGGGGGTGAAGAAGGAAGTTGGAAAACAAAAGGAGTTGAGGTATGAAATGAAAAACATGTAGTGCAAAGGAGGGAAAATTCACTTGTACCTAAATGAATATCATATCTATCTCTAAGCCTACATTACAAGCTTGATAAAGTCCTTAGAGATCCAAAACTGAGCACTCTTTGAGAAGTAGTGACTTAAAATAAAGGCAAGTCTATGGCATGATACTTCTGACACTTGACATTATTTGTGAGTGTGAGTGATCTTGTTTGTCCCTTATTTTGAAAAGAAAATCTTTGAGTGAGTTTGGGACTTCTTTATTGTGAGAGCATGTTAAATTGCATGAACCTTGTGAAATAAAAGCTCCTCTAGTTGAATATCTCGGCGCATCTAGTCACTAGTAGTGTCTAGACATCTTTTGAGGCTTGATGTTCATGGGCTCATTGATAGTAGATATGCACTATTTGCCTTTATTTTGAAAAACATTAGGGGTTGTCAATTTTGTGAAACACATGCTTGTAGACTTGTAGGTAGAACCAACCATAGTCATCTTTGTTTTGTCATTAGTCATACCTTAGGAATGTTTAGGTTGCATGAGGACAAACAATAGTTTAAGTTAGGAGTGTTGATGTGCCTAGAAATTATGGCACATTTGATACCATTTTCATGGATCATTATTGTCCTTATTGTATTTGTAGTAGTCTTTTCTTATGTTATTTTGGATTTTGTAGGATTTTTTACATTGGGACACCAAGAATGAGGAAATGTGCTGAAACATGGTATGCTGAAAATGGAAGAAATACTGAGAATGCCACTACTGCAGATCGTAGAACCAGATTGCGAACTGCAGAATGGTAGCTATGTTGCAGAAACAAATAGTGAAAAAATAATTTTAGAGCCCCGAAGTGCGACTCAAACTATGGTCCACACTTTCATTCTGCGAACTGCAGTATGGTCTGCGAACCACTGCTTTAACTCGAGTTCAACTCAGATTATGAAGACTCAAGACGCTTCTACGGGCCACAGTGCAGTTCTGTGGACCGCACTTCCAGTCGCAGTTCAAGACAATCCAAGCAAGGAACCACTCTGCGAACCCTAGGTCCATTCTGCGGACGACAGACCTGTTCAGCGATCGCAGAGTGGTCAGACGGTGGCATTTTTGTAATATTGTGTGGTCCAAAAATTAGGTCCCTATATATAGTACCTAGGGTTTTGTGATGGGACATATGATTTGATACCTAGATTCCAACATATCATAGCCACTTTTGAATATTCCTTGTCCCATTTTTTCACTATTCATCTTTTAGTTAATCGTTCCAAGAAAAGATTCTTAATCCATTATGTAAAGACAAGTATTGTTCATCATTAGTCATTGTATGCATCCTTTTATATTCATTATGTCTTGTTATATTTATTATTGTATTGTGTATTATTACTTGCACCAAGTGTCTAGATTTAGATTGGAGTTGTGATAAAATAATGGAATGTGGTAATTGAGGTATTTGATAAATAATTGAAAAGGTGTATTCATGTGGGATTCAACTACCCCTTATATTTAATATTAAAGGATTGGTTGCAAACATTTTTTTCTTACCTATTGTCTCTAGTCAAACTTGAGAAAGGACACTAGAGTCTTTGAAATGAGTATGTTTATTAGGACTTGGGGCTTTAAACCTCATTTAATGATTCCTAACTTTAGTTAGAAGAGAATCAACTAAGGATATATAATGGGTGTTCATAAATGTCACACTTTAGAGCTTGAGAAAGTCTAAAGTGAAAGTAGGTGGGTCAATTGAGAAATTCCCACCTAGACAGAAGTCTTCATTACCCATATCATACTAATATACCTACTTAAGCCTAAATCCAACACCACTTCCATGAATTGAGTCACAACTCTAACGTTCTAATTACTTGATAATTTAAACCTTATTTAAGTTGATAATTTGAAGTAGATAAAACAAACAAACAAACAAACAACTTGGTTACCATAGAAGTAAAATAATTAGTAAAGTCATAATACGTGCACAAATAGACTAGTTTCTCATCGTATTCCTTGTGGGATTCGACCCCAATCTATGTTGGATTATTATATTTGACAACGACCGTGTTATACCATTAAAGGTGTAATTTGGGCGAGACCATTAAAGGTGTAATTTGGACGAGATCATAAATGTGTTTATATTAAAAATATTGCAAATTATGAAGTCATTTTTTGTTTTTATGTTGATGACATGTTGATAATGAGTAGAGATATTACCGACATAAATGCTACCAAGCGCATGCTGACTAGCAAATTTGATATGAAAGATTTAGGAGTTGCTGATTTGATCTTAGGAATTAGGATCCATAAAACTCCGCAAGGTCTAGCATTATCATAGTCTCATTATATTGAAAGGGTGCTTGACAAATTCAAGTATTTGAATTTCAATATTGCAAAGACTCTGATTGATGTAATCTTTGCACTTTAAAAGAATGAAGGTGAAAGTGATTCACAGTTGGACTATGTACAAGTGTTGGAAAGTTTGATGTATATCATGAATTATATGCAACCAGATATAGCATGTGCTATTAGTAAGCTGAGTCAGTACACAAGTAATCCCGACCAAACTCACTGGATGGAAATGAAGCGAGTTTTGGGGTTTTAAAACACACCCAAAACTATGCTTTGCATTATAATAAATATCACCATAATTGAGGGATATAATGATACAAATTGGATCACCGGATCATCTGAAGTTAAATCCACAAGTAGATATATTTTTACCATTGGCGGTGGAGCAGTGTCTTGAAAATCATCCAAATAGACGTGCATCACCCGCTCTACGATAGAATCTGAATTTATAGCTTTAGACAAGGGCGGTGAAGAAGCTGAATGGCTTCGGCATTTTTTGGAAGATATTCCATTTTGGCCCAAACCTTTGGCACCTATATGCATACATTGTGATAGCCAAGCAGTAATAGGTAGGGTAGGGAGCGTTTTGTATAATGAAAAAAATCTCGTCATATAAGGCGGATTACACAATACCGTTAGACAACTACTCTCTAGTGGAGTTATCACTATTGACTATGTAATGTCAAGAGATAACGTGTTGATCCACTTATAAAAGGCCTAGCTAGAGAGGCAGTTGAAAGATCATCGAAGGGAATGGGTTTAAGGCCTATGACAAGTCATCATGACGGTAACTCTACCGAGTAGACTGGAGATTCCAAGAACTAGGTTTAAAGATATCAAATAAAGTTGTGAATGATGGTTCAACATTGTCCAATAACTCAACACATTCTCATGATGAAGACAATATTCATAAACAAGGATAAAACATTAAGATTTTTTAATGAGTTAATAAAATATTAATGTTTTTTAATGGTTTCTAAGTTTGGCAGAGATATGACCAAATAGTGTATATATATGATTACACGTTTAGAAATCACCTATGTGAGTGTGAAGTGTAAGCCGCTTCAAGGAGAATGATAGTAAAGGCCCATTCTCTATGGACTCATGAAACCAGGAGGTGCTCATGGTTGAAACGAACACAACCGTGAGAACCATAGACGGTTAAGGATTAATTATGTGACTTATATTGTCTAGGTATGCAACAAAGCTCGATGGTTCAAAGATATCATATCTATTGATTGGCCGAGTATATATGATATAAGCTCACTACGGAAAGTTCAAAGGGAAACCTACTTATCCAGATGCAATAAATCTTTACTTGTAAATCACACATTTTTCCTTGCATTCCTTTACCTTATATCCATTCCCCATTCATGTGGGGGATTGTTGAGTTTTTAAGGTGTTTAGATGAGTGGGAAATGGAGGAAAAAATATGGAGAAAAAATGAAATTTTAAATTGTTTCTTATTTCTTTTTGGATGAAGCATTTCTCCCACATTGGTTGTGGAAAGGAAAGTTCTTGTTCTTAAATAAAGAAGCATTTCGTCTTCTTGTTAAAGGGTTGAGAAGAAGACAAGCCTCGCGCCGTCGTCGCTCGCTCGCTCGGCTTCGACTTTGTGTTTGGGTTTAAAATCCAATTGTGACTCGGTTTTTCGGATCCGTTTCTGACCCGATGACCCGTTTTCTTTCCCGGAATATTTTAAACATGCCTGCGCATGTGTTAGAACACAACCTTTCAGAAAAGGTTGCATCTTTCTGAACCAACACTTCCGTGGCTATATATAACTTTTTGATCCTCAGAAATTCCTTACAAATTTTCTGAACTTCTGCTCTCTTCTTCTTATTGCACAATATTAAATTCTAGTGTGATTTACAGTTGTTGACTGAGTTTGCTGTCATCGGAGTTTGATGTACCGCTACACCGGTGAGTAGATCGTTATATTCTGGGAGGATATATTCCACAACCTCAGGTACATTGAGGGGATTAATTTTCTTAAGGACACACTGTGCATTCAGTGGACTCGATTTAATTCTTACATATTTTACTTACTGGTTTTTGATATTTTTTTCAGATTATGTTTTCCTGAATTATTTTTCAGTTTATGTTTAAAGGTATTTTTCGAATACATATTAATAACAAGCATTAGTGACTACTTTCACGGCTCAAACCCGTGACCTATAGGTCACACGGAGACAACCTACACTAATTCAGCTGAACAACGCAAGAACCAAAATTGAAATAGACTACTACTACTACTAATTTAAAGACCAATAAAACTTTTTGCACATATATATCATTCAATTTTCTCGACAAGGAAAAAAATAAAGTTGACAGTGGTATAAAAAACTGTTTTAAGTATTTCCATCTTTGATCAGAAATACGTACTACAAAGTAAAAAATGAATGCCTAACTAAGTATTCTGTTACTAATGTTACATACGTGTTCGTTAGAATTCGAACAAAAACTAATTAGTAAGTAATAAGAAATTAGTTACAATTATACAATTGACTCCGTTGATCAATATTGCAGCGTATTGCATCATCACCATGGTCCGGTAAAAATTAATTGGAATTAATTGCAGTAAAAATCATCAAGACAAGTGATACTATCACTAATATGTGTGAAACAGTGTTCTTCATTTCTTGAGCATATTTGGTTGATGCAATTGCAATCACTGTCAAAGGGAAAGAATATGCCCACCATGATATATTGAATTTCCTCATTGATCTCATGTACTTGACTTTTCTATAATCGTTACTGTTAAATATACCCAATATACACACAATATACATGTGTATATTGTGTATATTAGGTCTCGGCTATGCTCATGGATTGGCCCTCGGATGAGCTGATTATTATGTGTAATTTATGGTAAATATTTAGTATCCTAATTTAGGTAAGGTTGTAATATAATTAGTATTGTATTACCATAATTAGTGTATTACCATAAATGTATAGAATAAGGTTTTAGGAATAGAATAGGAATAGGATTCTCCTATTATGTAACTTGTATATATAGTCTTTCAATTAATGAAAATAAGGAAGGGGATTATTTCTTTCATGGTATCAAGAGTCTAGGTCTTAAAATCCTCTCTCTACTATCCTAATTTTCCGTCGACTTCCCTCCACTTCCGAGATGTTTTGCTCTCGGTTTGTGTGCCGACGGGACCTCTTTTCTTCCCAAAATTTTCTCCCTAATCCCTCAATCACATATTGTTCTATCAATATGTCTACATCCCGGAACATGTTTCATCCGGCCCTTACAGTTTCTAACATCAAGAATAACATCCCTCTCGTTCTTGAAATAGAAAACTCCCACTATGCGACGTGGGCCGAACTGTTCAAAATTCACTCATGATCGCATCAAGTCATCCATCACATAATCCCAGCGGCTCCTGAGGATACGGAGGTGCCAAAACGTGAGGATGATCCTAAGTTGTGGACGACTATTGATGCTACCGTCCTTCAGTGGATATATTTCACAATATCTACCGACCTTTTGCAAACAATTATTGAGCCTGACGCTATGGCACATGCGACTTGGGATAGACTGCGTGATATATTCCAAGATAATCAAAATTCTAGAGCCGTTAGCAGGATTTCTCCCACGTCAATATGAAAGATTTCCCTAATGTTTCGGCTTATTGCAAAAGATTAAAGGAATTGGCGAACAAAATTCGCAACGTTGGCGCGCCGGTTTCGAATGATCGTTTGGTCCTCCAAATGGTTTTCGGCCTCTCCGAGGCCTATAGTGGTGTGTGAACGCTTCTTCGGCAAAGCAACCCACTTCCACAATTTTATCAGGCGCGTTCTATGCTTACGCTAGAAGAAGCAGGCATAGCGAAATGAGCGGTTACTGGTACTAGTCCCGTAGTCATAATGATCAAGTCCACGGTATATCCTACCGGTTCCAACAACTCGAGCCAAAACCGCAATAACGGTGGCGGCAAAAAGGGTGGAAATAAGAAAAATGGCAAAAACCGCGGCGACAAAAATGGCGGTAGCCGACAGAATGGTGGTGGTAGTGGGGGTCCTCGCGGTGGTCAGCAGCATCAGCCTGGGCCCACGGTGGGCCTATGCACGATGGCGATGGGCCTCACAACAGCAGTTTGGGCCCAGCCAGTTTACCTTCCAGCGGCAGTGGCTAGCCCAGCAGCAGTGGCAAGCCTAGCAGCAGTCCAGGCCCAATTCGGCCTGGTCCAGTTATGGCCAGCAGCAGTCTGGGCCGAGACCGCAAGTAGAGGTGCTTGGGCCTCGGCCCCCGCAAGCCCATCACGCAATAGGCACACTCAGACAAATATCGAGGCCGCGATGCACACACTGGATTTGACTCAACTGGACCCGAATTGGTATATGGACACTGGTGCCACTACCCACATGACATTCGATTCAGGTACTCTCTCATTTTATTCCAATTTGAGTAACCTTCGCGGTATAATTGTTGGTAATGGCAATTCTGTTCCAATTCGTGGTTGTGGTCATAAAACATTGTCTCTCCCTCATCCCCCTCTTATCTTGAAAAATACCCTATACGCCTCCAAATTGATTAAAAACTTAGTCTATGTCCGTAAATTCACTACTGACAATTCCGTTTCTATTGAATTTGATCCATTTGGTTTTCCTTGTAAAGTATTTCAAGACGGGGAGTCCTCTCATGAGGTGTGATAGTAGGGGAGATCTTTATCCTATCACACCCAGTCCCGGTCCATGGAGTCAAACCCTGCCATTAGTTTTTGCAGCCATCTCTCCTTCCTTGTGGCATGCTCGTCTTGGTCATTCGGGGTCCTCTATTTTGTCAGCTTTAGATAAAAATAGTTTTATTTCATGTAAGGGTATGAGTCGTACTCCAATTTTTCAATCTTGTTCTTTAGGAAAAATTGTTAAGTTGCCATTTGTAGACTCAAAATCTCATACTTTAATGCCATGTGATATTATTCATAGCGACTTATGGACGTCTCCTGTTCCTAGTTCTATGGGTCATCGGTATTATATTCTTTTTTGGATGATTATTCTAAATTTTTATGGACATTTCCAATAGCGAAGAAATCTCATGTTTTTTCCATCTTTCATAAGTTTAGAGCATTCATCAGAACCCAATTCGACCGTGAAATAAAAAATATTCAGTGTGATAATGGAAAAGAATATGGCAATGGGGTGTTTCGGGAATTCTGTGCTACTAATGGGATAAATTTTTGTTTTTCTTGTCCCCATACATCTTCACAAAATGGGAAAGCCGAATGTAAAATTTGTTCCATAAATAACATTATCCGCACTCTATTAATTCATGCTTCCGTACCCCAATATTTTTGGCATCACGCTCTTCAAATGGCTACATATCTACTTAACATAACTCCTTCCAAAGATTTGACATATTCTTCCCCTCTTCAGATTTTATATAATAAATCTCCTTATTCTCATCTTCGGGTTCTTGGGTGTTTATGTTATCCGTTATTTCCATCCACCACAATTAACAAACTTCAGGCCGGTCTACTCCATGTGTGTTTTTGGATTTTCCTTCTAATCATCGTGGCTACAAATGCTTTTGATTTACCCTCTAATAAAATCATCATTAATCCCCATGTAATTTTTGATGAATCCCAATTTCCATTTGCTAAAAGTCATTCTCCCGTGCCTAGTTCGTATAATTTTTTGGATGAACAAATATCCCCGTATATTATTCTGCATTTTTCTGACATCTTCCGCACCCAAAATTCTCCAATGGCCCATCGCCCGCTGGTCCCATCGCCCTTCACAGCCTCTTCTCGCCCGCTTTTGTCATCGGGCCGCTTTTAGCAATTGGGCATGTCCAGCCTAATATCGAACCGGTCCAGCCTCTGCTCGCCACTGCATCGCTTCCCGAAGTTGGGCCAGAGGCCCACCGTCGCGCCGCCTGTCCCGAGCCCAAAGAAATTTCGACATCCACTCAATTCTTCCTCGAGTCATAGACCGATCACTCGTAGTCAACGGGGTATTGTTACACCTAAAATATATTTTAATTTACATTCTAATATCTCTAAATCCTCCTTACCCCATAATCATGTGTCTGCCTTAAATGACCCGAATTGGAAAATTGCTATGACTGATGAATATAATGCTCTTATTGATAATAAGACGTGGGAGTTGGTGCCCCGTCCATATGGTATTAATGTTATCAGGGCTATGTGGATTTTTTCTCATAAGGAGAATTCAGATGGTTCATTTGCTCGATATAAGGCGAGACTTGTGGGTGATGGTAAGACTCAGCAGGTTGGTATAGATTGTGGGGAGACGTTTAGTCCGGTGGTCAAGCTGGCTACCATTCTCACTATGCTTAGCTTGGATCTTTCGAAGACATGGCCTATTCATCAGTTGGATATCAAAAATGCTTTCTTACATGGTGATCTCAAGGAAACTGTCTATATGCATCAGCCGATGGGATTCAGGGATCCCAAACATCCTCATCATGTCTTTCTATTGAAGAAGTCCTTATATTGGCTTAAGCAGTCTCCACAGGCCTGGTATACAAGGTTTGCTAACTATGTTTCAACTATTGGGTTCACTCACAGCAGGTCGGATAATTCCTTGTTCATCTACCGTCGTGGTTTGTACGTAGCCTACATTCTGTTATATGTGGACGATATTATCTTGAATGCCTCTTCCGAAGCCTTGCGCCAGTCCATTATGACCATGCTCAGCTCCGAGTTTGCTATGAAAGACTTGGGGTCCTTGAGTTATTTTTTGGGAATTGCTGTCACTCGTCATTCCGATGGGTTGTTCTTGTCATAACAGAAATATGCAGCCGAGATCATCGAGAGGGCTGGGATGTCATCCTGTAAATCCACTTCCACTCCAATTGATACTAAGCCTAAGCTTGGTGCCGCGGCCGGAGTCCCTTACGAGGATCCGACCCGCTATCGCAGTCTTGCAAGGTCCCTTCAGTATCTTACCTTTACTAGATCGGATATTGCGTATGCTGTCCAGCAGGTGTGTTTATTCATGCATGATCCTCGAATTGAGCATATAAATGCACTCAAATGCATCATCCGGTATATTCAGGGTACACTGGACTATGGGTTGCATTTGTATCCTTCATCGACATCCACACTTATCTCATACACAGATGCTGATTGGGGTGGGTGTCCAGACACTAGACGGTCTACGTCTGGCTACTGTATGTTCCTTGGCAACAACTTGGTCTCCTGGTCTGCGAAGCGTCAGGCGACTCTATCCCACTCAAGTGCCGAGGCTGAATATAGAGGGGTAGCCAATGTGGTCTCAGAATCATGTTGGTTACGTAATTTGCTTTTGGAGCTTCATTGTCCCATTCAGAAGTCAACCTTGGTATATTGAGATAATATTAGTGCCATCTACCTTTCTGGTAATTCGGTTTAGCACCAACGCACTAAACATATCGAGATGGACATTCACTTTGTTCGTGAAAAGGTTGCCCGTGGTCAAGTTCGCGTATGCCATGTCTCGTCGAGATATTAAATTGCCGACATCTTTACAAAGGGTCTTCCCTCGATCCTTTTTGAAGATTTTAGGGACAGTCTTAGCGTTCGAAAACCGCCCGCTATGACTGCGGGGGTGTGTTAAATATACAAAATATACACACAATATACATATGTATATTGTGTATATTAGGTATCGGCTATGCTCACGGATTGGCCCTCGGATGGGTTGATTATTATGTGTAATTTATGGTAAATATTTAAGATCATAGTTTAGGTAAGGTTGTAATATAATTAGTATTGTATTACCATAATTAGTGTATTACCATAAATGTATAGAATAAGGTTTTAGGAATAAAATAGGAATATGATTCTCCTATTGTGTAACTTGTATATATAGCATTTCAATTAATGAAAATAAGGAAGGGGATTATTTCTTTCAGTTACTCCTCCAACAATAACTGATCCTAATTACTCATGTACTAGGTTTTTCTATAATTGTTACCCCTTCAAAAGAAAAATAGTAAAAGAAGGAAAATATTGGGTTGTATTTTAATGGAGGAATAGAGAAGATATATGAAAGGAAATAAGGAAATAGCCGTTGGAATGACCAGATATAAAAAGAAAAGATATTTTATATTTTTTTACACATCAAATTAATATGATATGATTATTGTTTTACATTCTCACGCGCCAAATATCATTTGAAATCACTTGAATTATAGAAAACCAAAGAAAGAAGAATAATTAGGATCAAGTTTAAAGGAGATTTAAATAAAACTCATCAAATTTGTGTGGTTATGGGGAGCCATTAGGTATTTTGTCAAAATCACAACCATTTTCCTTAACCAATTTGGGAGGGACCGCATGCCTAGGACTAATAACTGGACCCATGGCTCGGATATCACAGATAGGAAGAAATGGATCATCGGCCTTACGGATTGTTTTACTAAAAAGTACTCTCTCCGAATCAAAAAGAGTGTCCCCTTAGACAATCCATGAAAAGAAAAAAAATTTAAAAAACAAAAGGCTAAAAATGAGTAGATGTTTCAATTATGTGTATTGTAAAAAAGGAGAGCTCGAGCTAGCAACAATGGTGAAATCAATTATAGAGAGAGAATAGTGCATTGTAAAAAGATATTGTAAACATCCATTTGGCATAAAGGCCAAGACTGTTGTGTAGCCAAGAAAATGACACTTCTAACAGTGACCATTTTGACAACTGGGGAAAATGTATCATGAAAATCTAATCCCTCTTGTTGAGTAAATTCCTTTGCTACTAGCCTAACTTTGTATGTTTCAACTGAACCATCTACCCTATATTTCACCTTATACACCCACTTACAACATATAGGAGTCTTACCAGCAGGTAGATAAACTACCTCCCAATTATTATTGTCACAAAGATCTTGGATCTCAAGCTTCATAGCTTGAATCCAATTGTCATCCTGAGCTGCTTAAGCAAAAATGGTAGGTTCAGGAATTGAAGTGAGAATTAAGAAAGCTTTGTATTTAGGTGAGATGGATTCATTAGAAACATAGTTTGAGATATGGTAATTAATTATGGATTTATGATGAAAATTAGTGAGTCGTGAAGGTGGCTTGATAGTTCTAGATGACTTTCTAGATGGAATTGCAGGAGGTGAAATAGGAGGAGGTAGTATATCAACATTGTGATTACTGTGAGTAGAAGTGGAAGGAGAAGGAGTTGCAAAAACACGTTGATTAGAAATAGAGTGTCCTAAAGAAGGTGAGGAATGAGGAGATGAGCCCTGACCATCTGATAAGTCAGGAATGGAGGGATCTTCAATTAATGGATTATCAAGAATAGAAACATCAGGAAATGAAGAAGATGAAATAGAAGCATTAAATGCAGAATGTAGAAACTGACTCTTAGGCTATTTAAAAGGAAAAACTGACTCTTTAAAAATAACATCTCTATTGACCAAAAAAGTACTAATGGCAATGTTATATATCTTGTATCCTTTTTGTGTGTTAGTGTACCCCATAAACATACCAGGAGTTGAAGTGATTTAAGGAAGGAGGATAGCTATGGAACATCTCATAGGGAGATTTACCATGTAAAATAATAGAAAGCAGCCTGTTTATAAGATATGCTGCACTTAAAATTCATTCACCCTAAAATTTCAAAGGGGCATAAGCTTGGAATATAAGAGCTTTGCCCATCTCAAGGGGATGTCTGTGTTTTCTTTCAGCTATGCCATTTTGTTGAGGTGTATGAACACAAAACCTTTGATGAATCCTCCCTAAGGAAGTAAGCAGTTGATTACATTGAGTATTGAAGAATTCTAAACCATTATCAGTTCTCAGAATCTTCCCAGAGGTGGAAAATTATGTTTTGATCATTATTAAGAAATTCTTAATCAAAACAACAACATCACTTTTAAATTTCATCAAGTAGATCCAAGTCATTCTAGAAAATTCATCAACTATTATAAGAAAATATCTATAACCATTATAGGTACATAGTCTATATGAACCCCACACATCCATATGTACAATATCAAAAGGAGATACATATTTCTTGATACTATGAGGAAATGATAAACTAGTTTGCCTGGCAAGAGGACAAACTATACATGAAGTAGTTTCTTTATTTTGAAATTTATGCTTTATTGAAGGTATTTTCTATAAATCTTGAAATAGAGCATGACCAAGTCTTTGATGCCAAATACTAGTCATAGAGTTTGTAGTAGAATGAAGAGTTGTGGATTGTAGGATAGAAGATTGATGGTCACAAGGAACAGTAGCTGAAGAAGAAAATTCCTTTGCATGTGATAATGATGTGTTGGTGGTGTCAAAGATGTAAAGATTACCTTGCACTCTACCAATCTCCCTCACCTTGCCATTGCAAAGGTCCTAGAATATACAAATATTAGGGTAAAATGAAGCAAAATAATTTAAGTCTCTGGTCAATTTGGAAATAGAGAATAAATTGTATTTGAAGTTAGGTATATAGAGCACATTATACAATTTAAGGAAATCAGATATAATAGAGGATCCAGTATGAGTAACATGAGTATAGTTACCATTAGGAAGATGAACTTTGATAGAATTAGAGAGAGGTGGGATGACTAATCAGATCCAAACTAGAAGCCATGTGATTTGTGTCTCCTATATCAACTACCCAGGATTTAGAAGTATTCACTGCAGCAAAACAACTACAAGTGCAAGTACAATTAGGAGCATGAATACCTATCATATTTAATGTCATCTTAGGCTGGCTTTGGTCTCTATCAAGTCTGTGCATGATCATCTAATACTATTCAGGAGAGAACATAGGCACATTGTGAGGGTTATGTGGATAATGATGTTGGTCATAACTTGTGATTGCTTGTGGATATCCATTGCTTGTGTCAAAACGACCATACTCAAAATTCCCATAAAATGTAGTTTCATAGTTAGCATTTGACCTCTACTCATCAAAATTGTTTTCATAGTTAGCATTATATGCTCTAGGATGATATTGATGTCCTGATTAGTTTCTTGCATTGTTCCTTCCATATTGTGCATTTCCTGCCTGTCCTCTGTAGTTTCCATTTACCTTTTGTTTTTCAATTTTCTCATCTCCCTTGGGATTATAGAACTTGTGCCCAGGTAGATAGCTAACCAACCTATAACATATTTTATCAGTGTGTCATATCCTGTGACAATGAGTACAATATGCATCACAATTTGTCATGATCTAACATCACTTAGTCGTGAGGGGCACCTATCATTTTCCCACCTCGATAGTTGAATCTGTCACTCAACCCTTAATTCAACAACCATGAGTAATAAATCAAATGAAAGAAATCCCAAATCATAAATAACGTAAGTACGAAAATACAACAACACCCCAAGGAGTATGGTCTAAGGCAGTAGAAGAGTCACTATTAAATGTGTTACAAGTCTAAATATGAATTACAAGTCTAAATATGAATTACAAGTGAAACATTTTCTCAAATAGATAATGAGATAAATAAATAAGGAGACACCAGGATACATATACGTCCATATACTCGCCCTAGATGTACGTCAGCGAGTCCACGAAAATCAACCACGAGGAAGGAGAATGGGTAGCATCACATACTCTGCACTCATAAAAGAATGCAATAAGGTAGTATCAGTACAAATACTATGTACCGGTAGATATCATAGGCAGACAATAGTTAGCTAACATATATACAAGAATAATACTGAATAATAGACATGCTCGCAATCAAGTACAAGTAATATCACAGTATAAGAATAAACAACCCAAGTACACAGTATCAAGTTTGAATCCAAGAAATATATGAATGTAACGATGCAATGCAATGTAATGGCCACATGCAATCTCCGTACACACATGCTCTAGGCAGAGTATCTCTACGTCCTGATAGTCATGACCCATGGGGGACCCGCAAAGTCTATGTACCAGCCACTCATACACACAACTTGGAGATGATCTACTACTGACCACACCACTAGCCATTTTGCACACATCTCAGAGATGGCTACGCAATCAATAATTCATAAGAATTACTATTGTTTCCTTCTCACTTATCATCGTTATGCCAATCATAGATAATATTCATATATCATGGAAATAAGGATGAATGTAATATAATAACAATATCAATTGTAACATATAAATCCGTAATCGTGCCACATATGGACACATATCACAATATCAGTATCAAGTTAAGTCATTTCTTTTATCCATCATAATATCAAGATAAGTGAGATACAACTATATCACAAGGAAAATATGGAAACTAAGTGCAATCCACTATCCAACACTAGGCAGGAAACCAATAAATCACAAGAGGCAACAACCACAAATCAGTCAACAGTACCAAACCTACTATTCCATCCCAACTTCATATCTGAAGGAGTACATGCTTTCTCCGATAGTAACTAACTATACATATGCTTTGCTAATAAAAGTCTAACAAAAAAGGTAAATCGTGACCTACCTAGATGCCGAGCAGGAGCCACGAACGATCACACCAGAGTCTTATCATTTTGAGAACCGCTGGTTCTACTCGTAGTCTAGCCAATCATTGAAATCTAAGTTAGAAATGGAAACTAACAATACCCATACCATTAGACTATCCCTTGAATCCAACCCAACTATGGCAAAAGGATAAAATAATAATTTTATTAGCGAAATAGGCAATCCAACGTTTTAAAAGTTCACATCCACCTCCCAATTGCTAATTTAGCTAAGGTATTGATCAATTACACCATCCAATCCAAAAACCCCAATTTAAGCCTAAACCCTAGCTTTCCATAATCAACTCCTTAACTAGAATGGAAGATTCAAGCCCATAGGTTACTACGTAGAGAAATCCCAAGCTTACATTAGTCAAATCTACCAATAATATTCATTTACAACCATTATTTTTTAAGAGGTGAACTAACCATTTTAACTCATCCTCCTACAACTAGTTCTCTTGATTTCCACCATTCATGAATAACCTAAGCTTAAGGTCCTTTAATCTAATAAGTCATTAATAACCTTGATCCCCCAAACCCCAAGCTCAATACTTAACCTATTTTCTTCATCTAGGATTTTACAAGTTAAGAAAATTCCCCATTTATTTAGCCCTAGAATTTCACCTTAATAAGTAAAGGGAATATTAAAATAAAGAAGTAGTTGAGGTTTAGGAATTACTTTTCCCAAGATCCCATGGGCTTTCTTCTTAAATTTGACCTAAGAGGTGGCTTGAAAAGTGTGTTGGGTGAGGCCAAATCCCAATATGGACATTAATACTAGGTCTGCCCAGTATTTTCTCGCTGAGGCGCACCTTGCTCTCGGGGACAATGGCCTCTGCGGTGCTATTCTCTCTGCAGGGGCGAACTTTGAAAGTTTTGCTTCCTCCGCCGTGACAGACGGAAGATTCGATGGGGCAGAACCGCCGATGCGACCCACTCACACTGAGGCGAGGTACAGGGTCAGTCTACCCTACTTCGATTATTATTCCTTCATAACTAGATTGCGGGTCAATCTTAAAATAAAGTTTCCTACGCATAGAAATGACGATATCACGGCCAAGGATGACTTAGACACAAGGTAAGGAAATTCGATAACGACCAAATGAGTCGTTACATCAGATACCAATTAAATAATAATTCATCCTCGAATGATATAGAATAGAAGGTAGATAAATAGGGTTGATACAACTCACTGTGGGAGACATCCAGGGTTGACATCTTACTTCGTATTAGAACGTAGCGACACTAACTATCATTTATGAATTAGGTATTGTTTGCGAAAGGAAATGGACCGTGCATTTTCAATTATAATTTAGCAGAACGTCTCATGAGGATACAAATATAGGAGGTCTTACTGAATTGAGAGAATCATAATATACCACCTTTCAAGAACTTACAAGGCTTACTAGGAATTATCTCAAGGAAACATAGACTCGAATTACATCAGGTGGATAGTTAATTCCCAAGGGCACATGTACTATTTGATTCCACCCCTGCAGAACACTATCCATGAGGGCGTATAGCGCAGGCGCAAAGTGAGGATGCTACGGTGGTTCTGGGAGGAAAGGCGAGATCCGTCGAGGCAGCGATCTTATCTACTACAGCGGTCCCACTGTTGCAGGCTCCTCCGATGCATCGGATCTTCGGGATTTTAGAAGGTAAAAGAGGGGTAATCCCCTCATCTCCCACACCCACACTAACACACTCTCACTTTCAGAAAAACCCTCCCACTTCCCTCAACTACAACACCTTCCAACTCCTTCTACTACTCATGAACTCACCTCTCATTCCCCTCAAATCATCCTACTACTAACACCACCCCACCCCACCTAAACTTTTCACAATAAGAGAGCAAACTCGCAAGCGAAGATGACTCCTCCACACTGCACTATCTCATCCTAATCATCAAATTAAGGTACGTAATCACTCCTATCAACTCTGGTATGATCTTAGGGTCATGAATATGGACTTTTTATGCCTAAATTTCAATTCATAGAGAGCAAAATCTTGAAATTTGTTTAATGGGGTTTCAAGTGGGTGGTGGGGAGAAATCTGGAATTTATTAGTATTTTTATTGTAAAAATAGGTTTTGTAGTGACTTGTTCCATTGTTAGGTGTATTTTATCTGTTTTACCCCCATAGACTCGATTCCCGAAATTTTCGGAAAATTCTAGTAGAAATTATAGAATTAGAACCTCAAAATATGAAAGCATTGACCGAAATTTGACTTTTGGGTGAACAGATTTTTTTTGGAATTTTGTCAATATTGTAAGGTCCGGAGAGTTGTTTATGACTTGGTGGGATAGTTGGTTCTATTCTCGAGGCCATCGGGAGCATTTTTGGCTATTTGTTTGAAAACTAGTTTAGCCCATGGAGGATTGACTCATAGAATTAAAACTCCGATAGAAATTCCAAGGCCACGAGTGAGTCCATATAATGTTTTTACATATTTGTAGATATTTGGTTTGCTACAAAGCAAAAGAAGTTGTCGGAGGCGATGCGACGATACTCACCTCAGCCTCTCTGGCGGCTAGGGGGTTCCGGTGAGTTTCGAGTGTTTGGTTGAAATCCGAGGAAACTAGATTTTCTGGTGTTCAGGTAACTGGTTTCCTTCTTCACGTTCAAGAGGAAGGTCTCACGTTCGTGAAGAAGAGACCAGCTAGGGTTGTGTTTGCGTAAGAAGGCTCGCGATCACAAAGGCTTAGTGATGGGTCGGGTCAGAGAAAGCTCTGCAGTCGCGTGGCTGGGCCCGTAATCGCGGAGGAGGTACTATTCAACAGATCTTTTTAACCCCAAAAATGATTCAGACATTTCATTCTCCATTTTTTTGGAACTTGGGAGTTCGGCCTAAAGGGATTTTTAGAGTATTTTCAAGATATATCATTTGGGTAAACTTCTAATCTTCCTCTTGTGATTATTTCATTTATTTGTGGAGATTTTTATGTTAGATATGATGATTTGGATTGGGGATTTTGAGGAAGAATAAACCCTAGACTTGAACTTAAACCTTCTTCAATTAATCATGAATTTGTTGATAAATTTCTTTTATTTTTGGTATATAGACTCTATAAGTCATCGGTAAACTGATTTTAGAATAAATTTCCTATTTTCCCCTTTTAGGCTCGGAATCCTATTTTGGGTGACTTTTGGGTTCGGTTTTAAAGTATGTCAATATGGGTACCATTGGGTTCGTATGATTTTCTAGAATAATATTTTGACCTTATTGAACCTGATTTTCCTACAAAATGACTATTTTGCCCCTCGAGGTTAGGAATGAGTTGTGATCTAATATTGGATTAGTGTTGAGAGCCTTGTGTCTGATGTGTAAGTTTCGACTTACTCTTGCTACTACTGGTGTACTACTCGGTTGAGTTGATCGAATGAAAGGGATGACCGCGTGAATTACTAGAGGTATTCTGGTTCGACAATTAGTACGTTCAAAGTGGTAAGTCAATGATGAAGTTTGAATTAATTTGAGTTGTAGAAAGCATTTCAGAAATTGAGTTAAGGGAATTTGAGCTAGGACACCTAGATAGAGATACATGAGGACGTTAGGAGGGTTGTGTATATGATACATTGGATTTAAAGAGTATTCAGTTTTAGAGTTAAGTGGCCTCAAGAAAGGGTTAGACAATGATGATGATTGTGATTTGATTGGAATTAGGGAATGTAATAGTCAAGAAAAAGTATAGTTGATCGAGAATTGGTAAAAATAAGATACATATTCAGGATTACTTTGGTCGTTGTGGGTTGTGGTGTGTGGTCTTGATTATTTCAAATGAGGTGTGATTGTTGGGTATGCTTAAAGAAGGGAGTCCATAGAAATGGACTAAGCGATATGATGAAGTTCAGTGAGTTTCGTGATCAGCGACCAGTGATAAGCAAATTTTAGGTAATCGATATGTTAAGGCTTATGGAAGTGGCTTGTGTGGTGCACCATTGGGAAGTTTCATAACACTCTTTGGAGGATGTGTTAGTATGGTTTAAGGAAAAGGAATTGTAGAAATCCCTATGATGTGGAGGATAGAGCTATATGTTCGAGATAAAACCATATTCGTAGTAGTGCATTATGTTGCAAATAATATTGACTGGACAACTTGAGTGAGCACTTTTGTATATTAAGGACTTGGAAGTAGTTGCATGAGATTTAGAGCGGTAGTTGTAAGATTTCATACTTTCAGAATTGTTATGAGGCTACAGGTTTTGCGTCAAAAAAGTTCGGGGTTGTATCAAATTTGTGTATCGGGTAGAAGTTGAGAAACATGAATATTGCAATCATAAGGTATAGTTCTTCAGTGCTAAGTGGAAAACTTGGATAGGACTCATCTTTTGGAATTAGAATCGGCCACCACAGATGTGTGGTAGGGCTGTGATTTGTTTCGGAAGGTTGGAGTCAGTTCGAGTGTCTATTGGTAGTATTCAGGGGTTGTGCATTCATTCCGGGTCTGAAATTGTACGGTTGGAGCTTGATGAACTATGTTTTTATTTCCAAGAAAACTTATGGGTCCCAATAAATTACCTTCACGGATTCGATGAGTTTTGGTTCAGATTGAAGTATGGCAGGTTTACTGAGTTTTATCAGGGTTTCTGAGTGGACTGATGATATTATACCTAGAGCAGCTACTCGGATAGATGTGATGGGTTATGTCGGTGCTTGGTAATGATTCAAGGAGGTACTATGGTCGCGAGAGGTCTATAGAATGATCAGCTAATGTCTTATAGGCTTGGATCGACGGGGTATTCAGTGGTATGCTTCATGTATTGTGATTTGAAGGTTTAAAGAGACTTGAAACTAGCAAAGTCGATTATGAGTAAAATCCATTTAATAAAATTTTTTAGGGTTGCTCCGACAAGGCAATGCTTCTTTTCTGGAAAGAGTAAGTCATGGTTCGGGTTTTGTCTTTGTGTGTTTCTAAGAAATCGTGGTACGAAGAATGTCTCGAGAAGGGTTAAAGAAAGGTTAGCGGGAACATAATATTTTACCTGTTCAGCGTGGGATACGATTGTGATTTTATCTAAGGTTTGTGTTATCTTGAGGAATTGTGTGGGACTTATCGATCGTGTTCATAGGTATGGTTATATCATATTAGAAAATTCCAGCAAAAGCAGTTCTTATATTCAAGAATCGATGATGAGAGAAATTTGAGTATGGAAATATGGAATTGGGTCTTTAGCTAAATTAGAGGGAATTTTGACTGATAAGGAGAGAGAGTAGTGTTTTAGTGCATTTCATGCCATAGAGGTTTTCGTGTCGTTACGTGTATTTTGACCATTTTACTCCCATAGACTCGATTCCCAGAACTTTTGGAAAATTCTACTAGAAATTGTGAAATTAAAATCTCAAAATATGAAAGCATTGATCGAAAGTTGACTTTTGTGTGAATGAACATTTTTTTGAATTTCGTCAATTTCGTGAGGTCTGAGGGTCGTTTATGACTTGGTGGGATAGTTGATTCGGCTCCCGACACCCTCGAGAGCATTTTTGGCTATTGGTTTGAAAACTAGTTTAGTCCGTGGAGGGTTGATTCATAGAATTAGAACTCTGATAGAAATTTCGAGGCCACAAGTGAGTGTGTAGCGTGTTTTTATATATGTGTGCATATTTGGTTTGTGTTCGGGGGTTCCGAGTGAGTTTCGAGTATTTGGTTTAAATCCGGGGAAACCAGATTTTCTGGTGTTCAGGTAACCGATTTTCTTCTTCACATTATACAAGGAAGCTCTCGCATTCGCAAAGAAGAGACCAGCTGGGGCCATGCTCGCGTAAGGAAGCTTGTAATTGTGAAGGCTTAGCGATGGGCCAGGTTAGAGCAAGCTCTGTAGTCGCATGGCTGGGCCTGCGATAGCGGAAGAGGTACTGTTCAGCGGATCTTTTTAACCCTAAAATGATTTAGACATTTCATTCTCCATGTTTTTGGGACTTGTGAGTTCAGCCTAATGGGATGTTTGGAGGATTTTCAAGATACATCATTTGGGTAAACATCTAATCTTCATCCTGTGATTATTTCATTTATTTGTGAAGATTTTTATATTAGATATGATGATTTAGATTGAGGATTTTGAGGAAGAATAAACCTTGGACTTGAACTTAAACCTTCTTCAATTAATCATGAATTTGTGGATAAATTTCTTTTATTTTTAGTATATAGACTATATAAGTCATGTGTAAATTATTTTTAGAACAAATTTCCTATTTAGTCTTTTTAGGCTCGAAATTCTATTTTGGGTGACTTTTGGGTTCGATTTTAAAGTATGTCAATATGGGTACCATTGGGTTCGTATGATTTCCTAGAATAATATTTTGACCTTATTGAATCCGATTTTCCTACGAAATGACTATTTTACCCCTCGAGGTTGGGAATGAGTTTTTGAACTAACTTTTCTACTCGAAATTCTTCTAAGACTGTTATGGGTATCCTTCAAATCTTGTGTTAACGCAAAATTCGTAATTATTAGACCTTGCTTGTTCTGAGATTCTTCGGAAGAAGAAAGCTCTAGTTGGATAGTTCATGGCGCATGTTCGGCCTTCCATGTAGGTTACAACTTACCTTCTGGTTAGACTTCAGTTAGCGAAGTGTATTTGTAGTTAGGTTTTGTTGGAGAAAGCATGTGATCCATGGGGTATGAATTTGGGATGGATTACTTAGGTTGGATACTGTTGATTATTTGTAACTTGTTGCCTCTTTATGATTGTTGGACTTGTAAGTAGTTGCCATATCATACTTGTGATATATTTGTCTATCATTCATCTTGATATTATCATGGATAGAGAGACAGACTTAACTTTATACTGATATTGTAATATGTGTCCATGTGGGGCACGATTGGGATTTGATTATGATTTGCACTTGATATTGATACATGCATATCATTCATACACATTCTACATGGATCCTTGTTGTGAACTATGATTTGAAATTAATAATGGTAAAAGAGGGAAAGTAAAATATTTGAGGCTTCCTATTATGGTTTTTGCTTCGTGGTTATTTTGTATGGCCTCTCTTACATGTATAATTATGGTTACCAATGTGGTCCGAAGGGAAAATGTTCTGAATGTGGCATTGTACAGATTTGGGAATAATATCAGACTGATAATTAATTTACGGATGTTGTTATGTTATTCATCTCGTGATTAGTGCTGAATTTGACGTTCATACATGTATTCATACTTATTTCCATGATATATTGATGCTATATGTGATTGGCGTGGCGGTGATAAATGAGAAGAAAACAATAGTGATTCTTATTACATATTGATTGCATAGCCATTCTATGTTGAGTGATACAGGATGGCTAGCAGGGTCTTCGGTGGGAAGAGTCATCTCTAGGTTAATTGATATGGAGCGACTGGTACATGGACTTTGTGGGTCCCTTATGGGTCATGACTGCTGGGATGATGATATATTATGTCCGGAGCATGTATGTACAATAGGAGGTTACACTGGCCAGTGCATTGCATTGCATCACATACACATTCATATTACATCCACTCATATCTCTGATTCTAGTTATTGTTTTCATTGTATTGTGTGATGTGGTTCAACCTTGATTCCTTAATTGTTATCTTATTTGAGAAGGTCTTTACTTGTTAATCCCTTATTAGACGTTTGATGGATTCGAGGACTAGGGATTTCACCTAGGTTATGACTGTAGACTACTGAGATCTAGGGTAATTCACCTTACTGCAAGTCTTATATGAGTGTGCATAGTAACTACCTCATTTTCGTATCTCTTGGATTCTGACTGGATATTCTATACTTGGGCTGATTATTTTTAGACTCTAATATTACTTGTACTTGATTGCGAGCAGGTCTATTCTTCCGTTTCTTTCTTATATATATGTTAGCTAACTGTTGTCGGCCTATGATACCTACTGGTACATAGTGTTTTTACTGATACTACTTTTGCTACACCTATTTCGGGGTGTAGTGTTGTTGCAGGAACATGAGTAAGGTTGATTAGCTTTCCAGGATATCATGGAGTTCATCTATACTTTCTGTTTAATTCTCACTCTAAATAGAAGTTGTATTCAGGTTGTGGTTGTACTTTATTCCTGTTGTATACTTAGAAGTTCTTGTACTATTCAGATCAGATCTCTTGGGTAGTTGTTGTATTCCACTTGATATTTATGATATGAATTAGACTTCTATTTATTTTGCTTTATTTACTTTATTATGTTGAATTATTGATTAAAGGAAGGGTTCGTCTATCGAAGGGGAAAGGTAGGTGCCCGCACGACATAGTAATTTGGGTCGTGAGAGGTTTATCATGAAGTAAAACCTCAAAAACCCTCAGATTTGGGGGTGGAAAACTTGAAAGGTAGTGGGTGGTTGTTCATGGTGGTGGGTTTAGATTTCTTGAAATTTTTAGGGTACTTAATGGTTGTAATTGTGCTTTTTGAAATCTAAGGGTCATGCATGCTAGAATATTAAACGATCTATGAGAAATACACTAATTTTGAGTAAAAAATGGTGGAAATGTTTTTGAAAATTTCTGGGCTGGTTCGATGAAGAAGACGGGTCCGCCCCTACGGGACTAGCCCACAGACGCGACACCGCTGGGAAGCATAGGGTACATTGTTGTACATAAGCGGTATGGGAACTACAGTGTTGGCGCGGGATCTCATTCGTAATAGTGGACCCGCCCACGCGTACCTCTACTCATGGTTGTAGAATATCTCTGCCCTAGCTGACATTCGTCCGCGACAACGATCTCTCTCCAGCGGCTCTGCTTCCACTGCAACGAAACCTGCACAACAGTAACGAAACTAGTACCTTCATACTGGCTCGTCCGGGGTTATTTTAGCGGGTTTCTTTGTCTTGAACGATATGTAATTAACTACCGTACTTGGAAAAATTATTGGAACTAACTTATGTGGTCCTTGCAGGTACAATTTCATGGAAATATATCTCAAACCCAAGGGGAAAGCAATCAAAACTATGCTAGCTTCCTATCTCTGAATTGTCAGCACTGTTAATTAGATTATATGGGGAAGGGGTTTTTATTTGAACGGGGAATCAATAAGAGAGAGGTGGAACAACATGCTTCGGAGTTCTTTGAGCGATTGAACAGAATAGGGTGGAATTGCTTAGTCGATGATCCCAACATGGAAATGAAGGTTGGGTTAGGGAGTTCTATGCTAACCTTGAGATGGCAGACTTATTTGTCCCTGATCTAAAAATGATACTTTGGGATACTGTGGTGAAAATCGGGCCGAGGTGATCAATGCCCATTATGGCTTGTCGAATCATTTGTAAGTGTTATGGCTGATAGGGACCGTTGTGGTAATGGGGCTTGGCTAGTCTCAAAATTGGTTGCGGATGTGGAAAGGGGCTCCATTGACTGGGTCAACAAGAAGTCATGAATTAAAAGTACTTATTTCACTGCGGAGGCTAGAAGGTTGCTGCACGTCATCACTCGATGGGTACGCCCTTGGAGAAATACAACCGATGTCACCTACACCCGAGCTCTCATGATTGCTTTTATTTTAGATGTCATTCTGGTGAATGTGGGTTATCACGTAATTCGAGAGTGGACAGAGTTTGTGGCGGATCTGGGTCCGATCTTGATGTTTCCCTACCTCATTACCGCCTTATGCAAGAAGGCAAAAGCTCCACGGAGGGGTACAGATGAGTAGGTTGATTCTAACATCATCTTCAACCCTCTAAAAGTGAAGGGGCATGTTACTGCAGTCCATGGAAAGAAGAGGAAGATTGATATAGATGTCGGGGTAGATGAGAGTCAGGGAGAGGGTGGGGATGGTACTGCACCCTCACGTCCACAGGGGACCTTTGAGATGCTGGGTTCTCAGATGGAGGAGATGAGAGGGTTGATCTTTGGGCTTCCTAGACCTCCCACCGAGGTTGGCCCATCAGGTACTGGCGCTAGCTACTGCACTAGGGAAGAGATGAAAAAGTATCTGGAGGAGATAAAGACTTCGGTTTCCTCGCTGCAGACTATGTACACCACCATGGTTAATGCCCAGGGACAGCTTCTTACTGACTTTTGTCACACCCTAACCTTTAGAGGTGTAGCCGGCACCCGGTCCCTAAGGCCCGAGCGTACCAATCTTGATACCTGTGACATGCTCAACACCACCTAGGCCGACAAGGACTATTGTAAGAGATTCTCTAAATAAAACATAATTTCTTGCACGCAGAAAAGACCTAACCTATACATGTATTTACAACAAGGTCGGCCTGAGCACAACAAGTCTACTGAAGAGGCCGATAAGGCCACACACTGAACCATAATACACCACACGACTATTTATAACCTTATAAAGAGTATAACAACAATTTTTGGTCGAGACAGGACTCCGCCATACCCAATTATATACATATACACACTCAGCATACATATCAGCTCAGTAGACATCCCTAGAAGAAAGGGGCGTGACAACCTTCAACTAGGTCGAGTCACCTACTGTGAGGAATAATTTTCATCTCTATTTGTACCTGTAGGCATGAAACACAGTGTCCCCATAAAAGGACATCAGTATGAAAGATGTACTGAATATGTAAGGCTGAAACTGTAAATAAGTACAACATTGTAAATAAAACATAAGCTGAGACTGTAACTGCATGCATAATTGTAAGGTAAATCAGTGGAAATACAACATGTACATTGAGTGCCTCTGTGGGACAGGATATGCATAATGAAATATAATTGTGTATATAACGCCATAGGCTACTAGGGGTAATATTATCAATGTCATATATGTATAAGCTGTGTATATAATGCTATAGGCCTCTGAGGGCAATATTATTAATCTCATAGTTGTATAACTGAGTATATAATGCCATAGGCCTCTGAGGATAATATAAATATTTAATGCATGCATATGATGATCTCTTTAAGGATTACCGAATACTCTTTGAACTCGTTGGAGTGACATACGGTCGGTACACCTACGACTCCCTTATGGGGGTTAACATTTCACTTGTTACTCTTTTAACTACTCCATAAGAACCCTAGACCATATTATTAGCTAGCTTATAGGAAATACTATGAAGTCAACCTTTATTGACTTCAAAATCATACCTTAGCAAGAAAATGTAATATTGACAAGGAATGTTAATACACAACCATACATTTATAGGAGAACCACCAGTACCTTCGTTAGGACTTTAGAATAGAGTTCTTATTGGATTTCGTTTCATAATAATCTTTTCAATATGGTCATGCCAAAAATAAGGAAGTGAGCCTTACATACCTTTGTTGACCAAGCTATTTAATTTCCATTGGCCCTCGGAATCTCTACGAACGGTTATCTACATTACATGAATGATTTGCATCAATATCGAATCCAAAACTTCAAGAAAAGTTTACTTGGTCATTTCATCGAACAACTTAAGCACGTAGAGTTCTTAGGCTTCTCTATGGTGGAAATTTATGTGATTCAACATTACGACCTTCTAAACTACCTTTTCTTTAATTCCCCAATACATATAACCAATTTAATTATCAACTTCAACTCATATTCCAAGTAAAACAGCCCAATAACCAAGTTAATCCTTAAGACCTTACATAAGTCCATAAGAGTTGTATTCATGGGATTTCTTTCGAAATATCTAGATTAAATACTTGAAGGACCTTAAGAAGATGATTATATGGATGGTACATACCTTAATTGGTGGATATCCTTCCAGATTCAAGTTTGTTTCAAGATGAAGAATTCCTCCGAAAAGTGAAATAATGAAGAAATGATGATTTTACGATTTCCACGGACTTTCTCGCATTGGGTTCACTTGATTAGCATTTGGATTTGATCAAGAATCATGTAAAATTTCTTAGGGAAGTTTGGGAGAGAGTTAGGGTTTGGTTTAGGTGAAAATAGATAAAAAAAATGGCCCAAAATTCATATAAACCAGTAACTAAGTCGGCCACCAACTGATTTGACGGTCTGTACATTTTGGTACGGTTCGTCAATTTGTACCATATAATCTTCCTACAAAAATATGGTGGGGGTCCATATTTTTACGGGCCATACAAATTTATACGGTCCGTCCTTTTGGCCGTCAAAATATTATTCCGTCGATTTTCGTCAAAATGTATTTTCTTAGATCTGTTTAACTTGTATATACTTCGATATTTCCATAAACAACCTATAAGCTCTCCTTATCCTTCTGTAAGGTCACATCTCATCTCGAAATACCGGTATCAATTGACGACATAATGAAATGCAAAATTGTGAGGCGTAACATCTTTTCCCTCTTAGAAACATTCATCCGTGAATGTTAAAGATATTTTAACTCTCAAATTTTCCAAAAATTTCATCAAAATTTTCCTTGTAGACATGACTATCTATAACCTGTCAAGTAGCCCAAATATGTATCCAGTACCATACAGGGCGATATAATAATAAAACAATATCAAATCGGCCTCACTCGACCGCTTATACCTATAATAACCACCGAAAATTAGCCATAACTCACCTTAACATCTTCTCGTTGACATCTGAGCTGCACCTGATACACTGGTTCTAGCAACACCATCTAGATAAGGTAGATGGGTCAATTTCAGTACAAAAAATAGAAAAATAAGGATTATATCGCATGAATATTAACATGAAACTGGAGTTTGAAACATTCGAGTATAATGATTCTTATATTCTTTGATAACTCTAGTAGAGTTCCTTCGTACAAAGGACTACCTCAACCTGTTGCGTACTCAGATGTCATAGCTATTATCTCATAAGATTACACAGGCATAACCACATCATCGACCTCCACACACTCGTACATATCTTTTATAAAGTTTCTTAGTAAATCATAATTTATTTGAATCACTGAATTCTGATGTCTGAACTATGTCTTTCTTTTCTTTGTTACAATTCTCATCTCATGATAGGGGTTCAGATACCGAAGCTCGTAGTCATGAAGCATAGGTAATATTATGATGAGATACGGTGGCACGATGATTTTCGACATCAAGGATTGGAAAGTAATAAGGTTGTCTGAATCCATATCTTCATCTGCTCTTCCTTTTTAATTTCTCTATGATATCTTTATACGATACTTCCTAAAGATGTAATTCACAACAACTCATTGATCTTAGAGTTTCTTCTCTTTCAATAAATCCCTTTTCACCTTTACTCTTCCCTTATGACAATACTTGAAGTAAATATTCAATAACGTCTATGGTCGGGAATATACTGTACTTGTCAATTATTGTATTTTTCAATCGAGTTCAGATGATTTCTTTCTTTATCAAGTTGTATCCTGCTTCTGACACCGAATCTCTTAAAATACTTCTTTGTTAATCCAAGCATTTTCCCTATGATCTATTACATCAAATATGATATCGTTACTTCGGCCCCTTTCCTTTTCGCGATCCGATAAGTCTTATTCCCTTGACGGGTATAACTTCTTATTTATTGATTTGATAATATATTATTTAATAGTTATCGATCCTTATTCCAAACTTCTTCTAGTTCTAAACATTCACTTTCAGCCTGTGTCCGATGGTCTGAACCTTAGCTTTCATTGCTTATCTTAGGATGGGGGTGAGATATTCCTGAACATTCAGATCCTCTTTCAACTGGTCCCTTCAACATATGTTCATCATAAGGAGCAATTGTACAACGGCTCAATATAACTTTAAGATAAATTGTCGGCCATACTTCGGTTGTATAGGCAGTTTAGTTATCATAGCGCAATTTGATAAATTACTTGGGCATTAATCTCACAAACTATAATAGTTCCCACTAATAATGAGATGGCCCACAACGATCCTTAGACCAATCAATAGTGCTTATGTAATGTTTCCATTCCAAGGGCGAATCTTCTTGAATGTTGTTAATCGATATACTTAATTGTTGGATTCTGAGAAGATTCCCGCTATTACCATTACTCCATATCACAACATATCACAGTGGACTCTAGACGAGGCTTTTTTCCTTGATGCTCCTCCAATTCCTAATATAAGGAAGAATTTATTTGTCTTCTTCATCAAGGAATTATCATCGTCTAGTTTCTATTATGGCTGGTCATCTGTTACTTCTTTGAGGTGATTCTTCGTTGTAGCTTCTATAATGACCCTCATTTTTAATGGTACGCGACCCTATCATCCATGTTCTACCTGCTTATTACATCAGAACTTCTTCTTTTCATAACACATCGAATTTACATACTTCATTGGCGATGATATGTATTCCCAAGATAGGTTCATTATTCCTTAGTCGTATCCCACATTTGATCAAGTATTTTTTCTCGATCTGTGTCATCCTCTTTCTATTTACATTAATTTCTCCTTTTCCTCTTCGATGTCATTTCCCTTTTTTTGACCTTATTTCTTAAGCATATACTATTTTTACCGACTTTGGACTGGGATTTTCCGAGAATAACATTTTCTTCATATTAAGAGCGCATACTTGGACCTTCTAACTTCGAGATCTCTTATATGTCATATTTGATTATTTGTTCGTTGGGTATCTCTTGTACACTTTTCCCAAAAGCAAACCTTTGACATACCCGTCTTATTCTTTAGTATTACTCATGTTAGGGGTCATCCCGCCTCCCTTTTCACTGAAGGATTTATCTCTGCAAGGAGCCGACCTGTGTGATCTCTTGTTCTCCTGCTCCTATTCTTTAGCTCTTCTCCATATCCTCTATCTTAGACCATTTTTTTATCACCCCATTATACGCTCACATCGGGCTTCATTCGTCCTTACTTTCACTTACATATCCTTAACATCTTGTCGATATTCATGGCAGAACTTGTTACACCTCGTAAGATTAAGGAAATATGATTCAAATACTGGAAATTAGTATACAAGAGGATACGAGGCTTATGAAATTCTCAGAAATTAAAAGAAGTGGGTTTGAGATTTTTTTTATTGAAGAACTTGGGGGGCCAAAGTGTAATAAGAAAATCAGATTTTTTTATATACCTACACTCACCTCTTCATCTTCATTCTAACTTAACAAAAAAAAAACTCTCCTCTCATTCTCTCCTCCAAGCTCAGCCGAAAAACCCCTCCACCCATAACCAAATTTAAGATTTTTATCTCCTCTTCTTAGACTACATTTTCACCAAAAATAGGAAGCCAAAACAACACCAAAAACAGTGGCAAAAACAGTGGCAAAACAGCCACTGCTGGCCGAGAATGTGCCCAAACAATTTGAGATTTTGGGATGAAATTTTGGAAGAAAAACGTGTAGGGATGATGTCTTAACATTGTAGAACACTTTCATGTCAATTGGATTTGAAGAAGTGAACAAAAAAGGGATAGAAATACGAAAACAGTGGGGATTTTTGGACCCGGGCAGTGAGCAAATTGTGCGGACTGTTTTGGATGAAATTTGAGGTATAAAATTCTTCTTTCTATAAATTAATTGGAATGCATGTTGTTAGAATTAAGGATATGAATTTGTGTTACGGAAAATTTGGAATTTAAACAATGCATGTGACAATTTTGGGCTAGTTGCCAATTTGGGACAGATTTTGGTGATTATTGGATTTGTTGGTTATTATTGTTATTATTATCACTAATTGCATGATGAAATTGAAAGGAAAGATTGATATTAAAGTTTAAATTAGTTATATGAAAGAATTGAAATATGGAATTGGATTTTAGGAGTTAAGAGAAGAGTTATGGAATTATGACATGTTGTGGCCAAGCACTTGCATGAAATCGTTGGACATGTTGAGATGGATATGGACTGTTTTAGGGACTGTTTTGTGGTGTTATAATGCTGAAAATTTAGTTACCATTATGCATTTTTAAGTGTGGTAATTTCTAATGTAAGTCCTAAAGGGATAAGGATGTAGAAAGGTGTAGAAAGGCTTCACATTCTACCCTCGTTATTGTTGGAACATGGACTGTTTTTCTGGGCTGTTTTAATGTGGATTAAGAGGCTAAATTTACATGAGAAGTGGGTGTGTAAATCCCCTTTGTTGCTGTTTTGGTTGTGCCCTTAATTGGTGCTTGGTTATTGATGTTGTTAGCCTCGTTTGGAAGTTGTGGAAACATGTATAAACAAGGGAAGTGCTGCCCGAATTTTTATAGAATAGGAAGTCGTTATTCGATATAAAGTATGCCAGTGATCATAGAATTGACGAACGTATTACTATTATTATAGGTTGAAGTTCTAAAAAGAGACGTACTCTAATATTGAGTTGATTAGTCGTCTAAGAGGTATGTGAACTATTCCTTCTTTCTTTGGCATAATTTTTATTTAATGAAGGTACAGCGGACGTACATGATTCTTATACAGTTTAATTCCTAAAGATGTTAGTTATGAGAAGTGCCTATGATTTTTTAGTAAAGAGTTTATTATGACATTATTATAATGATTTTATTAGGAGTCAAATGAAAATTTTGATTGCATATGGTTACTCATGAAATCTACTCGTGCTAAGTGTTATTACTTCACTTCACCGAGTCCCGGGCCGGGTTATGTTCGTGCACAGCCTTGCATTTTTCACTGAGTCCCAGAATGGGCCGGGTTATGATATGACTTTACTGAGTCCAAAATGGGCCGGGTTATGATATGACTTTACCGAGTCCCAGAATGGGCCGGGTTACGATATGACTTCACCGAGTCCCAATATGGGTCGGGTTATGATATGATTCCACCGAGTCCCGCATTAGTGGGCCGGGTTACGTTACAGGTATATATATGTCTATGGACAGGCATTCATGTTTTCTTGACTTGACTCTTATTTTTTTTATAAGGCACAACTGACTTTTATTGTTTATAGCACAGTTGGATTTGGATCCTGATTTTTATACTGACCTCTTGTTATCCATTGGCTACTTATGATCTCTTTTGCAGTATTTCATATTTACATACTCAGTACATTATTTCGTACTGACCCCGTTTCCTCGGGGGGCTGCGTTCATGCCCGCGGGTACATGTGCTCAGTTTGGTGACCTTACGGTTTAGGTTCCTGTGCAGCTGTTTGGAAAGCTCCTTTGATCCAGAGCTTTACCATTTTGGTACAGAACCCCATCATTTTGATTTATGTATATTTAGGGGCACGATGGGGCCTTGTCCCGTCCTATGTCATTGTCCTTCTTATAGAGGTCTGTAGACAGTTGTGGGTTGTACTTATGTAATGGTTATAACTCTATTTTGGTCAGTCATGCTATTGTACTCTGTGTTGGGGTGTCCCCGTGTATATATGATATTATCTAGTGGCAACCTTGTCGGCTGGCCTGTTGTATTATGTTGGCTAGTTGTGACTCCTCAGGAGGCATGTACATTCAGGGGTAAAGGCAGCCTTGTCGGCTTGCCTACCCTGGTATATATTGTTATTGCAGCGTTATGCTACCGAATTTCAAACTCATTAGGTGTTAGTTGGATTATGTGTGATAGGTCAGATAATGATGTCATTAGGGCGGTTAGTCGCAGCCCGTCGGGTCGGGTCGTGACAAAAATGGTATCAAAGCAGTTAGTCCTCGGAATGTGTACAGACCATGTCTAGTAGAGTCTTGCGTATGGGTATGTTGTGCACCATACTTATACGCAGGAGGCTGCAGGGCATTTAGGATTAGTTTCTATTCTTTCATCTCTTAGATCGTGCAATAGAGCTATGTTATTAGGATAATCCCTTTCTGACGACTTACTATGTTTACAGTTATGCCTCCGAAAAAGGCGATAGCAGGCCAAAAAGGCAAGTCTACAGCGGGAGATACTAGTCGGATTCAGAGAGTTACCAGGTCCCATACTCAGTCTATGCCAAAGACTGTGCCCCAGTCGACGAGCTCTGCTTCGTTGCCACCACCAGAGGCTCCAGTTCAGGGGGCAACATCACCAGTTTCTGAGGCCCCAGCACTTGAGCCTCCAGCTCCTCAGCCGGGGGTAGAGGACAGAGCCATGAGAGATGCGGTGCAGCTGCTGACTAGGTTAGTGGCAGGGAAGACTTATAGACAGGGACCAGGAGTTGGCCCCAGAGCAGATAGTTTGAGGGTCCGTGATGTCTTGAGCTTTAGTCTACCAGAGTTTTTCGGGTCAAGGCCCGAGGATGACCCGCAGGAGTTTATCCGACAGATGCAGCGTACCTTGAGAGTAATCAAGGCTTCAGAGACTGAGTCTGTGGAGTTGGCTTCGTATAGGATGCGGGATATAGCTACAAACTGGTATGAGTCTTGGGAGTTGTCCAGGGGAGAGGATGTTCCTCCAGCTACATGGGAGGAGTTTACAGAGGCCTTCCTTGGTCACTTCTCGCCTCCAGAGATGAGGACAGCTAGAGTGGACATATTCTTACAGTTGAGGCAGAGTGGCAGGACCATTCGTAAGTATTGCCTGGAGTTTGATTCATTGGCCAGATACGCACCCACTATTGTAGCAGATATGGTAGACAGGGTGCATCGCTTTGTGATGGGCCCGGACCATTATCTGATCGATGGTTGTATGGCGGTGGCTCTTCAGCCGGGTATGGATATTGCTCTTATCCATGCATACGCACAGGGGGTTGAGGACCGACATAGAGGGCGACAGCCAGACAGAGATCATGACAGGGATCAGCATAAGAGGGCTAGGTCGGCAGCTTATTCCAGTGAGTCTCGAGGCAGACAGTTCTAGCAGCAGGTCTGATATTCATCTCAGCCAGCACAGAGTGCTCCTCTACAGTCTACGGGCAGGAGGTTCGACCGCCCGGGTATTCAGGAGCCGGACAGAGCTCCAGGGCTTCGGGTTCTCAGAAGAACAGGGGCTCTAGTCAGTTGGGGCCATCTTATCTTCGGTGCTCTCAGTGTGGTAAGCTTCATATTGGGGAATTCCGCTCGACCACAGATGCTTGCTTCTCTTGCGGCCGTCAGGGCCATATGATGAGAGAGTGTCCCAACATGGGTGGTTTAGGTGGGATGGCTCAGCCTACGGGGTCGGGTGCTGGTTCATCGTCATCTAGAGCTATGCGCCCCACCGGGCAGGGTATTCAGATGCCAGTAGGACGAGGTAGCGGTCCTTCAAATCGCATATATGCTTTGTCCAGTAGATGTGATCAGGAGGCGTCACCAGATGTTGTTACAGGTATACTATCGGTCTTTTTCTATGATGTATATGCTTTGATAGATCCATGTTCCACCTTGACCTACATATCCCCTCTTGTTGCTAATAGAATAGGGATAGAACCTGAGCCGATAGAACCATTTGAGGTAGCTACACCGGTAGGAGATTCGGTTATAGCCGAGCGTGTGTATAAAAATTGGTCGGTGGTGATATATAGCCGTCATACCTTAGCAGATTTGATAGAGTTGGATATGACCGACTTTGATGTCATTATGGGTATGGATTGATTGGCGTCTTGTTTTGCCAACGTTGATTGTAGGGAGAAGTTGGTTCAATTTCAATTTCCAGACGAGCCAGTTATAGAATGGAAAGGGAATGCAGCATCACCGAGGGGTAAGTTTATTTCATACCTCAAGGCAATGAAGATGGTCAGAAAAGGTTATATCTATCATTTGGTTCGGGTGCATGATACAGAAGCGGAGGTACCGGCTCTTCAGTCAGTTTCGGTAGTTAGTGAGTTTCAGGATGTATTCCCAGATGATCTTCCAGGTCTCCCTCCAGAGCGGGAGATAGATTTCAGTGTAGATGTATTGCCAGGTACCCAACCTATATCCATTCCTCTTTATAGAATGGCACCTGCTGAAGGAGTTGAAGGAGCAGCTAAGAGACTTGTTGGAGAAAGGCTTTATTAGGCCGAGTACATCTCCATGGGGAGCACCAGTGTTATTTGTGAGGAAGAAAGATGGATCGCTGCGGATGTGTATTGATTATAGGTAGTTGAACAAGGTAACCATCAAGAACAGGTACCCCCTTCCCAGGATTGATGATTTATTTGACCAGTTGCAGGGTGTTAAGTGCTTCTCGAAGATAGACTTGTGGTCAGGTTATCATCAGGTGCGGGTAAGGGAGGCAGATATTCCAAAGACAGCATTCAGAACCCGATATGGACATTATGAGTTTAGGGTGATGTCTTTTAGACTGACCAATGCTCCATCTAGGGGTGAGCATGGGTACAGGGTACCCAGATACCCGACCAGAACCGACACTAATAGGTAGGTTCCGGGTAGATATATTATAATAACGGGTAGGGTCCGAATAGTAAAATTAGGAACCGATCAATGTCAGGTCCGGTTCCGGTTCCGGCAAATAGAGACAGGGTACCCGGACCCGGAACCTATAAAATATTAAATATTTTTACTTTTTTGAGAAACATTTGGACCACTTTTAACTTTCTCCAAAATTGTTTGTTGCATGCCTGCACATTGATTTTCTCCACCCCAAGACGCAAATATTTCAGCCTTTTCACCCCTTTACTCTAGAATGTTCTTTGTGCCCTAAGAGAAAACACCCAAAACTCTCTCAATAACAATGGCGTTTTAGCTACACCACCGAGCTTCATCGTCGTCGTTGTTGAAGCTTTCTCTCAGGTACTTTCATTGTTGTCGTCGTTGAAGCTTCACATTTGCCTCTTTCTCTCCCTTGGTTGTGTTCACGTCGTTCCTAAAATGCATATGGGTTCATATCTAACTCTTCAATTTCTTTTTAATATCTTATACTTCTGTTCTATTTCAGGCGATACTCATCTTCAATTTGTATTACTTTTTGATTTGAAATGTAAATCTATTTTTAAAATTTGTGTATATTTTTGTAACTGTGAAAATAAAATTTAGGAATTTACTAGTATAATAAAGCTTTTCTTTTGTATCGAAGAGCTTATGAACACGAAAATTAGTTTAATTAAGATATTTTCAAATTTATTTTGAAATCAACACGTTCAATTAATTTAGTGTCAAATTTGACTTGCAATTTTAGGTTTTGGTTACAGAATTAGCTTTTCTACAATGAATAAGTTTTCTAAAACTTCTTATAAGGGTACTAAAAACTCCGATTACAGGCTAAAAATTACTGGATGAAATTATTTTAGAACTCTTTTTGATTCTCATAGGCTAAAAAACGATTGCTTAATCTGTGTTTTTTATTTACAGGGTACCCGGGAACCTACCCGGATCCTGCGGGTCCGGGTAGGTTCCGGGTAATGATTGCTACGGGTAGGTTCCGGGTAGTAAATTTAGGAACCGATCTTTTACCGGGTAGGGTCCGGATAGTTCAAAAATGTTAGGGTACCCGGACCCGCTCACCCCTAGCTCCAGCAGTGTTTATGGATTTGATGAACCGGGTATTCATGCCATTCTTAGACATGTTCGTCATTGTATTCATTGATGATATCCTGGTTTATTCCCATTCAGAGCAAGAGCATGCAGACCATTTGAGGACGGTACTTAGGGTCCTCCAGCACCAGCAGTTGTATGCAAAGTTTTCCAAGTGTGAGTTCTGGTTGACTTCGGTGGCATTCTTGGGGCATATTATCAGGGCTGATGGTATTCGGGTGGATACACAGAAGATTAAGGCGGTGAAGATTTGGCCCAGACCTACGACACCTACTGAGGTACGCAGTTTTCTAGGGCTAGTAGGGTATTACAGAAGGTTTGTGGAGAAGTTTGCCTCGATCTCAGCGCCTTTGACTAGGCTAACCCAGAAGGCAGCTAAGTTTCAGTAGACGGATGCTTGTGAGCACAGTTTCCAGTTATTGAAGGATAAGTTGACTACGGCTCCAGTTCTGACTTTTTCCGAGGGACCGGACGGTTATGTCATCTATTGTGATGCTTCAGGTATTGGGCTAGGTTGTGTGATGATGCAGCATGGCAAAGTTATAGCTTATGCCTCCCGACAGCTCAGAAAGCATGAAAAGAATTATCCCACTCATGATTTGGAGCTAGCAGCGGTGATTCATACCCTGAAGATTTGGAGACATTATTTGTATGGGATTCATGTTGATATTTATACGGATCACAAAAGTCTCCAATATATCTCTAAGCAGAAGGAGTTGAACCTACGGCAGAGGCGGTGGTTAGAGTTGCTAAAGGACTATGATGTTGATATCTTGTACCACCCGGTGAAAGCCAATGTTGTGGCAGATGCTCTTAGCCATAGATACATGGGTAGCTTGACGGATGTGCAGTCAGACAGAAGGGAGATGGTTCGTAAGATACACAAGCTAGCTAGTCTTGGAGTCCGGTTGGCGGATTCGGGAGATAGCGGGGTTCTTATTCGGGATGTTGTTGAATCCTCTGTCGTGGAAGAGGTAAAGAAATGTCAGTATGAGGATCCTGTTCTGGCCCGGTATAGAGATGCAGCTCTCCGAAAGGGAAAGACTTTATTTGACGTTACACCTGATGATGTGCTGAGGTATGAGGGCAGGTTATGTGTACCTGATGTTGCAGGGCTACGACAGCAGGTTATGGAAGAGGCACACAATGCCCGTTATTCCATTCATCCAGGGTCGACGAAGATGTACCATAACCTTAGATGCTTGTATTAGTGGGATGGCATGAAAAGAGACATAGCAGAATTTGTTGCCCAGTGCCCGAATTGTCAGCAGGTTAAGGTTGAGCATCAGAAGCCTGGTGGATTATTACAGGAGATTGAGATCCCGACTTGAAAGTGGGAAGTGATCAATATGGACTTCATTACAGGCTTACCTCGCACTCAGCGGAAGTGTGATTCCATATGGGTTATTGTGGATAGGTTGACGAAATCAGCCCATTTTCTTCCAGTGAGGACTACTTACTCAGCTGAGGACTATGCTAGGCTGTACATTAGGGAGATAGTGAGACTGTACGGGGTTCCCATATCTATTATATCAGACCGAGGAGCTCAGTTTACAACTAACTTCTGGAGATCATTCCAGAAAGAATTGGGGACACAAGTGAGTCTCAGCACAGCATTTCATCCTCAGACGAATGGGCAGGCAGAGCGTACAATCCAGACATTAGAGGATATGCTGAGAGCCTGTATTATTGACTTTGGAGGTAGTTGGGATGATCATTTGCCACTAATTGAGTTTGCCTATAACAACAACTACCATTCTAGTATCCAGATGGCACCGTACGAGGCCTTATACGGGATGAAGTACAGGTCACCTATTGGTTGGTTTGATGTAGGTGAGATTAAGTTGATCAGCCCAGACATGGTTCATCAAGCTGTTGATAAGGTGAAGCTCATTCAGGAGAGATTATTAGCAGAACAGAGTCGACAGAAGTCATATGCTGATAGTCGACGTCGACACTTAGAGTTTCAGGTTGATGATTGGGTGTTCCTAAAGGTGTCACCCATAAAGGGTGTGATGAGGTTTGGCAAGAAAAGGGAAGCTTAGCCCAAGGTACATCGGGCCTTACCAGGTCATTCGTAGGATAGGCAAGGTTGCCTATGAGTTGGATCTACCATCTGAATTGGAGGCGGTACATCCAGTCTTCCATGTATCTATGTTGCGTAAGTGTATTGGTGATCCTTCCAGAGTCTTCCCAGTAGATGATGTCTAGGTGACAGAGGAGCTGTCTTATGAGGAAAGTCCCATAGCCATACTTGATCGCCAGGTCAGGAGATTACGAACGAAGGATGTGGCTTCCGTCAAGGTATTGTGGCGAAACAACAATAGGGAGGAAATGACTTGGGAGGTAGAATATGAAATGAAGAAGAAATATCCTTACTTGTTCCCTATGACTCCAGGTGGATAGACATAGTTATAAAGGAGACTCTGCCGAAATTTTTCTAGCATAAGACTTATTATGAACATTCGAGGATGAATGTTTCTAAGGGGGGAAGAATGTCACACCTCGTAAGATTAAGGAAATAAGATTCAAATACCGGAAATTAGTATACAAGAGGATACGAGGCTTATGAAATTCTCGGAAATTAAAAGAAGTGGGTTTGATATTTTTTTTATTGAAGAACTTGGGGGGCCAAAGTGTAATAAGAAAATCATATTTTTTTTATATACCTAGACTCACCTCTTCATCTTCATTCTAACTTAACAAAAAAAACTCTCCTCTCATTCTCTCCTCCAAGCTCAGCCGAAAAACCCCTCCACCTATAACCAAATTTAAGGTTTTTATCTCCTCTTCTTAGACTACATTTTCACCAAAAATTGGAAGCCAAAAACATTGGCAAAAACAGTGGCAAAACAGCCACTGCTGGCCGAGAATGTGCCCAGAAAATTCAAGATTTTGGGATGAAATTTTGGAAGAAAAACGTGTAGCGATGATGGCTTAACATTGTAGAACACTTGCATGTCAATTGGAGTTGAAGAAGTGAACAAAAAAGGGATAGAAGTACGAAAATAGTGGGGATTTTCGAACCCGGGTAGTGAGCAAATTGTGCGGACTGTTTTGGACAAAATTTGAGGTATAAAATTCTTCTTTCTATAATTTAATTGGAATGCATGTTGTTAGAATTAAGGATATGAATTTGTGTTAAGGAAAATTTGGAATTTAAATAATGCATGTGACAATTTTGGGCTAGTTGCCAATTTGGGACAGATTTTGGTGATTGTTGGATTCGTTGGTTATTGTTGTTATTATTATCACTAATTGCATGATGAAATTGAAAGGAAACATTGTTATTAAAGTTTAAATTAGTTATATGAAAGAATTGAAATATGGAATTGGATTTTAGGAGTTAAGAGAAGATTATGGAATTATGACATGTTGTGGCCAAGCACTTGCATGAAATCGTTGGACATGTTGAGATGGATATGGACTGTTTTAGGGACTGTTTTGTGGTGTTATAATGCTGAAAATTTAGTTACCATTATGCATTTTTAAGTGTGGTAATTGCTAATGTAAGTCCTAAAGGGATAAGGATGTAGAAAGGTGTAGCAAGGCTTCACATTCTACCCTCGTTGTTGTTGGAACATGGACTGTTTTTCTGGGCTGTTTTAATATGGATTAAGAGGCTAAATTTACATGAGAAGTGGGTGTGTAAATCCCCTTTGTTGCTGTTTTGGTTGTGCCCTTAATTGGTGCTTGGTTATTGATGTTGTTAGCCTCGTTTGGAAGTTGTGGAAACATGTATAAACAAGGGAAGTGCTGCCCGAATTTTTATAGAATAGGAAGTCGTTATTCGATATAAAGTATGCCAGTGATCATATAATTGACGAACGTATTACCATTATTATAGGTTGAAGTTCTAAAACGAGACGTACTCTAATATTGAGTTGATTAGTCGTCTAAGAGGTATGTGAACTGTTCCTTCTTTCTTTGGCATGATTTTTATTTAATGAAGGTACGGTGTATGTACATGATTCTTATACAGTTTAATTCCTAAAGATGTTAGTTATGAGAAGTGCCTATGATTTTTCAGTAAAGAGTTTATTATGACATTATTATAATGATTTTATTGGGAGTCAAATGAAAATTTTGATTGCATATGGTTACTCATGAAATCTACTCGTGCTAAGTGTTATTACTTCACTTCACCGAGTCCCGGGCCGGGTTATATTCGTGTACAGCCTTGCATTTTTCACCGAGTCCTAGAATGGGCCGGGTTATGATATGACTTTACCAAGTCCCATAATGGGCCGGGTTACGATATGACTTCACCGAGTCCCAATATGGGCCGGGTTATGATATGATTCCACTGAGTCCCGCATTAGTGGGCCGAGTCACGTTACAGGTATATATATGTGTATGGACAGGCATTCATGTTTTCTTGACTTGACTCTCATTTTCTTTATAAGGCACAACTGACTTTTATTGTTTATAGCCCAGTTGGATTTGGATCTTGATTTTTATACTGACCTCTTGTTATCCATTGGCTACTTATCATCTCATTTGCAGTATTTCATGTTTACATACTCAGTACATTATTTCGTACTGACCCCCTTTCCTCGGGGGGCTGCGTTCATGCCCGCAGGTACATATGCTCAGTTTGGTGACCCTACGGTTTAGGTTCCTGCGCAGCTGTTTGGAAAGCTCATTTGATCCAGAGCTTTACTATTTTGGTACAAAATCCCATCATTTTGATTTATGTATATTTAGGTGCACGACGGGGCCTTGTCCCGTCATATGTCGTTGTCCTTCTTATAAAGGTTTGTAGACAGTTGTGGGTTGTACTTATGTAATGGTTATAACCCTGTTTTGATCAGTCATGCTATTGTACTCTGTGTTGGGGTGTCTCCATGTATATATGATATTATCTAGTGGCAGCCTTGTCGGCTGGCCTGTTGTATTGTGTTGGCTAGTAGTGACTCCTCAGGAGGCAGGTACATTCGGGGGTAAAGGCAGCCTTGTCGGCTTGCCTACCCTGGCATATGTTGGTATTGCAGTGTTATGCTGCCGGATTGCAGACTCATTAGGTGTTAGTTGGATTATGTGTGACAGGTAAGGATAATAACGTCATTAGGGCAGTTAGTCGCGGCCCATCGGGTCGGGTCGTGACAGAACTAGTGCTTGACGTGTTCAATTTCAAATTGTAGCCAATTTTACTATTACCACTGATTTGGGCTTTGCCCCCTCAATTGGTATTAGAGTTCTCATTTACCCGTCGTTCAACCCGCCAACGTGTATATTACCAACTTGACGTACTCCCGATATCATCATTTGTGGACATCATGTATTATATGTTAGGTTAGGAAAGTTTAAGTACCACTTCTTTACTAATATCCTTAGCTTTTAATGGTAATCATGTTGCTTTGGATCTTACTGTGGTCCGGTTATCGATATTCTTACCATTACCGTCTTTCCACTAGTATATTTGTGTTAGAAACATCCTTTGGCCTTATTACGTTTTCATAACACTTTCATTTGTGTTTACCAGACACCCGTTCCCCATTTATCATCACTTAATATAAAAAATCCTTCTACCTTTTACTGTCATCCACACACGTGCTGCTACGGTAAGGAAGACATATTGTTTGCCTTTAACTAACAAAACTCCTCCTGTCTCATGGTCTTCCTAAATGGTTTAGTCTTTGGGGAGGAATTGGGGTTACTAATTAATGTATGAAATTTCGTGTCCCTTTCCTTTAACTGGTTTTTGAAAAAAGCTTCAGGTAACTTAACTTCGAAAATCCATTTTCCTTGTCATTCTTCTGGAGTTTCCCTTAATTCCTAGGACTTGAGAATATTCCATTTTAAGTCACGTATTTGTATATCTTCTGTGTTCTAATATCACGCACTCTACAAAACCAAAAAGTGTTAGGTATATAGCTAAGAAATGGTTGGTTCCTGAGTCATTTTACTTAGAACTTTGAACATAACTGTAGTTTTACTTACCAACTCCCACTTCTATTATCGATTTACGGTCTATATACATCTGTATGATACTCTTTCTACATTAATGATAACTGGCTGATCATAAGCATAAACATAGTTATTCTTATAAAATTATCAACATACATGATTAGTTGCATAACTATGGGTAGCATCGGGACCTACTCTTCCATCTCACTCAATCTCGGGCATGTATATACTCTATGGCTTCTGCTTCCACACTAATAACATTCATCAACATCACCTTGACATTAACCATAATGCACTTGTCCACACTGATGGCATAGCCACTGAAATCTCTCGGGGCATTCTCTGGCCCTATATCCCAAGTCTCCACATCCAGAACATAACTCAATATCCGATAAATATGCTCCACCATGCCTCCTTCCACATTGCTGACAATGTGGTCTACTACTTCCAACATCTCCTTGTGCTTGCCTAAATTTTACCCGAGAGCTTCGATCTGATACGTCCTGCAACACTAATCCTTCGTTACCCGATTTTATTCTAAACCTCCCCATCTGTCTACTGGTTACCTATTCCCCACATCTACTCATCATTGGCGAACCTTGGTTAACTGACTTCCATGATAATGGACTCATTGGCCTCTCAAAAGGCATAACCTGTGGGAGTATATGAACATGACCTTGCTCTAGAAAGATGATTGGGGGCGTTGTTGTGTACATGGTACCACTCATACCTAAACCAACCAAAAACGACCGTTGCGCTGATGCTTTCTGTATTGTGCAGGCCCTCCTATAATTTGGCAACACCACTGGAATCGATGGCACTCGGAAGGCTGATTGTTTTGGGTCCTCAGATGGATGCTCCTCCATAGATGTTTCTTCAGACGAATTGTCTTCCACATACAGATCATCTTCTATAAACAGATCTGCTTCCATAGAATAACTCACATTTCTTCTGGTGTCCTTAGAACCCTCAGATCCATATTAATGGGTGGTAATCTAATGGTACCTTCCCTCGCATTTCTGACCAATTTTCTGCTAACGACATTTTTTTTTTGTTTTCAGCATTATTGAAAAGAGGATCAAGGTAAGAAGACAACAATACAGTTACTTATGACTTCTCTTATAATGCACGATCTATATTCCAAAAAAAGCAACATCCTAAATTCCCTGTAGCCTCATATTTATAAGTGTGGTGCACAATACACCCATAAACAAGACTCTACTAGACATGGCTTGTAAACATCCCTAGGACTGACCTGCTCTGATATCAAGTTTATCACACCCCAATCTTTGAAGGTATGGCCGGCACCTGATGCCCAAAGACCTGAGCGTACTAATCTTAATACCTGTGACATGCTCAACAACACCTAGGCCGACAACACCCGTGGTAAGAGATTCTCTAAACAAAACACAATTACATGTACGCAGAAAACACCCAACCTATACATGTACATACAACAAGGCCGACAAGACTGATATGACCACAACAAGTCTACTAAAGATGCCGATTAGGCCACAAACCAAACCATAATACACCACACGATTGTGTACAAGTCTCTAAAAAGTATAACGACAACATTTGGTCAGGATATGGCCCCGGCATACCCAATTATATACATATACACACTCAGCATACCTATCAGCTCACAAGACATCCCTAGAAGAAAGGGGTGTGACAACCTTCAGCTGAGTCGAGTCACCTACTGTGAGGAATAATTTTCATCTCTATTTGTACCTGTAGGCATGAAACACAGTGTTCCCAGAAAAGGACATTAGTACGAAAGATGTACTAAATATGTAAGGTTGAAACTGTAAATAAGTACAACATTGTAAATAAACCATAAGCTGAGACTGTAACTGAATGCATAACTGTAAGGTAAAGCAGTGGAAATATAACATGTACATTGAGTGCCTCTGTGGCACAGAATATGCATAATGAAAAATAATTGTGTATATAACGCCATAGGCCACTAGGGGTAATATTATCAATGTGATATATGTATAAGCTGTGTATATAACGCTATAGGCCTCTGAGGGCAATATTATTAATCTCATAGTTGTATAAATGAGTATATAATGTCATAGGCCTCTAAGGACAATATAAATATTTAATGCATGCATATGATGATCTCTTTAAGGATTACCGAATACTCTTTAAACTCGTTGGAGTGACGTAAGGTCATTACACCACCGACTCCCATATGAGGGTTAACTCATCACTTTTTACTCTTTTAACGACTCCATAGAAACCCTAGATCACATTATTAGCTAGCTTTCAGGAAATACTATGAAGTCAACCTTTATTGACATCAAAATCATACCTTAGCAAGAAAATGTAATATTGACAAGGAATGTTAATACACAACCATACATTTATAGGAGAACCACCAGTACCTTCGTTAGGACTTTAGAATAGAGTTCTTATTGGATTTCGTTTCATAATAATCTTTTCAATATGGTCATGCCAAAAACAAGGAAGTGAGCCTTACATACCTTTGTTGTCCAAGCTATTTAATTTCCATTGGCCCTCGGAATCTCTACGAACAGTTATCTACATTACATGAATGATTTGCATCAATATCGAATCCAAAACTTCAAGAAAAGTTTACTTGGTCATTTCATCGAACAACTTAAGCACGTAGAGTTCTTAGGCTTCTCTATGGTGGAAATTTATGTGATTCAACACTACGACCTTCTAAACTACCTTTTATTTAATTCCCTAATACATATAACCAATTTAATTATCAACTTCAACTCTTATTCCAAGTAAAACAGCCCAATAACCAAGTTAATCCTTAAGACTTTACATAAGTCCATAAGAGTTGTATTCATGGGATTTCTTTCAAAATATCTAGATTAAACACTTGAAGGACCTTAAGAAGATGATTACAAGGATGGTACATAACTTAATTGGTGGATATCCTTCCAGATTCAAGTTTATTTCAAGATGAAGAATTCCTCCGAAAAGTGAAATAATGAAGAAATGATGATTTTACGATTTACACGGACTTTCTCGCATTGGGTTCACTTGATTAGCATTTGGATTTGATCAAGAATCATGTAAAATTGCTTAGGGAAGTTTGGGAGAGAGTTAGGGTTTGGTTTAGGCAAAAATAGATAAAAAATGGTCCAAAATTCATATAAACCAGTAACTAAGTCGGCCACCAACTGATTTGATGGTCTGTACATTTTTGTACGGTCCATCAATTTGTACCATATAATCTTTCTACAAAAATATGGTGGGGGTCCATATTTTTACGGGCCACACAAATTTATACGTTCCGTCCTTTTGGCCGTCAAAATGTATTTTCTTAGATCTGTTTAACTTGTATATACTTCGATACTTCCATAAACGGCCTATAAGCTCTCCTTATCCTTCTGTAAGGTCACATCTCATCTCGAAATGCCGGTATCAATTGACGACGTAATGAAATGAAAAATTGTGAGGCGTAACATCTTTCCCCTCTTAGAAACATTCATCCGTGAATGTTAAAGATATTTTAACTCTCAAATTTTCCAAAAATTTTAGCAAAATTTTCCTTGTAGACATGACTATCTAAAACCTGTCAAGTAGCCCAAATATGTATCCAATACCACACAGGGAGATATAATAATAAAACAATATCAAATCGGCCTCACTCGACCGCTTATACTTATAATAACCAGAGAAAATTAGCCATAACTCACCTTAACATCTTCTCATTGACATCTGAGCTGCACCTGATACACTGGTTCTAGCAACACCATCTAGATAAGGTAGATGGGTCAATTTCAGTACAAAAAATAGAAAAATAAGGATTATATCGCATGAATATTAACATGAAACTGGAGTTTGAAACATTCGAGTATAATGATTCTTATATTCTTTGATAACTCTAGCAGAGTTCCTTCGTACAAAGGAATACCTCAACCTGTTGCGTACTCAGATGTCATAGCTATTATCTCATAAGATTACACAGGCATAACCACATCATCGACCTCCACACAGTCGTACATATCTTTTACAAAGTTTCTTAGTAAATAATAATTTATTTGAATCACTGAATTCTGATGTCTGAACTATGTCTTTCTTTTCTTTGTTACAATTCTCATCTCATGATAGGGGTTCAGATACCGAAGCTCGTAGTCATGAAGCATAGGTAATATTATGATGAGAGACGGTGGCACGATGATTTTCGACATCAAGGATTTGAAAGTAATAAGGTTGTCTGAATCCATATCTTCATCTGCTCTTCCTTTTTAATTTCTCTATGATATCTTTATACGATCCTTCCTAAAGATGTAATTCACAACAACTCATTGATCTTAGAGTTTCTTCTCTTTCAATAAATCCCTTTTCACCTTTACTCCTCCCTTATGACAATACTTGAAGTAAATATTCAATAACGTCTATGGTCGGGAATATACTGTACTTGTCAATTATTGTATTTTTCAATCGAGTTCAGATGATTTCTTTCTTTATCAAGTTGTATCCTGCTTCTGACATCGGATCTCTTAAAATACCTCTTTGTTAATCCAAGCATTTTCCCTATGATCTATTACATCAAATCTGATATCGTTACTTCGGCCCATTTCCTTTTCGCGGTCCAATAAGTCTTATTCCCTTGGCGGGTATAACTTTTTATTTATTGATTTGATAATATATTATTTAATAGTTATCGATCCTTATTCCAAACTTCTTCTAGTTCTAAACATTCACTCTCATCCTGTGTCCGATGGTCTGAACCTTAGCTTTCATTGGTTATCTTAGGATGGGGTGAGATATTCCTGAACATTCAGATCCTCTTTCAACTGGTCCCTTCAACATATGTTCATCATATAGAGCAATTGTAGAAAGGCTCAAGATAACTTTAAGATAAATTGTCGGCCATGCTTCGGTTGTATAGGCAATTTAGTTATCATAGCGCAATTTGATAAATTACTTGGGAATTAATCTCCCAAACCAGAATAGTTCCCACTAATAATGAGATGGCCCACAACGATCCTTAGACCAATCAATAGTGCTTATGTAATGTTTCCATTCCAAGGGCGAATCTTCTTGAATGTTGTTAATCGATATACTTAATTGTTGGATTCTGAGAAGATTCCCACTATTACCATTCCTCCATATCACAACATATCACAGTGGACTCTAGACGAGGCTTTTTGCCTTGATTCTCCTCCAATTCCTAATATAAGGAAGAATTTATTTGTCTTCTTCATCAAGGAATTATCATCGTCTAGTTTCTATTATGGCTGGTTATCTGTTACTTCTTTGAGGTGATTCTTTGTTGTAGCTTCTATACTGACCCTCATTTTTAATGGTACGCGACCCTATCGTCCATGTTCTACCTGCTTATTACATCAGAACTTCTTCTTTTCATAACACATCGAATTTACATACTTCATTGGCGATGATATGTATTCCCAAGATAGGTTCATTATTCCTTAGTCGTATCCCACATTTGATCAAGTATTCTTTCTCGATCTGTGTCATCCTCTTTCTATTTACTTTAATTTCTCCTTTTCCTCTTCGATGTCATTTCCCTTCTTTTGACCTTATTTCTTAAGCATATACTATTTTTACTGACTTTGGACTGGGATTTTCTGAGAATAACATTTTCTTCATATTAAGAGCGCATACTTGGCCCTTATAACTTCGAGATCTCTTATATGTCATATTTGATTATTTGTTCGCTGGGTATCTCTTGTACACTTTTCCCAAAAGCAAACCTTTGACATACCCGTCTTATTCTTTAGTATTACTCATGTTAGGGGTCATCCCGCCTCCCTATTCACTGAAGGATTTATCTCAGCAAGGAGCCGACCTGTGTGATCTCTTGTTCTCCTGCTCCTATTCTTTAGCTCTTCTCCTTATCCTCTAGCTTAGACCATATTTTTATCACCCCATTATACGGTCACATCGGGCTTCATTCGTCCTTACTTTCACTTACATATCCTTAACATCTTGTCGATATTCCTGGCGGAACTAGTGCTTGATGTGTTCAATTTCAAATTGTAGCCAATTTTAATATTACCACTGATTCGGGCTTTGCCCCCTCAATTGGTATTAGAGTTCTCATTTACCCGTCGTTCAACCCGCCAACGTGTATATTACCAACTTGACGTACTCCCGATATCATCATTTGTGGACATCAGGTATTATATGTTAAGTTAGGAAAGTTAAAGTAACACTTCTTTACTAATATCATTAGCTTTTAATGGTAATCATGTTCCTTTGGATCTTACTGTGGTCCCGTTATCGATATTCTTACCGTTATCGTCTTTCCACTAGTCTATTTGTGTTAGAAACATCCTTTGGCCTCTTTACGTTTTCATAACACTTTCATTTGTGTTTACCAGACACCCGTTCCCCATTTATCATCACTTAATATAAAAAATCCTTCTACCTTTTACTGTCATCCACACACGTGCTGCTACGGTAAGGAAGACATATTGTTTGCCTTTAACTAACAAAACTCCTCCTGTCTCATGGTCTTCCTAAATGGTTTAGTCTTTGGGGAGGAATTGGGGTTACTAATTAATGTATGAAATTTCGTGTCCCTTTCCTTTAACTACTTTTTGAAAAAAGCTTCAGGTAACTTAACTTCGAAAATCCATTTTCTTTGTCATTTTTCTGGGGTTTCCCTTAATTCCTAGGACTTGAGAATATCCCATTTTAAGTCACGTATTTGTATATCTTATGTGTTCTAATATCACGCACGCTACAAAACCAAAGAGTGTTAGGTATGTAGCTAAGAAATGGTTGGTTCCTGAGTCATTTTACTTAGAACTTTGAACATAACTGTAGTTTTACTTACCACCTCCAACTTCTATTATCGATTTACGGTCTATATACATCTGTATGATACTCTTTCTACATTAATGATAACTGGCTGATCATAAGCATAAACATAGTTGTTCTTATAAAATTATCAACATACATGATTAGTTGCATAACTATGGGTAGCATCGGGACCTACTCTTCCCTCTCACTCAATCTCGGGCATGTATATACTCTATGGCTTCTGCTTCCACACTAATAACATTCATCAACATCACCTGGACATTGCCCATAATGCACGTGTCCACACTGATGGCATAGCCACTGAAATCTCTCGGGGCATTCTCTGGCCCTATATCCCAAGTCTCCACATCCAGAACATAACTCAATATCCGATAAACATGCTCCACCATGCCTCCTTCCACATTACTGACAATGTGGTCTACTACTTCCAACATCTCCTTGTGCTTGCTTAAATTCTACCCGAGAGCTTCGATCTGATACGTCCTGCAACACTAATCCTTCGTTACCCTCTTCTATTCTAAACCTCCCCATCTGTCTACTGGTTACCTATTCCCCACATCTACTCATCATTGGCGAACCTTAGTTAACTGACTTCCATGATAATGGACTCATTGGCCTCTCAAAAGGCATAACCTGTGGGAGTATATGAACATGACCTTGCTCTGAAAAGATGATTGGGGGCGTTGTTGTGTACATGGTACCACTCATACCTAAACCAACCAAAAACGACCGTTGCGCTGATGCTTTCTGTATTGTGCAGGCCCTCCTATAATTTTGCAAGACCAGTGGAATCGATTGCACTCGCAAGGCTGATTCTTTTGGGGCTTCAGATGGGTGCTCCTCCATAGATCTATCTTCAGACGAATCGTCTTCCACACACAGATCATTTTCTATAGACAGATCTGCTTCCATAGAATAACTCACATTTCTTCTGGTGTCCTTAGAACCCTCAGATCCATATTAACAGGTGGTAATCTAATGGTACCTTACCTCGCATTTCTGACCAATTTTCTGCTATCGATATTTTTTTTTGTTTTCGGCATTATTGAAAAGAGGATCAAGGTAAGAAGACAACAATACAGTTACTTATGACTTCTCTTATAACGCACGATCTATATTTCAAAAAAAGCAACATCCTAAATTCCCTGTAGCCTCATATTTATAAGTGTGGCGCACAATACACCCATAAACAAGACTCTACTAGACATGGCTTGTAAACATCCCTAGGACTAACTTGCTTTGATATCAAATTTATCACACCCCAACCTTTGAAGGTATGGCCGGCACCTGATTCCCAAAGACCTGAGCGTACTAATCTTAATACCTGTGACATGCTCAACAACACCTAGGCCGACAACACCCGTGGTAAGACTCTCTAAACAAAACGCAATTACATGTACGCAGAAAACACCCAACCTATACATGTACATACAACAAGGCCGACAAGACTGTATGACCACAACAAGTCTACTAAAGATGCCGATTAGGCCACAAACCAAACCATAATACACCACACAATTATGTACAAGTATCTAAAAAGTATAACGACAACATTTGGTCAGGATAAGGCCCCGACATACCCAATTATATACATATACACACTCAGCATACCTATCAGCTCACTAGACATCCCTAGAAGAAAGGGGTGTGACAACCTTCAGCTGAGTCGAGTCACCTACTGTGAGGAATAATTTTCATCTCTATTTGTACCTGTAGGCATGAAACACAGTGTTCCCAGAAAAGGACATTAGTACGAAAGATGTACTGAATATGTAAGGCTGAAACTGTAAATAAGTACAACATTGTAAATAAACCATAAGCTGAGACTGTAACTGACTGCATAATTGTAAGGTAAAGCAGTGGAAATATAACACGTACATTGAGTGCCTCTGTGGGACAGAATATGCATAATGAAAAATAATTGTGTATATAACGCCATAGGCCACTAGGGGTAATATTATCAATGTCATATATGTATAAGCTGTGTATATAACGTTATAGGCCTCTGAGGGAAATATTATTAATTTCATAGTTGTATAAATGAGTATATAATGTCATAGGCCTCTGAGGACAATATAAATATTTAATGCATGCATATGATGATCTCTTTAAGGATTACCGAATACTCTTTAAACTCGTTGGAGTGACGTAAGGTCGTTACACCACCGACTCCTATATGAGGGTTAACTCATCACTTTTTACTCTTTTAACAACTCCATAGGAACCCTAGATCACATTATTAGCTAGCTTTCAGGAAATACTATGAAGTCAACCTTTATTTACATCAAAAGAATACCTTGGCACGAAAATGTAATATTGACGAGGAATGTTAATACAAAACCACACATTTATAGGAGAACCACTAGTACCTTCGTTAGGACTTTAGAATAGAGTTCTTATTGGATTTCGTTTCATAATAATCTTTTCAATATGGTCATGCCAAAAATAAGGAAGTGAGCCTTACATACCTTTGTTGTCCAAGCTATTTAATTTCCATTGGCCCTCGAAAGCTCTACGAATGGTTATCTACATTACACGAATGATTTGCATCAATATCGAATCCAAAACTTCAATAAAAGTTTACTTGGTCATTTTATCGAACAACTTAAGCATGCTTAGGCTCACAGCCTTCCAAGCCACCTTTTCTTTAATTCCCCAATACATACAATCAATTTAATTATAAACTTCAACTCATATTCCAAGAAAAACAGTCCAACAACCAAGTTCATCTATAAGACTTTACATAAGTCCATAAGAGTTGTATTCATGGAATTTTCTTCAAAATTTCTAGATTTACACTTGAATGACCTTAATAAGATGATTATAAGGATGGTACATACCTTAATTGGTGGATATCCTTCTAGATTCAAGTTTTTTTCAAGACGAAGAATTCCTCCAAAAAGTGAAATAATGAAGAACTGATGATTTTATGATTTCCACACACTTTCTCGTCTTGGGTTCGCTTGGTTAGCCTTTGGATTTGATCAAGAATCATGGAAAACTACTTGGGGAAGTTAGGGATAGAGTTAGGGTTTGGATTGGGCGAAAATAGATCAAAAATGGCTCAAAATTAATATAAATCCGTAACTAAGTCGGCCACCAATCGATTTGACGGTCCAATTTAACAGTTCGTATAATTTTGTACGGTCTGTAAATTTAGACCATATAATCTGCCTCTAGAAATATGGTGGGGTCTACATTTACAAATTTGTACAGTCCGTCCGTTTGGCCATCAAAATGTAATTCCGCTGATTTTCGTTGAAATGTATTTTCTTCGATAGGTTTAACTTGTATATACTCCCATCCTTCATAAATAGCCTATAAACTATTGTTATCCTTCTGTAAGGTCACATCTCATCCTAGAATACCGGTATCAATCAACGACGTGATGAAACATAAAATTGCAAGGTGTAACAACTTTGACGTGGAAAAGAAAAAGAACACATCTCTGGGTAAGCTGTTGTTAAAGGTCTGTAGGGGCTTTAAAGGAATGTTCAAGAAGATGTACCCGAATGATAGGCTTCCAGTTGAACACCAGGACGACCAGGAGCGATATTCCTTCCTAACCAAGCCCGACGTTGGTGGTGATGCTAGTAGTTCAGATGAGGGAGTTGATGAGGCATCAAGTGCAAGGCAGAAGTAGCGATTTCCCCTTTCCATTTTTTATGCCATGGTTTTAGCCCTTGTAGGGCTTGTTATTTCTAGACAATGATTTGGTTTTCTTCTGTGACATTTGAACAATTTGCTTTCCTTGTTTTTGGTTTATGTTGGTTAACTTGTTGGATTATTTCTTTATTTGGTGTATGAATTGTTCCCTTGTCGGGCTTTGGATTGTTGTAGTTGAATTTTATGATTTAGGTGTTATTTCAATGGAATTTCTAGTTCGAAACAGGTTTGATCAGGCCAGTGGCTCACTGGTTCTAGCTAGTTCATACGATGCAGCTGACAAAACTTCTTCTGCGGTGAATGCGCTATGGTGAGAAGATGACCGCGGTCGCGGACAAAGATGAATGCTCAGGTCCACTCCAGCGGTTGGCCATTCACTATGGCGGACTCGCTCCTGCAGACATGGCTCCACATGCGCAGTTTCTGGCATGACTTTTGTTTCGCCTCAGCGGCCCTCCCTTCGCGGGCGCGGGACTGCGAGCGCGAGATGTACTCACTACAACGAGACTCCCTAAAATAGAAGGTAGTTACTGCAACTAAGGAAATTTTCTGATGCACTCAGACCTACACAACTTTGGAGTCGCCAACCGTTCTTAACACACGAAACCAACTTACACAACACTACAATGATGAAACTGTTAGATACCAATTAGAATCGAACAAATACTGATTGGGCACATCTAGATACCAATTTGATCGACGTGGCACGATAAGAAAGAAATAAGGGACGTTTCCTAAATGCCATGTAGCCTCTCGTGGATGGGTACAAACGTCTACATACCATTTCATGAGACTCTACTAGACGTTGTTCTTGTACTCATAGACTAGGTAAGCTAGGGCTCTGATACCAACTTTTCATGACCTAAAATCACTAAGTCGTGGGGGCACCTACCATTTCCCCACCTTGATAGGCGAACACGTCATTCAATCCTTAATTCAACAACCACGAGTAATAAATCAAATGAAAGAAGTCCCAAATCATAAATAATGTAAGTACGGAAATACAACAACACCCCAAGGAGTCTGGTCTAAGGCAGTAGAAGAGCCACTATTAAATGTATTACAAGTCTAAATATGAATACAAAAATTACAAGTGAAATATTATCTTGTATAGCTAATGAGACAAGTAAATAAGGAGACACCAGGCTGCGTATCCGTCCATGTACTCTCCCTAGATGTACGTCAGCGAGTCTACGAAGAACAACCACGACAAAGGAGAATGGACACCATCACATACTCTGCACTTATAAAAAATATAATAAGGTAGTATCAGTATAAATACTATGTACCGGTAGATATCATAGACTGACAATAGTTAGCTAACATATATACGGGAAGAATACTGAAGAATAGACATGCTCGCAATCAAGTACAAGTAATATCATAGTCCAAGAATAAACAACCCAAGTACAGAGTATCAAGTCCGAATCCAAGAAATATGTAAATGTAACGATGAGTAAATATGCAATGCCATGACCATATGTAATCTCCGTACACATATGCTCTGGATGGAGTATCTCTATATCCCGGCAGTCATGATCCATAGGGAACCCGCAAAGTCCATATACCAGCTAATCTGTACACACAACCTGGAGATGACTCTACCACCGACCACACCGCTAGCGATTCCGCATACAACTCAAAGATGGATACGCAATCAATAAGTCATAAGAATCACTGTTGTTTCCTTCTCACTTATCATAGATAATATTAATATATCATAGAAATGAGGATGAATACAATGCAATGGCAATATCAAGTGTAACATATAAATCCCCAATCGTTCCACGCATGGACATATATCACAATATAAATATCAAGTTAAGTCTCTTCCTCTATCCCTGATAATATCAAGAAAAGTGAGATACAACTATATCACAAGGACGATATGACAACTAAGTGCAATTCACTATCCAACACTAGGTAGCAAATCAATAAATCCCAACAGGCAACAACCACAAATCAGTCCATGGCTGCTGCGGCACTATTATGTCTGTAGGGGCGAACTCTGAAGGTTTCGCTTCCTCCGCCGCGGCGGATGGGGCTCACCCACGGTGGGGCGAGATATAGGGTCGGGCTGGCCTACTTCAATTTTTATTCCTTTGTAACTAGATTGCGGGTCAATCTTAAACTAAAGTTTCCCACGCGTAAAAGTGACGACATCACGACCAAGGATGACTTGGACACAAGATGAGGGAATTTGGTAACGACCAAACGGGTCGTTACACTATTCTTCTTGTACTTGCCATACTGTGCTGCTGCTAGAGCTATTGTATCATTTAAGTTCATTTGACCCATAGACTGTGTGACATTTGAGGCCCTATTGGATTGTACTCTTTGACTTTTATCTTGAAGCAATATGCCATATGCTTCATTGAGAGATGGTGCTGGTAGTGTCATCAAAATTTGACCTCCAGCATGACTGTAAGTCTCATTTAGCCCCATTAGAAACTGCATTTATCTCTGTTGTTCCATATGCTCAGCATATGTTTTTGACTTATCACAACATTGTGGAGTTGGCAATAAGGCTGAATAATTTTTCCAAGCAACTTTCAACTTTGAATAGAACTCAGATATTGACATATTTCTTTGAGTTGTGTTACAGATTTTATGATGAACCTGGTATATTCTAGTCATTCCAAACCGCAACAACACTCGATGAGTGCACCATTTCATTTGCTAATTCCTTTGACATTGTGTTCATGATCCATGCAAGCACAAAAGCATTACATCTTTCCCATTCATATTCTAAATCATCTTTAAATTAAGTTTTTGAACATTTTCTAGTAATAAAACCTATTTTATTCTTTACCAACAGTGCATTAACCATGACCTTACTCCACACAATATAATCTTCAATTCCAGTTAATTGTTGAGTGATTAAAACACTAGCTGGAGTATCAGCTGGTTGCAAGTACAAGGGATGTCGATGATGTATTTCGGTTGGTTTCTTCGCGATTATCGCCTCAAATTGATTGAGATTTTCGATTTTGGTGATGAACGATATCAATTGAATGATAATAATGTTGATGAATTGCTAAGATTCAACTCAATTCTACGATTTTGACCTCAATTTAGGGTTTCGAGTTATCAAAATGAAGATCGTCTTTGTTTCCTTTCGCTGATATCACTTCCTAATCTAACTTGCTCTCAATTCTGGATGGCTAAATGAACTGTGCTATGATACCATGTAAAAAGGGACAGCTTGAGCTAGCAACAATGGTTCTCTACTATTTATACATGTGTAATAACATAACTAATTTTCCTAACTAACAACTAATCTCTTAACTAACAATGTACAACTATCAACAGCATGCTTAAGTGAAAATGTACAGCTATTCTAAGCATACCTATTTTCTACATGTATAAATAAATAGCAAGTCCTTCCCGCTCAACTCGCCAGTTCCATTATATTCCAACTTAGCTCTGAACTTTCACCACTCATCAAGCATCTCTTTATTTCTGTGTGTAAAGCCCTAATGGATCCATCAATTCCAGGTTCTTTTTCTTCATTCTTTTTGGTTTCTTGAATTTATTGTGAAATTGGATGATGTTCAACATTTCAAAATAATAAAATGTAAATTGGAATAACATGAGAATATGTTCATGCAATAGGCCCCACTGATTGACTGTTATCTTTTTAATTTATTCGTATGATCAAATTCTTTATGGAAATTTTAACACCCAGAAATGAATTAACTTGAGCATGCTTTGAAATAGTTCGTGACTTTTTACTTATGTAATTTTCTAACTTATTTGATAATTTGTTAATTTCTTGAATTTTCTTGAGAAAATGGATGATGCTCAACATTTCAAAACGGAAATAATGAAATGTAAATTGAAATACCATGACGAGTGTGTTCATCATGCTATGCCTTTTGCTGACTGTTTGTTATCTTGAAATGCTAACACCCAGAAATATATGAATTAACTTGATCATTCTTTGAATAGTTCGTATGCATTTTTTTTGATATATAATTGAAATTCCATTCAAATAGTTGTTAAAGAAGACCAAAGGAATTATCATCGTTTGCTGAAAAGGATACAACAGAGGAAAGAAGAACGTGAGAGGAAGAAAAAGAAAAGACAACTTTTGATATGGGAGATACTGGAACAGGCAATGGATAATTTCCTTGTTGAGAATTATTCAAATGATATAGACTTAGATAATCACAACATGTCGCTTTCTGAAATTGCCGAGCCCTCATCTGATTTTATCTTGCCACTCCTGAGGTACCAAAAGGAGTGGTTAGCTTGGTCATTAAAGAAAGAAGAATCTGCAAACAAAGGGGGTATTCTTGCTGATGAAATGGGAATGGGAAAGACCGTTGAAGCCATTGCACTTGTGCTTGCTAAACGCGAATTACAGAAAGATTCTACTATATTGTCGTCTTCACCCACTACTTCCCAGAAACTCCTCCCAGTAGTAAAAGGAACTCTTGTTGTATGTCCTGTGGTTGGAGCAATGCAATGGTTTCGCGAGATTGAACGTTGCATCACTAAAGGAAGCAACAAAACTCTTGTTTATCATGGTGCCAACAGGGAGAAATTTATGCACAAACTGGCGGAATATGATTTTGTCATTACTACGTACTCCACTCTCCAGGCTGACTATAGCAAGAACTCAAAACGTCGGGTAGAAATGTTGGACCAGAAAACAGATTCTACAGAAAAATTGACTGACTATGGTTCTATTGATAATTCAGTCAGTGTTGGTGAAGATATGTCCAGGAGGAAGTCAGTTTTGCATTCTGTGAAGTGGGATCGCATCATCTTGGATGAGGCAAGTCGTATATACATTCACAGATTCATGCATTATGTTGTTGTTTTCTTCAATTGGCATTATTCTCTATCTGCAGTACCTGAGGTTTAAGAACATTCTTGGTTTCCCTCTACCTGGTGTTTATTTGCTGTTTATGCAATCTTTTTCTTATAAAAACCAGTTCTTCAAGTCAATCATGTTATTAGAGTTGTAAATGTGAAGATTGGTATAGTGAACTTTTAATGAGCTATGGTGGCTATGAAGAAACCTATGCAGTTAACTGCTGAATAATGTGCTATCAGCTATGGTTGTTATTAGAGTGTGAAGAATCTGAAAGAAATAATCCCCTCGATTATTTTCATTAATTGAATAGGTATATATACAAGATACAAAATAGGAGAATCCTATTCCTATTCTATTCCTAAAACCTTATTCTACCATAATTCGAACTCTACAATTATGGTAGTGTATATTCCTAATTATGGTAATAAAATACATTACAATATACTACACATATATTTTCCAAATATACAATATTCTTAACTACCAAATCAGCCACAAAACCGAGCCCACTAATGACCATAAATCGTGGCACTTATTATGGAAATATACACTTGTATATTGTGTGTTTATTGCCATATTTAACAGAATCTTATGGTGGTTAACAAGAAACCTATACAGTTAACTGCTGAATAATGTCGGTGAGAGTACCTACATACCTCCATGATGTCTCAGCTATTAATACTTAGCAAAATGTAAGAACACGAAATTTGTCTTCTTGTCCTAAAGTTCATTGCTTTTCTTAACTGCTCATCATGTGAAAAGTTATCTGTCCTAAAGTTCATTGTTTTGCTTAGCTGCTCATCACGGGAAATTTTATCTTCAATTCTAGTTTGATCACCATTTTCTGTCTTCATGGTGGACATGGACATTGAGTTCTCTCTGTTGTTATTGAACAATGCTGCATGGTGGTTTGTAGTTTGTGCCTGGTCTAGTCATCGCTTTGATGGTAACACATGAATTAGCTGCTTAGAGTAGAATTCCTAAATTTCATATTACACAAGATCTTTTATCTGGAATGTTTTAACTGATTGCACTTTTGTGGCATAGGCTCATTATATCAAAAATGTTCAAAGCGCAACCACAATAGCGGTTCTTGCTTTAGAATCTTTTTATAAGTGGGCCTTAACTGGTACACCCCTGCAAAACCGTATTGGAGAATTGCATTCATTTGTAAGTTAACTTCTGCAAGTTTAACTACATTTTCTTTACTTCTTATTGTTGTGAGGTTAATTAAATTCTTTACTTCTATACAGGTCCGTTTCTTACAAGTTTGGCCTTATGCTTATTACTGTTGCAAAGATTGTGATTGCAGCGTACTTGATTATAGGTAGACATAAAGTTTGTTTTTAAAATCCTTGTTCCTACCCCTGAGGGTGAACGATGCAATGGCTCAAAATCTGTTTTACTTTATATTGTTATTGTTTTGCTTCTCAATCAATGTTATTTCTGAAATAACTTGTGTTGTCTGTTCTTTGATGAATTCTATGTACTACAGCTTCTCTGTTTGCCCACATTGTTCCCACCAACGTGCAAGACACTTTCTCTGGTGGAAAAGAGTAAGTTAATAATTAATAATTAATAGTATACATACTTTTGAGGCATGAGCCGTGGAAACAACCTCTTGCAGCAATGCAGGGTGAGACTGTGTCCAAAAGACCTTTGTGGTCCGGCCCTTCCCCGGACCCCGCGCATAGCGGTAGCTTAGTGCACTGGGCTGCCATTTTTATACTTTTGAGGCTTCATCTTATTGCTGACATAGTAAAGTTGAAACATTTTCTTTTTCTAGTATATTAAAAAACCATTCATGGCAATGCGATACGATGATGTCGGTAGAGATGCGATGGTTTTGTTGAAGCACAAAATTCTGAAAAGCCTATTGCTAAGACGTACCAAAAAGGAAAGAGCTGGTGATCTTGCACTTCCCACAAAGACTGTAAGTTCTGTCTTGCACGAATGTCGTGTGCTTCAATTCAATAAGAATCTTTCTTACTGGTTACTTTTTTTGGGTTCAGGTTACTATGAGAAAAGATTCTTTGGATGTCAAAGAATACGACTTCTACAAGTCATTGGACAGTAAAAGCCGGGCACAGTTTGATACGTATGCTATCTCTCTGATACATCATTTTCAAACTCGAGCTTTCTTCCTTGCAAGTCCACTTTGCTTGTCTTCGGCTGCGCTGGCTCATTGTTTTTCTTTTTTTAGTTGTGTGTCCTGTTTTCTTGCTTATGCATGGATTACTTACATGAAATATGTTTCCTACAATTGCTTGTTCGTACGTAGTTCTGGAACATATTAGGTTAGTTTCTTGGGTTTAACTTAAGATCTTAAACGTCATTTTCTTCCCATATAATTCTCAATCATTTGTGTCATTACCTTGCCAAAAACTAAGAATGGAACAAGGATATTTTTGTTTCTAACTGTATCCCGATTTTGTATTTTGGTGCAGATATGTCGAGGCTGGAACTCTGATGAATAACTATGGTCACATTTTTTCTATGATCACACGCCTACGGCAGGTACCAAGACAATGCTTTATAAATGCTTGACATGTGTGGAACCTTGAACATTCTTGATAATTGTAGTGGATGCTTACATTCATCTACTTGTTTTTTCAGTGCTAAGTTCTAAATTGATTTATCCATTTTTTTAATGGATTCAATGTTGTTTAGTGCAATAGTAGAAGCATGTGTTTATCCTTTTGTCATCCAGAATCACTGGATAAAATCCTTGGATTATAACACGGGGATTGAAGTCTCTCCGTGTTAAAGTGAGAAAATGATACTTTGTTCCTTAAATATAAATTGATAAGAGCCAAGGCTTTCTTCTCCTCAATCTTTTTTCTTTCAACTTCTCATCTTCCTTTCTTTCCACCAACTTCCTCCTGTCATGGGCCTGTTTTCCTCCGACTTTGTTTCTCTTGACCTGTCCCTACTCCTATATATTAACCTCCTAGATCCATGTGTCTACAATCTCTATCCAATTTTCTTTTCTTTCAAATATTCATTTTCTGCTTCTTTTCCGTTGTTCTTTGGTTGATAATACATTTCTTATGTGTGCACAAATATGAATGTTCTGCAACTTCTTTTATTTTTATCTTCTGTTTCATATCCCTTTTCTTCTGTACTTTTATATAAACATTTTCTTCGTATAATTTCATCACTATAGTATTACATTGTTTTAGATTTAAGTCTTGGATTGATAACTTGGATGGTTGGATGTGTATATGGAAGATAATAATGGATAGTTAATACAATTTGGTCAAGGGGGTTATCAAAAAAAGTTGTTTGTCAAAAATTTGGTCAAGTGAATTTCGGGACAATAGGAATCAATCTGTCACTGGATCAAATATGTAACATCAGGGTAAAAATTGGACTATGGAAGACTTATTTGATGTGTAGTCCAGCTTATCAGACGACTGCTAAAGGTTACTAATCATAGCTGTTTGGTTAGATTATTTTCCCATGTCAAAGCTAAATATTTTGTGCTAGTCGTTTTTTTAGTGAACTTAATATTGAAGTGGCTGCTTTTAGTTTTCTTGTCCTTCTATTACATGAGCTCAAATACAGATATTGACTTTTCGTTTGCTTCGTCTGAACTTGTCTGGCGTACATGTATTTGTCTTACTATGGTCATCAGCCAAATTTAATTGTGGCAAATGTCTGACCAATGTCTTTCTTTAATCGGCAGGCAGTTGATCATCCTTACCTTGTGATGTACTCTAGAACAGATTTGGCAAGTGGGAGTACAGAGGCTGGAGATGTTGAGCAATCATGTGGCTTATGTAATGAAGCAGTGGAAGATCCAGTAGTGAGTTTGCACCTCTATTCCCCCCCCCCCCCCCCAAACAAAACCAAAAAATAAGGAGAGAGGAAAAGGAAAGAAACAAAGACCAAAACATCCAGAAACATGTTACTAAGCTGAAGTTTAATTTGATAACTTTCTCCTTTTTGCATTTACTAAATTATTTTTGTTTGGCCATTCAAGGTCCAAGAACTTTGAGCACCTTTCAATTGCTCATTGTCAGCTGGAATATTGTACACACTCATTAAATGCCATTTACTTGTGTTGAACGGTTTTAAATACTTTTTCCTTAAAACAATGTCTTTGATCACATGTCTTTCTGGGGAAAATGTTGACATGCAATCTCTTTTACAAAAGCTGTTTTTTTTTCTTTTCAAGAAGTTCTCATGAAGTGGATGAGCATTTGAGAAATCTCTCTCCAGCATTGTGCCATAGACAATATATCAAAAGTACTTATAGTATAAAGTCCTTATACATTAGACATTCTTTGAACTGTGTATCTCTTGTGATTGTTGCAGGTTACTTCTTGCACACACGTGTTTTGCAAGGCGTGTTTGATGGATTTTGCTGAAAGTATGGGAAAAGAGTCATGCCCTACATGTACTAAACCACTTACGTTTGACTTCACTGCAAATAATGATAAGGAGGGTTCAAATTCTAAACCTACTGTCAGAGGGTTTAAGTCCTCAAGTATATTGAACAAAATTCAGATCGATAAGTTCCGGACAAGCACTAAAATAGAAGCTTTGGTATGCAATTACATTCTAAACTATCATTATATTCTCCTCAGTTTGCTTTTCTTCTGCCTTCTGTGTTTCTTTCCTTTTCAGAAAGAGAGAAAGTGGTGTCATGCCACATCATGTACAGGCACCGTGCTACTAATTGTGATTCTCAGAGTTATACCATCTAAATGAGCATATTTAGAACTAAGATAATGTTCTAACCAAAGGGGTGTGGCTCATGATCTTGTATCTTCGTTATATGCTATTGCATTGACGAAAACCAAACTGTTTTTGTAAATTTAGTTGTGTCCCACTCAGTGAAATAAGTGAGGCCTATGCATTAAATATATTCCCCATTTCGAGTGTGGAAATATTGAAGAATCTCAATCATATCAATTTGATTGACGTTGTCCTTAACTCTTTGATGCTTCTACTTGTGAATAATAGTTGCTACACTAGTACGGAACTCCATATTGCATTTCAAATTGAAGAGGTTTGCTAAATACATGTTTGATACTCATTTTTACTTTTATTGAATGTAGAGGGAAGAAATTAGGTTCATGCTTGAAAGAGACGGTTCTGCAAAAGGAATAGTTTTTAGCCAGTTCACATCGTTTTTGGATCTGATACAACATTCTCTTCAGAATGTAAGACATAATGATACTTCTCTACCTTCCTACTTCCCTTTGCTCTTTTCAGTCTAACAAAAAAAATTGTATTGTGTGTATTTTTCAGTCGGGCATCAGTTGTGTTCAATTAGTTGGATCCATGTCTATTGCTGCAAGAGATGCTGCAGTTACCAGATTTACTGAGGATCCAGATTGCAGGATATTTCTTATGAGCTTGAAAGCTGGAGCTGTTGCCCTCAATCTTACTGTTGCATCACATGTAAGGGATCTATCCAACTATTATGACTCGTAATTATCTGTTGAATAAACACATGATATCTTGATGTATGCTAGGTTTTCTTGATGGATCCTTGGTGGAATCCTGCGGTGGAGCAGCAAGCACAAGATAGAATCCATCGAATAGGGCAACATAAACCAGTCAGGTGTGTTAAACATTTCTTGTAGCTATGGATGCCATTGAGTGGAGCTTATTGTTTGTTTTCTAATTTGGCAGGATTGTGAGATTTGTGATTGAGGATACAATTGAGGAGAAGATCTTACAGTTACAAGAGAAGAGGAAACTACTTTTTGAAGGGCAAGTGTCTTTATATATCTTTGCTCCCTTCCTCCGCTTTCCCCATTGATTCTTCCATGTTTTCAATTGCAGGACAGTCGGTGGTTCTTCAGACGCCTTAGGAAAGCTAACAAATGAGGACTTCGCATCCCTTTTTTATCGTCACTTTTGATATGTTCTATTTCTTCATCTTGACAAACTAATTGCCTTTTGATTTGTTCTGTTGATAAGAATCAATTGTAATTACATTTTAACTTCACTTGCATGATAAAAAATACATTAATTGTTTTACTTGAGATAAAGTTCACCATATTTTGTTTTGTTCATCCTCAATTTTTTCTGTTTTTCCTTTTTTTTTTCTGTTTTGTCGCCAAGAAAGCAGAACACAAAAAAATAAAATTTAAATTTTTTAAGATTGTTAGTAAATCTGTATTCAAAACTCGTAAACCAGAAACTTTAATTAATCTGAAAAAATATAAAATGCATAAATTAAAATAATTCGAGTTCACCGTGTGTCCTTAAGAAATTTAATCTCAGTATCTGAGGTTATGGATTACTTCTCCCTCACAAAATAAAACGGATATACCTATTGATGGCGTAGCGGTACCTCAAACCCCACCAACTTCGTCGAACACAAATTCGGCAACAAATCACACAAAGACTCGATACTTGTTTGTAAGAAAAAATGTAGTAAAAGTGTAGAATTTTTTAGGCAAAAAAAGGAGGCTAGTTCTCTGAATTTATAGCAAACAAAGGGTAATGTGAACGGGTGCTATTGTGCCTTATCGGAAAAATCACAACCTATCTTCTGGTCTTCATTTCTCATTCACACATAAAAAAACCCAACAAAATGAACCCTACATTGTCTTTTTGGGTGTTTGCACCGTGAATTTGTTCCAGTATCTCCCATGGAAGAGGAGGATTGACGGTTGAGATTCACGGACCGTGAATCAATTAACGGTCTGTGAATCCCACCGTGAATTGGAGGCGGTGGCCGACTTACTTTGTTTCCGTGAATTTGCCTTTCCAAACCAAATTTTTGATGAACTTATTTCTTTCGATTCGTTTAACCCCGAAATCTTATGCTACATATTTAATAAAATCTTCCTTAGGCTTATAGGGAATTCATAACCTCTTAGGGTTTAAGTTAGGTTACAACGACGTGGAAAGTACGTGTTTCACATTAAATGAGGACTTAATTTTAAAATAGAAAATTGAGGATTAATAAATAGAAGCCTTTGGTGAATGGAATTTTTTTTTGTTACGACTCACACGAAGCGGTTATACTCGTAAGTGGAACCTTTCTAGACATGCATCCATTGATGGGTCTCTTAATTGCAAAGCTGAAGGCCTTTTATAGTTGCTCATTGGGTCCCACCATGCTACCTTGGCAAAGCTAGCTTCTTCAGCTTATACATCATGCATAAGCTGGTGTACCACGAATTTCTTTAGTGGAGTAGTATTTTTCTCCATAAAAAAGACTTTCCCGCTTTTCAGCTTCTTACCTCTCAGTCTCTCCCTGTTTAGATAAAGTTCTTTCAGAAAGTGCAGACCGGTACACTAAGCTTGACATGTATAAATGCTTGGCATGCATGAAACCAAAATGTTGTTGATAATGGTAATACATCTTCATTCGTTCTGATTGACTAGTTATTGTTGAATACAATGATGCAAGAAACAGAAATATATAACTGCTAAGTATTACAAGCAACTGAAATTACAATTAACTTGAACAATAAACTGGAATTACAAGAAACTGGAATTGCAGTAAAGTTGGTATGCTGAGTCGAGTGTTTACACTCTTTCTTTAAGACAATATTGCCATGTATGTATCCTTTCTATGTTCTGGACAATTGTCTCCCAAGATAAAACAGCAAATGAACAAATGAGCAAAGGAAACTCAAGTGCTACCGTGAAAAATTTTGTGTAATGAAATGATGCTGGAAGGTAGTAGGAAGAACTGATTTCGTTTCTGTTTTTGTGTTATGTGTGTCTCAATAATCTGGCCAAAGGGTTCTTTATAAAGTTGAAGGAGAGGCTTACCAACTGCCCACATAAGTGTCATTACTGGCCAAGTAATGACAATTATGGAGGTAGTAATTCACCAAAATAAATGGTGATTGATGTGTGTGCAACGGATTGGCATTTAGGAAAATTAATTCAGCCAAAATAAATGGTTGAATTGAGTGCTGGTTGACGTTCCAGAAACCACAAAATTCTCTGCCGAATTTGACTTTCTTGAAACTTCAGGGACCAAACTGTACATATAGCAAAGTTCTCTGCCGAATTTGACTTTTTGAAAACTTCAGGGACCAAACTATACATATGAAAGAATTATGGTCCAAAAAGATATTATCAGAAGAAGCACAACCTACGACCCACGACCCGAGACCCGGACCGGACCGGCGGCGCGCGTGTGGGCTTTCTTCGAACCAAAGCACATCTAGGTCCTCCTCATTTAAACACATGTGATACCCCTTGGGGTCCTAAACCCCAAGCCAATCTTGAGACTTATAAACAAAATATTTCTTTCTTCCTCCACCGATGAGGGAGAATTGATCTCAATACCACACTTTTCCATGCTTCAAACACCTCACTTCGTGGACCAATATCTCTTTCATTTCTCAACGAAATTTGACGATCCTTAGCCCTACGGTTATCTACTTACTTAGTATATTATGCACGTGTGAAGAACCAGATTCTCCAACATGCGGAACACTAGTGTTTAAGCCGTTAAAGTTGGTCGGATGCAACTCCCGCCAAAGGCAAATTTCCAACAGTTATTATCTCTCACTGCACCTTTGTATCTACAATCTCTATCTGATTTTCTTTCCCTGCAAATGTCTTCACATTCAGTTACTTTCCCTTTGTATTCTTTTTAGCTTCAAGTTATTTCTTATAAAATACATAGAAAGATGTAGTACAAGATCTTTTATCTTCACGTATTCTTTTTAATATTCTGCAACTTCTTATATATTCTGTAGAATTGTATTAATCTCTCTTAAGAGCCTTTCTCATTAATATAAAATATATATATAGGTGTACAATGGGGAGTGTGGAGTCCTTATATAACAGGGGATCCTAATTCTACCATAATTACATAATACTAAATATGGTAAATATAAACATGGTACACTTGCTAATACACCCCTTCAGTCGGAGCGGGAGGAGACTGGATCTGAAGTCTAGGAAGAGTTGTCTAAGAAGTCCCTTTGTGAATATATATGCATACTGATATGAAGAAGGCACATACAATACCTTGATATGACCGAGAGCAACCTTCTCACGAACAAAGTGGATGTCCATCTCAATGTGCTTGGTTCGCTGATGTTGAACCGGATTATGAGATAGATATATAGTTGATATGTTATCACAATAGACCAAAGACGCCATACGGAGAGGACACTGAAGCTCCAAAAGAAGGTTTCGAAGCCAGAAGATCTCAGCAACAACATTAGCAACACCTCTGTATTCTGCTTATGCACTCGAACGGGATAATGTAGCTTGTCTCTTGGCTGACCAGGAAATGAGGTTATCCCCTAAGAACACACAATAACCGGAGGTAGATCGTCGCGTGTCCGTATAGCCTGCCCAATCAACATTTGTATATGATAACAACTTGGTCAGTGCTGAGGGGTAGAGATGCAATCCATAATCAAGTGTGCCCTTAACATATCGAATGATACGTTTGAAGGCAGTAAAATGAGGCTCCATGGGGCATGCATGAATAAGCATACCCACTGAAAAACATAAGCAATATCAGGTCTAGTGAAAGTAAGGTATTGTAGTGCTCCAACAAGACTCTTGTATAGAGTGGGATCTGACACTGGATTACCATCCAAAGCACTGTGTTTTGATTTAGAGTCAATTGGAGTAGACATGATCTTGCAATTGGCTATTTTAGCCCAATACACAATCTCATCTGCACACTTAGGCTGACAAAGAAATATAGTATCTGCAGATCTAGTCACTGAAATCCCCAAAAAATTATTTCATTTTTCAACACATCGGAAGAAGCAGTAAGAACAATATCATCCACATATAACAATAAATAAGCAGTGTTACTGCTTCTATGGAAAGTAAACAGAGAATTATCACACTTGATACATGTAAACCCAATGCGCATAATGAACTGTGCAAAGCGATCATACCACGCTCGAGGGGCCTGTTTTAAACTATAAAGTGACTTATGGAGATCGCATACATACTGAGGGGCTGCTGGATGGACGAACCCGGACAGCTGGTGCATGTAGACAGTTTCTTTTAAATCTTTATGGAAAAAAGCATTTTTCACATCAAGCTGATGAATCGGCCAATGCTTTCCCATAGATATGCTCAGAACTGTGCGAATGGTGGTCGGTTTAACAACCGGACTGAATGTTTCACCACAATCAATGCCCTCCTGCTGATTAGTACTATTTTCCACAAGCCTTATCTTATATCTCTCTAAGTCACCACTATCCATGTACTTGTGACGAAAAAGCCATATGCAACGGATCATATTTACCCCCTCCGGTCAAGGAACCAAATCCCAAGTACGTTGATTTGTTAAAGCATTAAACTCCTCACACATGGCTGCATTCCAATTCGGGTCCATTTTGGCTAATTTTGGACTTTTGGAAATAGGGGAAATTATTTGGGTGGACAGGTTAAATTGGACTTTGGGGTTTGAAAATCCCATATTGGGCACGGGTTTTCATACGGTGTGAGGGTGTTGGTTGTCAGGTCGGGTATACTATTGGGTGTCAGATCTGGTACACTTTCGGTGGTCAAACTCATGGTGGTGTAGATTTAAAGGTCAGAATATTGTGTCGGGTTGTGAAGGCGTTCTGGTTGATCGGTACAGTGATGAGTGGTGTGGTTGTTGATCTGGGTTGGGCGAGTACGGGAGCAGTGGTGTTGTTGGTTATTGTCGTCGGTCTCAATAGGGTGGGGATCGAGATTCGGGTTGTTTGGTAATGGTCCAGTTGTGGGAGGGTGGTTGGTGGTGAAGCGGCTTGATGTTGATGCAGTGGAGATGAAACAGTGACGAGGATGGGGACCGGTGAAGACTCCGAGTTGGTTGGCCGATTGTCGGTGGTGATGGCAACCGGCGGTGATAGTGACAGCGATCAGACTGAAGGCAGAGACGCCGAAGTTGACGATGTGGTGGTGGTAGTGGGTGGCAGAGACTGGGCGGTGACGACCGAACTTCAGGTGGCGGCAGTTTGTGCGTCTATCGCCGCTGGAACAATAGCAGCCTGGCGAAATGCTTATTGGACAAGCGGTGATGTCCGAATCTTCAAGGAATTGGTAATCAGCGATTCATAATTTTTTAGTGTTGTCAAACGGGAAGACATATTCGACAAAGGTGACGTGGCGAAAAATTATAATTTTGTCGGTAGAGAGCTCATAGCACAAGTACCCCCTATGGTTTGACGGAAAACCTAGAAAGGCGCACGGAGTAGACCGGGGTGCTAATTTGTGAGGTGCCATGGATGTCAGATTAGGGTAACACAGACAACCAAAAATTCTAAGGTGGTCATAAGTTGGGATTCGACGATAGAGAATTTCGGTGGGTGTCCTATTTTGAATCGCATGGTTAGGTAAAATATTGAGAATGTTTTCTGCCATTTTTTATGCATATACCTAAAAATTAGGGGGAGAGACGCGTGAAAAAGAAGGGTACGAATCATATTATTAATGGTTCGGAGAATTCTCTTGGCCTTTCCATTTTGAGGGGAGGTATGGGGGCATGAGAAATGAAAAATCATGACGTTAGCCGCACAAAAGTTATGAAAGAAGAAATTATTAAACTCACGATTATTATCACATTGAAACGATTTTACATCTTTTTCAAATTGCATTTTAACCAATCTACGAAACTCAACAAATTTGGAGAACACTTGAGATTTGAGTTTGAATGGATAGACCCAAAGAAAGTGAGAGAAATTATCCAAAAATAGCAGATAGTATTTGTGGCCTAAGTTACTGGTTATGGGAGATGTCCATACATCAACGTGAATAATGTCAAAGGGAGAGAAGGTAGTACTCATAGAAGACGTAAATGGTAGTCTAACGTGTTTCCCTAACTGACACGAGGAGCAACTATGAGAAAGATTCCCTTTGTTGCATTGGATTAGATTTTGATTCCTAAGAGAATAAAAAATGCGAGACCACGGATGACCGAGTCTACTATGCCACGTAGAGGGAGATATGGTTGTTAAAATGGTGGGAGGAGTGACACTAGCAGTGGATGTGGGGTAGGAACGGATATAGGTCCCCCTCACTACTGCATCTCGTAAGAAGTTTTTCGATATGGAGGTCCATTACAGAAAATCCAAACAGGTCAAAATTAATAGAGACAGAATAATATGTGGCAAATTTTCTAATAAAAATTAGATTTTTGATGATGTTTGGGGCATAAAAGGCATTTTTAAGAGAGAAGTGGGGATGCAATGGTGGGGTAAGGATGTGGTCAAATCCTTGAATTGGAATGCGGTGATCATTACCGACTATAATAAATTGTGGACTTTGTAACTGGCGTAATTGAGAAAGATTACCTTAATTATTGGTGAGATGAGACGTGACACCCGTATCTATAACCACCCATTATCAGATTGCTGATGGGTCAAGTAAGTCATTTATTATTGACTCGGATCGAAAACAAAATTATTAGAGAAGTTTTGCTTTGGTTCTTGTAAGTGAAGAGAGAAAGCAGACATGTGCTGCTTTGTTCTTCGAAAGGAAGAGCTAAAAAAAAGGAGGAACATGCTTTGTTTCTCTGACACGCAGAGAAAAAGAAGAGAGCTTATACAAAGCAGCAAAAATCTGACACGCATACAAGAAGGAAAAGGGAGGGACAGGCTGTGTGTGTCTCCGACACACAGAGAAAAAGAAGAAAGCACAGATCTGTCTCTGGCAGGCCGCCGTAAAAAGGTCTGTCTCTGGCAGGACACGGAAAAAGAGAGGAGAAATTTAGGCTTCGGGGTTTAGGCTTCTGATATCATGTAAAATTGTATTAATCTCCCATGGGAGCCTTTTTCATTAATACAAAATATATATAGGTGTATAATGTGGAGTGTGGAGTCCTTATACAACTATGGATCCTAATTCTACCATAATTACATAATACTAAATATGGTAAATTTAAACATGGTACACTTGTTAATATATTCACCTCTTTTTTTCCATCCTATTTTCAGGTATAATTATATAACCCTTCTAGTATTACATTATTTTTTGCTTTGTTATATTTTTGAAATGATAACTTTGGATGGTTAAATGTGTATTTGGATGATAGCTTAATGGATAGTCAATATAATTTGGTCATGGGAATTTTGGACCACAAAATTAATCTGCACTCAACCAAAGTGTAGACTGGAGCATAGATTGGATTGCAAAACTTATCTGATCTGTAAACCAGTTTACCAGATGAGCCCTAAAGGTTAATTAAGCATATTCATTTGCTCTTAATTAAGTTTTTCTATGCTAGTCTCTTTTGTGAACATAATTTTGAAATGCATAGCCCTCTTTATCGCGCTTGGGCACAAGTATACATTTAGGTTTCTGTCACTTTTTACATGCAGTTAGTATTCACTTTTCTTTTTCGCATCTTCCAAACATGTCTCTTGAATAGGGATGTCAACGGGGCAGGGCGGGGACTGGGGAAGGGTACCCCATACCCGTACTCGCCACCTAATACCCACCCCCACACCCGCCCCACCACCCACCACGGGTAGTAATTCCTCTACCCGTACCTGCCTGGCGGGTATAGGATCACACCTGCCCCCGCCCCACTAACCCGGCGGGTACCCATTACCCGGTTCACAACCCGTTGGGTATCCGCATACCCGTCTACCCGCCTCACCTACCCACCAAAAATATTTAATTAATCAATGTTCTACACTTCTACACCATCTGTATCAATAAAATTAAACAAAGCTCAAATCATGTATCAGTAAGTTAACTCTTCAATATTTGATTAACACATTCTACACTGATTTACCTGAATAATACAAAGAACTGAAGAAGTAGGATTTGAAAATAATAAAAAATAATTAATAAGAATTGAAAAGTGAAGACCTAACAAAGAATGAAAAAAATAGGAAGAAACAAAGATGGGTTTTACGTTGAATAGAAAGAGATGAAAATGGTATCAAGGATTCATGGAAGTCGCAGGGAGTTTCTTTTTTTGAGTTTGGCTTTAGAAATTAGGGATTTAGGGTTGGCTTTTGAGTTTCTTCCTGGGATGCTTTTGGTTTTGAGTTTTGGGATTCCTGGGATTTCGCAAGATGGGTTATACGTGTACGGTGTATGTGAGAAACTGAGAATATTTATTTATTTATTTCTTTTACTTTTTTTTCACTTTTAAACCATATTTGGACTTTTGGCTAAGGAAACAAGTTGCAGGCCCATTATTTAGGCGGTGCGGGTGCGGTGCGGGTCTTATATGAAATCCACCCCCGCCCTACTACCCATGGCGGGTAGACTTTTGATACTTATACCCGCTCCACCACCCACCAAACCATCCCCCATACCCGATCCAACTAGAGAGGGTGCGTGGCGGTACCCGCATTTACCTGCCCCATTGACATCTCTACTCTTGAATAACATGCTAGCAATTAAATAATAGTTCAAACTTGTAATAAAGTAAGCAATTTGAATATCTAAAATATGCATGTGGTTTTCATTACTGGTCCATCTTCAGCCAAGTATTGTTGTGGTAAATGTCTGATTTATGTCGTTTCTTTAATCGGCAGGCAATTGATCATCCTTACCTTGTGGTGTACTCGAGTACCACTTTGGCTAAAAGTGGGAACATTTACTCTGGAAATGTTGAGCAACCTTGTGGCTTATGTCATGATACAGTGAAAGATCCAGTTGTGAGTTTATTCATACCTACTCCCACCCTATCCCACTCTACAAAACAAAAACAGAAGAGAAAGTTCAGCTACTCCAGTGCACCAGGGAAGCATTTTCCCACTGCACCAAAGACATTAGTTTTTTCTGGAGAGTACTTTTTATTATTCTTTGAACACCTAAAAACTTTATTAAACTCTTTCGGTGGCATGCTAAATGACGGTATCTACTAAATAGTATTCTTTTTGAACTCTACATTCTCTTTTGAATATTGCAGGTTACTTCTTGCATGCATGTCTTTTGCAAAATGTTTTTGATAGACTTTGCTGCAAGAGTTGGCCAAGTTCCATGCCCTTTGTGTTCTGAACTACTTACAGTTGAGTTCACTGCAAATAATGTTAAGATTTACGTCTCAAATCCTACCTAATAAGAAAACAGTAAAATAAACGAGGAACAAATAACACACAGATTTATAGTGGTTCACCCTCAATGCGAGAGCTAGTCCACTTTGCCGCTGCAGATTTTACTATAATGGAGTTTTTGAGTTTACAATTCTTTCTTCTCACTTTGTCGACTACTCGACCACGCTCAAATTCCTTAAAAACCTCTCTAGAGAAAAACGGCGCCCTAGACTATATATAGAGAAAACTAGGGCGAACATAATACAAGCCTAAAATTTCTAAATTACCCTCCACTAATAACATTACACCAATTAATGCCAACCCCCCACGATCGGCTGATTCCAATTGGCTGATTCCAGTCAGCCGATAAAATAGTAAATAAATTAGGCTCTACAACTCAACAATCTCCCACTTGGAGACTTCATCAATCATATGTCTCCACCTGCAGCGGCGACATCGATTCTCATCCAAGAAGTCCAACTGAAGTTGCACACAACTTTATTTTATCATTCGGCATGGCTTTCGTCAGCATGTCGGCTAGATTCTGACTCCCTGGATCTTCTCAAGCACTAACACTTCATCTTCCAAAGCTGGTCAGATGAAGTGGTACCGAAATTGTATGTGTTTCGTGTGAGCATGGTAAATCGGGTTTTTTGACAAATGAATGGCACTCTGCCTATCAAAGTATAGCACACTCACCTCGTGGTCCTGATCCAATTCCCGCAGAAAATATTGTAGCCACATCATTTCCTTCGTGGCCTCCGTCACGGCAACGTACTCAGCCTCACAACTAGAGAAAGATACTATCTTCTGTAACTTTGAAACCCAGCAAATCGCAGTACCTCTGAAGGTGTAAACATACCCGGATGTGCTTTTTCTACTCTCAACATCACCACCATTGTCAGAATCAACATATCCCTGTTATCATGTCTCTGACTTTCGGAAATACAAAGTTGAGCTCGAGCTGCCCTTCAGATATCTGAAAATCCAGTTCAGGGCCTCCAGTATTGCTTTTTCGGATTGCTCATAAATCTTCTAACAACTCCCACTGCATGTGCAATGTCTGGCCTCGTACATACCATCGCATTATAAGACTACAAATAGCAAATGCATAGGGTACCTTGGCCATATGCTTCATCTCGTCCTTGGTCACCGGCGACTGATCTTTTGACAAATGCAAGTGTCCAGCCAAAGGAGTACTGACTGGCTTTGCATCATCCATCTTGAACCTCTTGAGAACCTTATTCATGTATTCTTCTTGTGAGAGCTTGAGGCCCTCCTTACTTCTGATGATTATCATCCCAAGGATTTTCTTTGCGGCTCCCAGATTCTTTATTGCAAATTCTTCTGACAACTTCTTTTTCAGTCTAACAATCTCATGTAGGTCTGCTCCTACGATCAGCATGTCCTAAATATAAAGAAGTAATATCATGTAGGAGTCTTCAAATCTCTTGAAGTAACAACAGTGATCTGCTTCGCACCTTACGAACTCGGCTTTCTTCATAAAACTGTCAAACTTCTTATACCACTGTCTTGGAGCCTGTTTGATCCGTCTGAGCTCTTTTGAAGCTTGCACACCAAATTCTCTTTCCCTTTGACCTCAAATCCCTCATGTTGTTTCATATAGATTTCCTCATCTAAATCACCGTGAAGAAAAGCAGTTTTCACGACCATCTGTTGAAGATGCAAATTTTCCTTTGCTACCAGCTCAAGAACAGTTCTGATTGTCACCAACTTGACTATGGAAGAGAAGATCTCCGTGTAGTCAATGCCTTCTTTCTGTTGAAATCCCTTCACAACCAGCCTTGCTTTATAGTGCTTACTTCCATCGTGTTCTTCCTTTATCCGGTAGATCATCCCCCATACCCGATCCAACTAGAGAGGGTGCGTGGCGGTACCCGCATTTACCTGCCCCATTGACATCTCTACTCTTGAATAACATGCTAGCAATTAAATAATAGTTCAAACTTGTAATAAAGTAAGCAATTTGAATATCTAAAATATGCATTTGGTTTTTATTACTGGTCCATCTTCAGCCAAGTATTGTTGTGGTAAATGTCTGATTTATGTCTTTTCTTTAATCGGCAGGCAGTTGATCATCCTTACCTTGTGGTGTACTCGAGTACCACTTTGGCTAAAAGTGGGAACATTTACTCTGGAAATGTTGAGCAACCTTGTGGCTTATGTCATGATACAGTGAAAGATCCAGTTGTGAGTTTATTCATACCTACTCCCACCCTATCCCACTCTACAAAACAAAAACAGAAGAGAAAGTTCAGCTACTCCAGTGCACCAGGGAAGCATTTTCCCACTGCACCAAAGACATTAGTTTTTTCTGGAGAGTACTTTTTATTATTCTTTGAACACCTAAAACACTTTATTAAACTCTTTCGGTGGCATGCTAAATGACGGTATCTACTAAATAGTATTCTTTTTGAACTCTACATTCTCTTTTGAATATTGCAGGTTACTTCTTGCATGCATGACTTTTGCAAAATGTGTTTGATAGACTTTGCTGCAAGAGTTGGCCAAGTTCCATGCCCTTTGTGTTCTGAACTACTTACAATTGAGTTCACTGCAAATAATGTTAAGATTTACGTCTCAAATCCTACCTAATAAGAAAAGCATAAAATAAGCGAAGAACAAATAACACACAGATTTATAGTGGTTCACCCTCAATGCGAGCAAGTCCACTTTGTCAGCAGATTTTACTATAATGGAGTTTTTGAGTTTACAATTCTCTCTTCTCACTTTGTCGACTACTCGACCACACTCAAATCCCTTAAAAACCTCTCTAGAGAAAAACGGCGCCCTAGACTATATATAGAAAACTAGGGCGAACATAATACAAGCCTAAAATTTCTAAATTACCCTCCACTAATAACATTACATCGATTAATGCCAACCCCCCACGATCGGCTGATTCCAATTGACTGATTCCAGTCAGCCGATAAAATAGTAAATAAATTAGGCCCCACAACTCAACAATCTCCCACTTGGAGACTTAATCAATCATATGTCTCTATCTGCAGCGGCGACATCGATTCTCATCCAAGAAGTCCAACTGAAGTTGCACACAATATCATTTTATCATTCGGCATGGCTTTCGTCAGCATGTCGGCTAGATTCTGACTCCCTGGATCTTCTCAAGCACTAACACTTCATCTTCCAAAGCTGGTCGGATGAAGTGGTACCGAAATAGTATGTGCTTCGTGTGAGCATGGTAAACCGGGTTTTTTGACAAATGAATGGCACTCTGCCTATCAAAGTATAGCACACTCACCTCGTGGTCCTGATCCAATTCCCTCAGAAAATACTATAGCCACATCATTTCCTTCGTGGCCTCCGTCACGGCAACGTACTCAGCCTCACAACTAGAGAAAGATACTATCTTCTGTAACTTTGAAACCCAGCAAATCGCAGTACCTCTGAAGGTGTAAACATACCCGGAGGTGCTTTTTCTACTCTCAACATCACCACCATTGTCAGAATCAACATATCCCTGTAATCATGTCTCTGACTTTCGAAAATACAAAGCTGAGCTCGAGCTGCCCTTCAGATATCTGAAAATCCAGTTCAGAGCCTCCAGTGTTGCTTTTTCGGATTGCTCATAAATCTTCTAACAACTCCCACTGCATGTGTAATGTCTGGCCTCGTACATACCATCGCATTATAAGACTACAAATAGCAAATGCATAGGGTACCTTGGCCATATGCTTCATCTCGTCCTTGGTCACCGGCGACTGATCTTTTGACAAATGCAAGTGTCCAGCCAAAGGAGTACTGACTGGCTTTGCATCATCCATCTTGAACCTCTTGAGAACCTTATTCATGTATTCTTCTTGTGAGAGCTTGAGGCCCTCCTTACTTCTGATGATTATCATCCCAAGGATTTTCTTTGCGGCTCCCAGATTCTTTATTGCAAATTCTTCTGACAACTTCTTTTTCAGTCTAACAATCTCATGTAGGTCTGCTCCTACGATCAGCATGTCCTAAATATAAAGAAGTAATATCATGTAGGAGTCTTCAAATCTCTTGAAGTAACAACAGTGATCTGCTTCGCACCTTACGAACTCGGCTTTCTTCATAAAACTGTCAAACTTCTTATACCACTGTCTTGGAGCTTTGTTTGATCCGTCTGCAGGCTCTTTTGAAGCTTGCACACCAAATTCTCTTTCCCTTTGACCTCAAATCCCTCATGTTGTTTCATATAGATTTCCTCATCTAAATCACCGTGAAGAAAAGCAGTTTTCACGACCATCTGTTGAAGATGCAAATTTTCCTTTGCTACCAGCTCAAGAACAGTTCTGATTGTCACCAACTTGACTATGGAAGAGAAGATCTCCGTGTAGTCAATGCCTTCTTTCTGTTGAAATCCCTTCACAACCAGCCTTGCTTTATAGTGCTTACTTCCATCGTGTTCTTCCTTTATCCGGTAGATCATCCCCCATACCCGATCCAACTAGAGAGGGTGCGTGGCGGTCCCCGCATTTACCTGCCCCATTGACATCTCTACTCTTGAATAACATGCTAGCAATTAAATAATAGTTCAAACTTGTAATAAAGTAAGCAATTTGAATATCTAAAATATGCATTTGGTTTTTATTACTGGTCCATCTTCAGCCAAGTATTGTTGTGGTAAATGTCTGATTTATGTCTTTTCTTTAATCGGCAGGCAGTTGATCATCCTTACCTTGTGGTGTACTCGAGTACCACTTTGGCTAAAAGTGGGAACATTTACTCTGGAAATGTTGAGCAACCTTGTGGCTTATGTCATGATACAGTGAAAGATCCAGTTGTGAGTTTATTCATACCTACTCCCACCCTATCCCACTCTACAAAACAAAAACAGAAGAGAAAGTTCAGCTACTCCAGTGCACCAGGGAAGCATTTTCCCACTGCACCAAAGACATTAGTTTTTTCTGGAGAGTACTTTTTATTATTCTTTGAACACCTAAAACACTTTATTAAACTCTTTCGGTGGCATGCTAAATGACGGTATCTACTAAATAGTATTCTTTTTGAACTCTACATTCTCTTTTGAATATTGCAGGTTACTTCTTGCATGCATGACTTTTGCAAAATGTGTTTGATAGACTTTGCTGCAAGAGTTGGCCAAGTTCCATGCCCTTTGTGTTCTGAACTACTTACAGTTGAGTTCACTGCAAATAATGTTAAGATTTACGTCTCAAATCCTACCTAATAAGAAAACAGTAAAATAAACGAAGAACAAATAACACACAGATTTATAGTGGTTCACCCTCAATGCGAGAGCAAGTCCACTTTGCCGCTGCAGATTTTACTATAATGGAGTTTTTGAGTTTACAATTCTCTCTTCTCACTTTGTCGACTACTCGACCACACTCAAATCCCTTAAAAACCTCTCTAGAGAAAAACGGCGCCCTAGACTATATATAGAGAAAACTAGGGCGAACATAATACAAGCCTAAAATTTCTAAATTACCCTCCACTAATAACATTACATCGATTAATGCCAACCCCCCACGATCGGCTGATTCCAATTGACTGATTCCAGTCAGCCGATAAAATAGTAAATAAATTAGGCCCCACAACTCAACAATCTCCCACTTGGAGACTTAATCAATCATATGTCTCTATCTGCAGCGGCGACATCGATTCTCATCCAAGAAGTCCAACTGAAGTTGCACACAATATCATTTTATCATTCGGCATGGCTTTCGTCAGCATGTCGGCTAGATTCTGACTCCCTGGATCTTCTCAAGCACTAACACTTCATCTTCCAAAGCTGGTCGGATGAAGTGGTACCGAAATAGTATGTGCTTCGTGTGAGCATGGTAAACCGGGTTTTTTGACAAATGAATGGCACTCTGCCTATCAAAGTATAGCACACTCACCTCGTGGTCCTGATCCAATTCCCTCAGAAAATACTATAGCCACATCATTTCCTTCGTGGCCTCCGTCACGGCAACGTACTCAGCCTCACAACTAGAGAAAGATACTATCTTCTGTAACTTTGAAACCCAGCAAATCGCAGTACCTCTGAAGGTGTAAACATACCCGGAGGTGCTTTTTCTACTCTCAACATCACCACCATTGTCAGAATCAACATATCCCTGTAATCATGTCTCTGACTTTCGAAAATACAAAGCTGAGCTCGAGCTGCCCTTCAGATATCTGAAAATCCAGTTCAGAGCCTCCAGTGTTGCTTTTTCGGATTGCTCATAAATCTTCTAACAACTCCCACTGCATGTGTAATGTCTGGCCTCGTACATACCATCGCATTATAAGACTACAAATAGCAAATGCATAGGGTACCTTGGCCATATGCTTCATCTCGTCCTTGGTCACCGGCGACTGATCTTTTGACAAATGCAAGTGTCCAGCCAAAGGAGTACTGACTGGCTTTGCATCATCCATCTTGAACCTCTTGAGAACCTTATTCATGTATTCTTCTTGTGAGAGCTTGAGGCCCTCCTTACTTCTGATGATTATCATCCCAAGGATTTTCTTTGCGGCTCCCAGATTCTTTATTGCAAATTCTTCTGACAACTTCTTTTTCAGTCTAACAATCTCATGTAGGTCTGCTCCTACGATCAGCATGTCCTAAATATAAAGAAGTAATATCATGTAGGAGTCTTCAAATCTCTTGAAGTAACAACAGTGATCTGCTTCGCACCTTACGAACTCGGCTTTCTTCATAAAACTGTCAAACTTCTTATACCACTGTCTTGGAGCCTGTTTCAGTCCGTACAGGCTCTTTTGAAGCTTGCACACCAAATTCTCTTTCCCTTTGACCTCAAATCCCTCATGTTGTTTCATATAGATTTCCTCATCTAAATCACCGTGAAGAAAAGCAGTTTTCACGACCATCTGTTGAAGATGCAAATTTTCCTTTGCTACCAGCTCAAGAACAGTTCTGATTGTCACCAACTTGACTATGGAAGAGAAGATCTCCGTGTAGTCAATGCCTTCTTTCTGTTGAAATCCCTTCACAACCAGCCTTGCTTTATAGTGCTTACTTCCATCGTGTTCTTCCTTTATCCGGTAGATCATCCCCCATACCCGATCCAACTAGAGAGGGTGCGTGTGATACCGCATTTACCTGCCCCATTGACATCTCTACTCTTGAATAACATGCTAGCAATTAAATAATAGTTCAAACTTGTAATAAAGTAAGCAATTTGAATATCTAAAATATGCATTTGGTTTTTATTACTGGTCCATCTTCAGCCAAGTATTGTTGTGGTAAATGTCTGATTTATGTCTTTTCTTTAATCGGCAGGCAGTTGATCATCCTTACCTTGTGGTGTACTCGAGTACCACTTTGGCTAAAAGTGGGAACATTTACTCTGGAAATGTTGAGCAACCTTGTGGCTTATGTCATGATACAGTGAAAGATCCAGTTGTGAGTTTATTCATACCTACTCCCACCCTATCCCACTCTACAAAACAAAAACAGAAGAGAAAGTTCAGCTACTCCAGTGCACCAGGGAAGCATTTTCCCACTGCACCAAAGACATTAGTTTTTTCTGGAGAGTACTTTTTATTATTCTTTGAACACCTAAAACACTTTATTAAACTCTTTCGGTGGCATGCTAAATGACGGTATCTACTAAATAGTATTCTTTTTGAACTCTACATTCTCTTTTGAATATTGCAGGTTACTTCTTGCATGCATGACTTTTGCAAAATGTGTTTGATAGACTTTGCTGCAAGAGTTGGCCAAGTTCCATGCCCTTTGTGTTTTGAACTACTTACAGTTGAGTTCACTGCAAATAATGTTAAGATTTACGTCTCAAATCCTACCTAACAAGTAAACAGATAAAATAAACGAAGAACAAATAACACACAGATTTATAGTGGTTCACCCTCAATGCGAGAGCAAGTCCACTTTGCCGCTGCAGATTTTACTATAATGGAGTTTTTGAGTTTACAATTCTCTCTTCTCACTTTGTCGACTACTCGACCACACTCAAATCCCTTAAAAACCTCTCTAGAGAAAAACGGCGCCCTAGACTATATATAGAGAAAACTAGGGCGAACATAATACAAGCCTAAAATTTCTAAATTACCCTCCACTAATAACATTACATCGATTAATGCCAACCCCCCACGATCGGCTGATTCCAATTGACTGATTCCAGTCAGCCGATAAAATAGTAAATAAATTAGGCCCCACAACTCAACAATCTCCCACTTGGAGACTTAATCAATCATATGTCTCTATCTGCAGCGGCGACATCGATTCTCATCCAAGAAGTCCAACTGAAGTTGCACACAATATCATTTTATCATTCGGCATGGCTTTCGTCAGCATGTCGGCTAGATTCTGACTCCCTGGATCTTCTCAAGCACTAACACTTCATCTTCCAAAGCTGGTCGGATGAAGTGGTACCGAAATAGTATGTGCTTCGTGTGAGCATGGTAAACCGGGTTTTTTGACAAATGAATGGCACTCTGCCTATCAAAGTATAGCACACTCACCTCGTGGTCCTGATCCAATTCCCTCAGAAAATACTATAGCCACATCATTTCCTTCGTGGCCTCCGTCACGGCAACGTACTCAGCCTCACAACTAGAGAAAGATACTATCTTCTGTAACTTTGAAACCCAGCAAATCGCAGTACCTCTGAAGGTGTAAACATACCCGGAGGTGCTTTTTCTACTCTCAACATCACCACCATTGTCAGAATCAACATATCCCTGTAATCATGTCTCTGACTTTCGAAAATACAAAGCTGAGCTCGAGCCGCCTTCGGATATCCGAAAATCCGATTCGAGCCTCGGTGTTGCTTTTTGGATTGCTCATAAATCTTCTAACAACTCCCACTTGCATGTGTAATGTCCGGCCTCGTACATACCATCGCATTATAAGACTACAAATAGCAAATGCATAGGGTACCTTGGCCATATGCTTCATCTCGTCCTTGGTCACCGGCGGTGATCTTTTGACAAATGCAAGTGTCGACCAAAGGAGTCTTGGCGGCTTTGCATCATCCATCTTGAACCTCTTGAGAACCTTATTTATGTATTCTTCTTGTGAGAGCTTGAGGCCCTCCTTACTTGCCGATGATTATCATCCCAAGGATTTTCTTTGCGGCTCCCGGATCCTTTATTGCAAATTCTTCCGACAACTTCTTTTGATCTATCAATCTCATGTAGGTCTGCTCCTACGATCGGCATGTCCTAAATATAAAGAAGTAATATCATGTAGGAGTCTTCAAATCTCTTGAAGTAACAATGTTGATCTCGCCGCACCTTACGAACTTCGGCTTTCTTCATAAAGCTGTCAAACTTCTTATACCACTGTCTTGGAGCCTGTTTTCAAATGCATGAGCTCTTTTGAAGCTTGCACACCAAATTCTCTTTCCTTTGACCTCAAATCCCTCATGTTGTTTCATATAGATTTCCTCATCTAAATCACCGTGAAGAAAAGCAGTTTTCACGACCATCTGTTGAAGATGCAAATTTTCCTTTGCTACCAGCTCAAGAACAGTTCTGATTGTCACCAACTTGACTATGGAAGAGAAGATCTTCGTGTAGTCAATGCCTTCTTTCTGTTGAAATCCCTTCACAACCAGCCTTGCTTTATAGTGCTTACTTCCATCGTGTTCTTCCTTTATCCGGTAGATCCATTTGTTCTACAATTCCTTCTTCTCCTCTGGTAACTTAGCTAACTCTCACGTATGATTTGACAACAGTGAGTCCATCTCATCTTTCATTGCTAGCTCCCATTTGATCGATTCATCACCTTGCATTGCTTTTTCATAACATTCCGGCTCCCCTCTGTCAGTGAGCATAATGTAGTTGAGGGACCGAGAGAACCTGTGAACGCCTTATTGATTCTGGATGATCTGCGTAATTCTGTGATCAACGTCTGTTGATTTATTTCAAGATTAGCATTTTCATCAACCCCTCCATCACTAGCTTGTTCCTCTGCCTCATTAGTACCTGACTGTAGCTCGGCTGTCGAAAAGTCTCTCAAATCGGTTGTTTCCAATTCTTTGTTCTTACATTCTGAACTCTCCCGCAACTTATCATTGTACAACACATGTTCATTAAAGACGACGTCCCTACTTCGGATGATCTTCCGATTTTGGTCATCCCAAAATTGATAACCAAACTCGGTATCACCATAGCCGATAAAATAACACTTCTTAGATTTCAGATCAAGTTTAGTTCTAGCAGTAGCATCAATATGAACATAGGATAAGCAACCAAACACTTTCAGAAAAGAAAGATTTACTTTTTTTTACTCCAAGCCTCTTCTGGAATTCTGAAACCCAAAGGAACAGACGGTCCTCTGTTAATTAAGAAGGTTGCGGTATTGATTGCATCTGCGCAGAATGTCTTGTGCAGTCCAGCGTGTATTCTCATGCTTCATGCACGCTCGTTCAATGTTCGATTCATCCTTTCCGCTATTCCATTTTGTTAGAGCGTTCCAAGTATAGTCTTCACCATCTTGATCACATTATCAGCACAATACCGTTTGAAGTCACCATTAATGTATTCTCTATCGTTATCGGACCTCAGGCTCCTCAACTTGAGGTTTGTCTCATTCTCGACCATAGCTTTCCACCTTTTGAAGATAGTGAACACGTCGGATTTATTTTTCATAAAATAGACCCATAGCTTTCTAGTTGAATCATCAATGAAGGTCACGTAGTAATTTGATCCTCCAAGTAAAGGGATAGTGGTAGGTCCCCACACGAGTGTGCACCAGTTCAAGCTTCTCGAACTTCAATTCCCTACTTGCATTTAAAAAACTTACTCATTTCTGTTTTTCGAGAATGCAGTTTTCACACACATGATGGTCCACCGACTTCAGCTTCGGAATCAGGTCGTTAGTCACTAAAAGCTTCATTCCTTTTTGGCTCATATGCCCCAGCCTGCAGTGCCACATCTCTGTCTTCTTTGTGTTGTTAACAATAGCGACCGTATCACGATAACTTGTCGTCATATAAAGAGTACTAATTTTCTTACCTCGACCAAACACCATAGCGCCCTTCGTCACCTTCCAGGACCCGTTACCAAAGTTAACATTATGTCCCTCGTTATCAAGCTAAACCACTGAGATTAGATTATGCATCAGCTTCGGCACATGTCTAACCTTTGTGATATTCCACACGTATCCATTTGACATCTTCAAATTAATGTCTCCAGTACCAACAACGTCTAAAGGCTCACCGTCTCCCAAATAAACTTTGTCGTGATTTCCAGCAACGTAATTAGTCATTATACCATGATATGGGGTGGTGTGAAAATACGCTCCTGAGTCAAGCACCTAAGAGTCAATCTGGCTATCAATGGACAATAACAACGCGTCAACAATGTGTTCAGTGGCAATATTGATTTCACTCCCCTTGTTGTCCTCCTTCTTCGGTGCCCTGCAATTTTTCTTGATGTAACCCAATTTCCCACAGTTCCAACACTCAAGTGTTCGCTCAGACCTGGATTACCCTTGCTATTCCTTGACTTCGACTTGCCCTTATTTCGGTTGTAGTTTCTGTCATAATTTCTGCCTCTGTTCTCAACATTCAAAGCAGAACTTGTCGATGCTTCTCCAGAATCTATCCTGCGAACCTTCTCAGCAAGGATACGATCTCTAAGATCGTTGAATTTCATTTTATCACTGCCGACAGAATTACTAACCGCTGCTCTTATCGGCTCCCAACTGTTCGGTAGAGACGCCAGGAAAATTAGGGCATACACTTCATCGTCAAACTTGATTGCAATAGATGACAATTGATTAACAATCGTGTTGAATTCATTCACGTGCATTGCAACATGAGCATCTTCTTTCATCTTTAGATGAAACAGTTTCTTCATGAGAAATACTTTATTGTTAGCCGAGGGTTTCTCATACATGTTGGACAGAACCTTCATCATGCCAAATGTGGTCTTCTCTTTTGCCACGTTGTAAGCAACGTTCTTCGACAGCGTCAATCGGATTACTCCCAGAACCTGTCTGTCAAAGAGATTCCAATCTGCATCATTCATCTCCTCTGACTTCGGGCTCAGCGATTGATGAAGGTTTTTGCCGTACAAATAGTCTTCAATCTGCATTCTCCAAAATGCATAATTTATACCATCGAATTTCCCGATGCCGTGCGCCGAACCATCTTCGCCTCCCATTATTTTCTGAATCGCAACACAACATGTCGCTCTGATACCAGTTGTTAGGATTTACGTCTCAAATCCTACCTAATCAGAAAATAGTAAAATAAATGAAGAACAAATAACACACACAAATTTATAGTGGTTCACCCTCAATGCGAGAGCTAGTCCACTTTGCCGCTGCAGATTTTACTATAATGGAGTTTTTGAGTTTACAATTCTCTCTTTGTCGACTACTCGACCACGCTCAAATCCCTCAAAAACCTCTCTAGAGAAAAATGACGCCATAGACTATATATAGAGAAAACTAAGGCGAACATAATACAAGCCTAGAATTTTCAAATTACCCTCCACTAATAACATTACACTGACTTATGCCAACCCCCCACGATCGGCTGATTCCAGTCAGTCGATAAAACGGTAAATGAATTAGGCTCCAGAACTCAACAAATGATGATAAGGTGGATCAGAATTCTAAACCAACTCTCAAAGGGTTTAGGTCCTCAAGTATACTGAACAGAATGCAACTCGATGAATTCCAATCCAGCACTAAAATAGACGCATTGGTATGCATACCTTCTTCTCTATTTTTATCATTTTCTTCAAGTTGCTATTTTTTCTTTGAATTATGGTTTTTTCCCTTCTCACAAAGAGAGCAAGTATGTGTCATACCACATCATGTATAGGCATCGAGCCAACAGTTACGATTCTAAGACTTACATGGCATCTTAATGTCACGACCCAAATCGTAGGGCCGCGACGAGCACCCGGACCCCACCCGCTGGATACCGCTAATCGTACAACCAACTTCCAATCACAATTGAATACAGACTAAGCCGAAAAACATTATAGAAAATCTTAACCAGAAATCCAATTTTCATATATACATACCCATACCAAGGCCGACAAGGCCACACATAACAACTAACCACAGGACACCTGTCTACAAGCCTCTAAAGAATACATGACATCACAAGGACTGGACATGACCCCGCCGTACCCATATGCAGATGCAAAAATTCTATACCACGACCAACTGCAATTCTGAAACAAATAGAGTGCTCCAATATCAGCTGAACCAGCAACCTACTAGCGTGAACCGTCACCCTCTTTAACTGAACATGCGGGCATGAAACGCAGCGTCCCCCGACAAAAGGGACGTCAGTACGACTGATGTATTGAGTATGTCAGGCATGAACAATAGCATAACAGGGATATAACAACAACTGAAATAGAAACAACCGACCAATAGTAAGTATCTATGAGGGTCCTAATACATATTCCTAAATATCATGCACAATGCGGTATACATATACATCGGCCCCATTGGGTATCTTCCTTACCATAACAGCCTCGTGGGCATCATTTCATGTCGGCCTCTGTGGGTATAATAGGGCATCTTCCTCCCAATCATATATATAGATATATTGGCCCTTAATAAGTCATCTTCCTTCATTAAGCCACACAGACTTTATCATAATCATATCCCAGCTGATCAGGTGGTCTGCATATCCCGTTTCCTGTTCCCAATATACGTTCTCGGGCAAAACATGAATGCAATGCAAATGAAAAATGCATGAATAACAATAGCACATCCTGGGTGACACAATATCCTTGTACCTTGGGCTAACACTGTAAATATCAGCATCTTTTCTGTATGCCTCAATAAGGACTTAGGAACATATTTAGATATGTTTTTAACATAGGAATCAATAACATGAATATTCTTAACTTCTAAGAGTAGAACAATTTATGGAATAATATCACGGTTACGTTTCATTACATGGAACATGCCAAAAGAAAGAAATAATTTGTCTTAACATACCTTGGTTCTTCTAAAATGGAAGGAAAATATTGTTGCTTGAGTATTCACGTTCTCTTTATATTTTCCCAGAGAACTAGCTACTGCTGATGCTATACTAATACAAATCCCGCGAGCATCATCACGACACCATGGAGCAAACAATCCATTAAATGCTGGAACAAAATACACTCATCTAGTAGAGGTAACTTTTTAATGCCAACTCCTCAATTTTCACTAGCACTGCCTCGTACTCTCTGGGGTTTTTTTCAAATCAAAGTGAAGTGCATTGACTCATTTTTTTTTATACAAAAGAAGGATTGGAGAGTCTCTAAAGGGATAGATCGTGATTTGCTCCTTTTAAAGACGTGACCAACTTAGTCACTAATAGTCATTAAATGATCCTCATCATTGTGTTTCCCACAAACTAAACCCACTAGCTGCCATCACTAGAAATATTAGCTTAGTCATTAGGATCTTTTCTTTTAAAGCCACACATACACGCCCCACTTACCCTTGTCTCCCCCATCGATTTAATTTATACACACAATTAATCAATCACACATAATTAATTAATTACGCACATAAATAATTTCGTGATCCCAATTCACTTAAATCTTGGTGATTTATAAGACCACATACTCAATGTCATAATTTTGTGATATGACATTAGTCTGTAACCTCTTTATGCATACACCAAATTTATTTTCGATCCTCGTCGTCATACTTGTTACGTCCAAAATTATTTCGGGGTCTAATTCTTTTATATTCTAGTCTCTTTATTAGTATACGTGATATCACATAAAATTCCCGAGGCCCGAGGCCCGAGGCCCGAGTCTACTTATTACGCTTAGGTGTTCAAATCATTGTCCCAAAATTCCGGGATGTTACACTTAATTACTGGAATTAGCTTATAATGCTCTCCGTCCCAATTTATGTGACACATTTGACTTGACACGGAGTTCAAGAAAGAAGGGAGGACTTTTAAGATGTGTGGTTCAAAACAAATCTTATATAAATGTGTGGTTGTAAATCATCTCATAAAGTAAAAATATTTCTAAATATAGAAAGCTGACATTCTTTTTGGGACATAACAAAAAGAAAATGATGACACATAAATTGAGACAGATGGAGTATTATTTATTGTGCATAATATAGGTACAACACCTTTATTTTGATACTCTCTTTGTTTCAGTTTACATGACACTCTTTTCAAATTGGGACTATACTAGAATGTTGACATCAATTTACTAGTAGCAGTATTATGTTCATCTGTACAATTTTCAAACATTTATTTGACTCAAATATTCAAATTCAACTTTGAAGTGATATTTTCTTAATTAGACTAAACCTTAATTTATATTTCTTCCATTTCCATGGTATAATAGTGAAAGTAAATTAGCATCTTAAACTCAGTATCCAATACAAAGATCCCATCTTGGGATTCAATGTGAGAGGCGGCGTGTGAAGTACATGAGTGGTTCTCATTGCTTGTTTTATTGATTCTAGAGGGAAAAAATTAGGCTCATGATTGAAAGAGACGGTTCTGCAAAAGGAATAGTTTTCAGCCAGTTCACGTCGTTTTTGGATCTGATACACTATTCTCTTCAGAAGGTAAGATATAAAGATAGCTTTGCTCCATTCCCTTTCTTTTTTTCTGTGTAACAAGAAAAGCTTGCCTTGTGTATTCTTCAGTCGGACATCAATTGTGTTCAATTAGTTGGATCCATGTCTATTGCTGCAAGAGCTGCAGCCGTTACCAGATTTACTGAGGATCCAGATAGCAGAATATTTCTTTATGAGCTTGCAAGCTGGAAGTGTTGGCACTCAATCTTACAGTTGCATCACAGGTTAGCTGTCTCTTTCATTTCTGTCGACACCGGCTGTGGTAATTTTTTCCAAATTACTAAACCTTGTTTTATTCCTATCACTCTTCAGATCTACTGTTATTTGGTTCATTTAAGATATTCTGATTTCACTTGTCAGTGCACTTCAAGAACCAGCTTAAATACAATTATCATGTAGACATATGTTGAATAAGTGCACAATTCATGTCATGATAGTGGCTTCTCTTTGCCTATGCCAGGTTTTCATGATGGATCCTTGGTGGAATCCTGCTGTGGAGCGCCAAGCCCAAGATAGAATCCATCGAATAGGGCAACATAAACCTGTCAGGTCTGTTTTGCATTTCTTGTACTTTTTATGTCATTGAGTGGAGCTTAAGTTTTTCTTTTGTCATTTCTAGGATTGTGAGATTTGTGATTGAAAATACAATTGAAGAGAAGTTGGCTCTTATGCAGGCATTATTAGAAGCCTTTCCTCTGAGGTTTGAGAACGCAGAGAGTGCAAGTCACTGCCATTTGCAAGGCTATTGAACTCCACAGATTTGGATGGCATTGTTGGGTAGCGTCGTTGGCAAAATGTTACAAGTCTCCTAACTTAATGCAGAAGCTTCCTAGTTGTCTCATCGTTCATGATATGAGCAACAGTATTTGTGTGAATCTTCTCACGAGCTGATCTTTCATGAATACCAACCATAGTAACGCCAATAGGCCAAGGTGCATTACCAATTGCTATCTTATTAACGTATTGATTCATCGCAGCACTATATTCCCTATTCATACAGCATTCAACCATCACAACTAGTGCTTGCCTAATGTCATCACTAAGTAACCTTTCCCTGCATAGGTCGAATAACGGATTCAAGTCCCTAGCACACTGCATATAAGTAGCCACCATCGAAATCGATTCCCCTTCATGATGAAGCTCTTGATTCCAGTCATTCAACAACTTGTTGTAGAACACCAAAATCTTATCCTCATCACACATATCCTCAAAATTTGTTTTCATCCTCTTCAAATCTCCCTAATCGCGATCTTTATCCTCTGTGGCCTTGCGCTTCAACATCCCTGACTTCTTCAACTCCAAAATATCTCTCAAAATGTCATTCATTTGTCTTCAGTCATATCACTCTCATCAACTTCAAACAATTCAGCTTTCAATACAAAATTCAACCTATCTGAAAGAAATAATCCCTTGATTATTTTCATTAATTGAAAGGTTATTTATATAAGTTACATAATAGGAGAATCCTATTCCTAAAACCTTATTCTATACATTTATGGTAATACAATACTAATTATATTACAACCTTACCTAAACTAGGATACTAAATATTTACCATAAATTACACATAATAATCAGCCCATCCGAGGTCCAATCCGTGAGCATAACCGAGACCTAATATACACAATATACACATGTATATTGTGTATATTTAACACACCCCACCCCCGCAGTCATAGCGGACGGTCTTCGAACGCTGAGACTGTCCCTAAAATCTTCAAAAAGGACCGAGGGAAGACCCTTTGTAAAGATGTCGGCAATTTGATATCTCGACGGGACATGGCATACGCGAACTTGACCACGGGCAACCTTTTCACGGACAAAGTGAATGCCCATCTCGATATGTTTAGTGCGTTGGTGCTGAACCGGATTACCAGAAAGGTAGATGGCACTAATATTATCGCAATATACCAAGGTTGCCTTCTGAATGGGACAATGAAGCTCCAAAAGCAAATTACGTAACCAACATGATTCTGAGACCACATTGGCTACCCCTCTATATTCAGCCTCGACACTTGAGCGGGATAGAGTCGCCTGACGCTTTGCAGACCAGGAGACCAAGTTGTTGTCAAGGAACATACAATAGCCAGACGTAGACCGTCTGGTGTCTGGACACACACCTCAATCAGCATATGTGTATGAGACAAGTGTGGATGTCGATGAAGGATACAAATGCAACCCATAGTCCAGTGTACCCTGAATATACCGGATAATGCATTTGAGTGCATTCATGTGCTTAATTCGGGGATCATGCATGAATAAACACACCTGCTGGACAACATACGTAATATCCGATCTGGTAAAGGTAAGATACTGAAGGGACCCTGCAAGACTGCGATACCGGGTCGGATCCTCGTAAGGGACTCCGGCCGCGGCACCAAGCTTGGGCTTGGTATCAACTGGAGTGGAAGTGGACTTACAAGATGACATCTCAGCCCTATCGATGATCTCGGCTGCATACTTCTATTGTGACAAGAACAACCCATCGGAATGACGAGTGACAGCAATCCCCAAAAAATAACTCAAGGGCCCCAAGTCTTTCATAGCAAACTCGGAGCTGAGCATGGTCATGATGAACTGGCGCAAGGCATTGGAAGAGGCAGTCAAGATAATATCGTCCACATATAACAGAATGTAGGCTACGGACGAACTATGACAGTATATGAACAAGGAATTATCTGACCTACTGTGAGTGAACCTAATAGTTGAAACATAGTCAGCAAACCTTGTATACTAGGCCCATGGAGACTGCTTAAGCCCATATAAGGACTTCTTCAACAGACAGACATGATGAGGATGGTTGGGATCCCCGAATCCTATTGGCTGATGCATATAGACAGTTTCCTTGAGATCACCATGTAGGAAAGCATTTTTGATAACCAACTGATGAATAGGCCATGTCTTCGAAAGAGTCAAGCTAAGCACAGTGTGAATGGTAGACGGCTTGACCACCGGACTAAACGTCTCCTCACAATTTATACCAACCTGTTGAGTCTTACCATCACCCACAAGTCGCGTCTTATGTCGAGCAAATGAACCATCTGAATTCTCTTTATGAGCAAAAATCCACATAGACATGATAACATTAATACCTTATGGACGGGGCACCAACTCCCACGTCTTATTATCAATAAGAGCATTATATTCATCAGTCATAGCAATTTTCCAATTCGGGTCATTTAAGGCAGACACAGGATTACGAGGCAATGGGGATTTAGAGACATTAAAATGTAAATTAAAATGTCTTTTAGGTGTAACAATACTCCGCTGACTACGAGTGACCGGTCTATGACTCGAGGAAGAATTGAGTGGATGTCGAGAATTTCTTTGGGCTCGGGGACGGGCGGCGTGACGGTGGGCTTTCTTGGCCCAACTTCGAAGCGATACCCGATGGCGGAAGCAGCTGGACCCGATTCGGTATTGGCACCGACAGGCCTAATTAAGCGGCCCGATGACAAAAGCGGCGAAGAAGGGCGTAGACGGGCGGTGGGACCAGCGGGCAGCTCCGAGTTTGCTATGAAATACTTGGGGCCCTTGAGTTATTTTTTGGGGATTGCTGTCACTCGTCATTCCGATGGGTTGTTCTTGTCACAAGTGTTGTTTATACAAGTTACATAATAGGATAATCATATTCCTATTCTATTCCTTAAACCTTATTCTATACATTTATGGTAATACAATACTAATTATATTACAACCTTACCTAAACTAGGATACTAAATATTTATCATAAATTACACATAATAATCAGCCCATCCGATGGCCAATCCGTGAGCATAGCCGAGACCTAATATACACAATATACACATGTATATTGTGTATATTTAACACTATCAAGCCTTGCCTCTTCATCTTCTCCGAATAAAGTCACCAGGTGTTTCAGAAACCTAAGTCGGCGAATAACTTCTTGTCGCGGAAGGGAGCCTGATGAAGAAGATTCCGGTTTGATCAGGCATTGGATGTCGGATTTGGAGTTGGATAATTTTGATGAGTAGGATTTATTATCGGTAACGTACTTCTTCTGTTGCTGTTCTAATTACTTTTTATGTAGTTTTTCCTCTTTGCGGAGTCTTTACAAGCGTTTCTGTTCCATCTCCAATTTATTAAAAAATTTACAGCCACCCCGATCGACTTGGGCTAGGCTTTGCCGTAGATTCTCCATTACCTGTTTCACTGTATCCATGTTGCCCTTCTACTCACTCAATTTTATATTTTCTATTCCTTGGTTTCGATTTATGAATTTGCTTTGCATCTATTTTTATTTAAAGAAGAAGCAAAACAAATCCATGTAGAAATAGGATTTGAAGCAAACCAAGAGAGAATATGATTTGCAACATTACATTATCAAACGTAAAATCTTCCCAAATAAACTACAATAGACAAAATTACAACATTGGACAAATTTGATAATTGTTACTTCCCTGTTTTGTAATTTGTCAATGTTTAGTTTATTTAACTCCCGTAAATTTATTAAACAGCACGTTAAAAGAAAAACTAAACAAAAAAAAAGAAAAAAAAATTACAGCATGTCCAGCGTCTTTAAGAGAGACTTTAAAGAACGTGTCTTAAATTGCACTCCTAATTCTATAGGGTTGAGAAAATAAACTTCGGTGGGAATTCAAATCCTTTTTGGATTGGTATTACTTGTTGGAAATTTGCATTTGGTGGAAAGGTGTGTCCACTCGTATTTAATGACTTAAACACTAGAATTTCGTATGTTGGAGGCTGTGTCTCTTCACACGTGCATAATCTACTAAGTGAGTAGATGACCGTAGGACCAAGAATCGTCAAATTTCATTGAGAAATGAAAGGGATATTGGTCCACGAAGTAAGGTGTTTGAGACATGAAAATATGGTGTGGGACAAATCTACCACATCGGTGGGAAAGGGAAGAATTGTTCTCTTTATAAGTCTCAAAATTGGCTAAGGGTTTGGGACCTCAAGGGATAACCCATGTGTTTGAAGGAGGGAGGACCTAGATGTGCTTGGATTCAAGGCTAAGTCCACACGCACGCCGCCCGTCCGGTCTCGATCTCGGGTCGTGGGCCTTGGGCTTCTTATGATATTATCTCTTTGGACCCCCAAATTGCTTAATATTTACAATTTGGTCCCTGGAGTTTCTGAAAAGATGAAATTGGGAACGACCGAAGCAGAAAGTTTCTGCCTGCCGTTTCGGTTGATTTTTGGAGCGTTAAAACCCCATTAATCTGCACTTAATCTCCTCCCTAAAAGCTCATTTATGTTGCACATTAAATCAGTCATTACTTGGCCATAAACAGCCATTACTTGGCAGTTGAGGAGTCCCTTCCCTTATGCTATATATTGGTGTCTTTTGGCACAATTGTGGAGACTACAACATATACAACACAGAGACAAACAGAAAGAGAACAATCGAAATTCAGTCCAAAACATGAAGCAGAAAACTCTTTCTTCCTTTACCATTCTTCAGCAAGTCGTTTCGTGTTTGTTTTCTTCGTCAGAATCAACTTATTTGCTTTGTAGTGTTGATTAGTTGTTGTTTTATCTTGGGAGACTATTGCCCGTTAACGTAAAAACATATATACGGGGAAATCTTGTCTTAAAGACAGAGAGTCATCTCTCGACTCAGCCACAGTTGTAACAATCCAGATTTAGCGTTTCTTGATTTCAAGTTATCAAGATTCAAGACTCAACAAGCTTGCGGCAGTTCTGAACATTAGCTTGTTTGTTTATCCTTTCGAACACTTGTAATATTTATTTACTTCCCGTACTGCTTTACATATCCAACATTAGTTTTATATATATATATATGTGTGTGTGTGTGAGAAATCATAAGGGAACTACAAATTGACTGCTACCTCGCCTGCTCTCCGTTGAATTTGTAGCTTCCATTGTCATATCCGGCAAAGCAGCCTAGCCCAACATGTTAAACGACCTGGATATGTAACTGGAAAGTTTACAGTAATTTGGAGATCGAACAGAAATGCCTACAAAGACGTCGCGAGGAGGAAAACCGTGAAGCCGAAGCGAAAGCCCAATTAGAACAGCAACAGAAGAAGAAGTACGAAACAGAAATCCAATGCCTGGTCAAACCGGAATCTTCCTCATCAAACTGTATCATTCTAGTATTTGTTTAAATCTCCTACTGCATTGCTCACTAGCTTCAGTATCTGGACAAGTTATACAAGTGCCTAACTTGCTTCCCTAGCTGTAAGCAACATTAGGTTACATACCAGAATTTCTTATAGTGACATATTCAGCATCTTGAGTACTCTAATAAATTATGTATTTCTCCTCGCCAATATCTCATGTCATGCTATCTGGAAAGTGATAGCATAACTAAGAGTTCTCTTTGGAAAACTGGAAAGTACCAATCAACTTGCTGAGCTTTATCTGGACAAGGGGGCTTGTACGACTGAAGTGTCTCTGACTCCCCGTCTGGTTTGTTTGCTTTTCTTATAAAATCTTGCCAATATTGGCAAGCTGTAGAAGTTGGTGTGGCTGTAGTATGCTCTTTGCTTCCTCTTGTTGCAAGTCAAATTGTTCTGCCAACTTCATGAATAGACTGCCATTGGTGGCACTGTCAATCATTCTGTCATAATACCATAAAAGAATAAGTTCTTATGCTAAAGTCGTTTGGTTACATATACTTCTGCAGAAATGCCCTTATTTTCTGAGAAATGCATCCATCCAACATCCCCTCAGCATGTATGCCGCCTCCGTATGTCACTTTATGGTTTGAAACAGGCCCCTAGAGCGTGGTATGATCGCTTTGTACAGTACATTATGCAGATTGGGTCTGTATGTAACAAGTGTGATAATTCTCTCTTTATTTTTCATTGAGGTAATAGCACCGCTTACTTGTTGTTATATGTGGATGACATTGTGCTTACTGCCTCATCTGATTTATTGAAAAATGAGATTATTACATTGTTCAAAATCGAATTTTCCATGACTGACTTAGGGAAATTAAGTTATTTTTTTGGGATATCAATGACTAGATCTGCAGATTCTATGTTTTTGTGTCTGCTCAAGTATGTAGAGGAGATAGTATACAGGGCTAAAATGGAAAACTGCAAGATAATGTCTACTCCGGTTGACTCTAAATCAAAGCTTAGTGTTGTTGATGGTAACCCTATGTCCGATCCCACACTTTACAGGAGTCTTGCAAGTGCACTACAGTATCTCACGTTCACCAGGCCTGATATTGCTTATGTTGTTCAGCAGGTATGTTTATTTATGCATGCCCCTAGAGAGCCTCATTTTACTGCCCTTAAGCGTGTCATTCGATATGTTAAGGGCACACTTGATTATGGATTGCACATATACCCCTCAGCACCGACCAGGATGTTATCATATACGGATGATGATTGGGCAGGCTGTCCGGACACGCGACGCTCCACCTCCGGCTACTGTGTGTTCTTAGGGGATAATCTCATTTCTTGGTCTGCCAAGAGGCATGCCACCTTATCCCGTTCAAGTGCAGAAGCAGAGTACAGAGGCGTTGCTAATGTTGTTGCTGAGATCTGTTGACTTCGAAACCTTCTTTTGGAGCTATAATGTCCCTTGCGTAAGGCATCTTTGGTTTACTGTGATAACATATCTGTCATATATTTATCTCATAACTCGGTTCAGCATCAGCGAACCAAGCACATTGAGATGGATATGTACTTTGTTCGTGAGAAGGTTGCTCTTGGTCATGTTAAGGTGTTACATGTGCCTTCTTCATATCAGTATGCGGATATATTCACGAAAGGCCTTCCTAGACAGCTCTTCCTCGACTTCAGATCCAGTCTCAGCGTCCGACCTCCTCCCGCTCCGACTGAGGGGGTGTATTAACGTGTACATACTCATTACCATAATTAGAATATATTTCATATATTGTGTAATATTTAGTGATGTATAATTATGGTAGATACAAGATCCTTATTGTATTAGGGTTCCACATTGTATACTATATATATTTGTATTAATGAGAAAGACTTATGAAGGGAGATTAATACAATCTTACACGTAAGTCATGCTTAAATTAGCTATATAATAGTAGTATGTTATAGATTACAAATAAAGTTTGATACGCTGTGACAAAACTAAGAGAAGGCAACTTTGCTATCATATTATTACTTGGCGGATAAATGATAAAATATATACAGGAAAATTCACTGCAGGGCGAAGAGGTTCAAAATAGTACACAATAAAAGATGGGCATGGGACAGAAATGCCAATTCGGTACCTCAAAACACGTCTTCAGAGCTCTCTCATTACTATTAAATCAAATGATTTTTGAATTTGAAAAGGGAAAAAATCGAGTAAATAAGAAAAATTTCCCAATCGCATATACAAGTGAATTTCATTAGTCTCCCTCCAATGGTCTGAACGTTTGTGTGCAGGATAGATGTATGCATCCAAAACCAATCGAGATGAAGATAAAGTAAATTCGTAGATTTGACGTTTGGGTTATGTTTGAGGAATTTGCAAAAAATTGTAGGAAGAGATAATTACAGAGCATATGCACACAAACAACTAAAAAAACCATGAAGGAATAAGGATAAGAATATAAAAAGACATATCTTACGAATGAGAATAATGTGGAAGCCTCGCCTTTTTTTATTCCCGTGGAACTGAGCTATATTTGGGTCGCATTTATAATTGGGAGACAGCATCCACACGACAAAACCATTGCTTTCAAAGAAAACACACATAAATCTTTCCATCATCACTGATTCAACATCCACACGATTTCTCGTATTTCAAGTTTTTTTTTTTTGCGAACTATGTTTTGATGCATCTAAGATTACATAGTGGAAAATGAGGCCAAAAATCAAAGCTTAACTGTCTAGAATAGGAAGATGAGCAGATTCAAAAAATATTGTAAGTAGGTATATGAAAGAACCAATTTTATTTACAGAAGTTGGTACTTCAAGTTGTACTCATAGACAAATTACATACAACGGTAGGAGAAAAACACATCAATTCTACAACATTGGGGCATGAAGTTGGCCAATATTTATCTAAGAATTAGAACTCCTATTTTCAAATGCTTTTCTCAAAAAAGAGCCAAGACACGCCGGAACTAAACTATTTGTCAAGGTTACAGGCTAAAACACAGTGCATTCAGTTCACTTAAATTTAATCTTTCAGCATATAAAGAGTTCAACTACTTGAAGAAGCTAACTCCTATTGCTCTTTTGTTCAACATCTTCTTTATTAGTAATTCTAATTTGGTAAGCTAAATGCAGTAAACAACTTGTTATCATCTGTTAAAATACACTTATAATAGAAAATTCTTCACACTGTTACGGTATATAAGTTGAATCAAAATCGTAGCTAAAAATATCAGCTTTCCTTTTGTTCCACATTGTTATTTGCCCCTATCAAAAAAACACTGAAAGTATACCCGGCATATACAATGCCTTGTGTATACCGTGTATATCATTGAAACCCAAGACAAATAGGAAGCCGAAATATACACGGTATACACAGCCGTGTATACCTATATTTGGTAATATATTATTTGTAGTTAATTAGCATTGTACACTTATCATAATTGTAGAATTTTTGTACAAATAGAATAGGGTTTTGTGATTAGAATAGGAATAGGATTTTCCATATTATGGAGATTGTAAATTGTATATATATTCATTCATTAATGAAAATAATCAAGGGATTATTTCTTTCATGGTATCAGAAGTCTAGGTGCGTCTGCCAATTTTCCCCTCTTCCGCTGCCTCAGTTTTTGTGTCAATTCTCGGAATCTGTGCAACATTACCTCATCTCTTCCCAAATTTTCTTCCAAATCCCTCATTCACCTATTGTTCTTTCGTTATAGCTACGTCAAAGAACATGTTTCATCCTGCCCTTACTGTTTCCAACATCAAGAACCACATCCCTATTGTTCTTGAGATGGAGAACGTCCAATATGCGACGTGGGAAGAATTGTTCAAAATTCACGCAATCTCACATCAAGTCCTCCATCACATTACTCCTCTCACTGTCCCTAAACCCGCGGAGGATCCCCAGTTATGGATCACTCTTGATGCTACCGTCCTTCAGTGGATTTACTCTACTATTTCTACCGACCTTTTACAGACAATCATTGAACCAGACACTATGGCTATGGCTACCTGGAATAGATTGTGTGATATATTCCAGGATAACCAACATTCCCGAGTTGTCACACTTGAGCAAGAATTTTCACAAGTCAGCTTGGAAGATTTCCCGAATGTTTCAGCTTATTGTAAACGGCTCAAGGAATTGGCGGACCAACTCCGTAACGTTGGAGCGCCTGTTACCAATAATTATCTTGTTCTAAAAATGGCTGCAGGCCTATCTGAGGCCTATAATAGCGTTGGGACTCTCCTCCGTCAAAGTAATCCGCTTCCACCTTTTTATCAAGCCCGTTCGATGCTCACTTTAGAAGAAGTCGGTTAGGCAAAAAAGGTGGTTACCAGCGCAAGTTCTGTGGTGATGATGACTTCATCCGATAAATATCACGGGTTTGTTGACAATTAGAGCCAAAATCGCAACAACAGTGGCGGCAAGAAGGGTCAAAACCATAAAAATAATGGCAAAAATCGCGGCGGCAACAACAGCGGCGGACGGAACAGTAGCAACGCCGGCAGTGGGCCTCGGGGTACTGGGCCCCAGCCCGCCTGGTCTCAGCCCTGGGCCCCTTGGCAGTGGGCCTGGAATAGTGGCCCAATCCAGCCTACTGCCCGCCCAGTTATTTCCCAAGCAGTTGGGCCCCGATCCAGCCCAATCACAGGCCCAATTTTTCAGGCCCCTACGGCAATAACCAGCCGCGATCTGGGTTGGGTCAGCAGGCCAGTCTGCTTGGGCCTTGGCCCCCGCAGGCCTTCAGTGCTGCGGGCCCGACTCCGATCCCGACACCCACCGATATTGAGGCCGCCATGCATACACTTGGATTAAATCCTCCAGACCCGAATTGGTACATGGACACCGGCGCCACATATCACATGACGTCCGACCAAGGTACTCTCTCGTCTTATTCCTATTTGAGCAAAAATCGTGACATTATTGTTGGTAATGGCAACTCAATTCCTATTCGTGGTTACGGTCATACAACTTTGTCTCCCCCACATCCACTTGTATATCACGGAAACCCAAGACAAATTGGAAGTCGTGATATACACGGTATACACAGCCGTGTATACCTATATTTGGTAATATATTATTTGTAGTTAATTAGCATTGTACACTTACCATAATTGTAGAATTCTTGTACAAATAAAATAGGGTTTTGTGATTAGAATAGGAATAGGATTTTTCATAATATGGAAATTGTAAATTGTACATATACTCATTCATTAATGAAAATAATCAAGGAATTATTTCTTTCAAACACTTAATATAAACATACCTGAAAATGTTTGGCGATATGCAGAGGACACAATGAATGCAGATATCAAAAGCAGGGACAACATAAAAGCAACGACAACATGAAAACAACGGTAACATGAATCTGCGGAGACATAAATATCAAATCCAAGTTGGCATATGAATGAGATTTCAATTGGATAGATGAAAAGCAAGAGTCGTAAAGAGTAGAATGAGACCTAACACTTGATTTGTCAAACATTAAATATAATAATAAACCAAAGAAAGAAAAAAAGACACATAAAATGTTACTCTATAAAGTTTCAACTTGGGAAGAAGTTCCTCGCAACAGTGTCATATACATATGGTGTTTCTAGCCCAATGATTTGGCTGTGATTAATTTATGTTTTTGCAAAAGTTGATGTGATTTGGGTGAAGAAGTATCTAAGAGAACCCTTAATAGTGAAAGAAATAGAAGACACAGGGTTTTGTTTGAAACGACGGGTAGATGCGCTGTTGATGGGAAACAAATGGACTGAGGAAAAAAAATCCTAAAGATTGACTTGATGAATGGACTGAGGAAGGGAGGAGAATGGGAGGAAGAACAGAAAAACGAACATGCATGTTGAGTTTTGTGTAATTTCTCACTAAGTTAACTACTCCATTAACTATACAATTGAATTTTCTAATTTTAAATGATAAAAAATGATAAAAATAAATAAATAGTGATACTGATCATAGAGAGCGCCAAGCGGCCTATGTCCTGCTTTTATATATATAAATAAATTTAATACTTTTCTTGAAATAGTTTATTAATTGATTTGTAACAATTAGAATGAATCAATTTGATTATTCTTTTCAACTTCTCAACACCTCTTTGTAATCCAAACTGTTTCCACGACTATAGAAGGTCAAAAGTTGTTGGATTTGGGATTATTTCATTTGATCTATAATCACTAATTGATTGAACTTTCTATCTCTAAAATTCAAGCTTTATGTTCAAAGGAGAAGTCTCTTTCATACTGAATTTGGATGCATGCATATATATAGTCATTTGGTGAATGTTGAAATGTTCTCATGCATAAGAAATTATTTGACTTAGAAGATTCAAATAGATCGGCATTTGGTGTTCACCTTGTGCAGGTTATACTGTCATCTATTTTTCATACTTTTTCTGTACATATGTCCTATAATGCTCTTTTTTCTTGATAACTTTAAAAATAAACGCTAAATTGATATCACATTAAAGAACTTCCTATGTATGAGGAGGAGGAATCTCTATTTGATCCTAGTTGAATAAGTTAGTCTCTATTTGATCCTAGTTGAATAAGTTAGACATATGGAGTAAAATTGAAGTTACAGCAATATTTATGGAATATAGTAAAGGTATCATTAACGAGCAAATTTCTCGAAATATAATAATAGTTTCTCATAAATTAGGTGATTGTTTCGACAAAATATTTGTGTAAGAATGTTAAACAAGGTAATAAATCCGTGATATACACTTGATATACATAGTGTATACCACGGGTATGGAATGCAGAAGCCCAACAGCAGTGGCCTGAAGAGGCCAACAGGCAGTGCACAGTGCTCATCATGGGCAGTGTAACAAGTTGTATAAGGAAAGTATATTTGTAGTATATTGTAGTGTAAAGGTTACCTAAATTAGGATTATACACTTACCATAATTGTATAGTTAGAATTATAGTAGAATAAGGTTTTAGGAATAGAATAGGAATAGGATTCTCCTATTTTGTAACTTGTATAAATACCTTTCAATTAATGAAAATAATCAAGGAGATTATTTGTTTCATGGTATCAAAAGTCTAGGTCACACAAAAAATTTCTCTCAAAGTTTGTGTCCTCCCTCTCGACCGAGACCCTACCCCCCTCGGGTTTTACCAAATTTTGTCTTCCGCTCTCAAAATCTCTCTTACTAATCCCTCTTTCACCTCTTGTTCTTTCGGTATGTCTACATCAAAGAACTCGTTTCACCATGCCCTTGTTGTTTCTAACATCAAGAATCATATCCCGTTAATTCTTGAAATAGAAAACGTCCAATACGCGACGTGGGCAGAGTTTTTCAAAATTCACGCTCGTTCGCATCAAGTCATCCATCACATCATCCCCGCGGCTCTTGATGATACAGAGGTGCCTAAACGCGAGGATGATCCTAAATTATGGACAACGTTTGACGCCACAGTCCTTCAGTGGATATACTCTACTATCTCCACCGACCTATTGCAGACGATTATCGAGCCAGACGCTACGGCGATGGCCGCATGGGATAGACTGCGTGACATATTCCAGGATAATCAAAATTCCAGAGCTGTTACCCTTGAACATGATTTTTCCCACGTCAACATGGAAAATTTCCCGAACATTTCAGCATATTGCAAAAGGTTGAAGGAATTGGCGGACCAACTCCACAACGTTGGTCCACCTGTTAGTGAAGATCGTCTTGTGTTACAGATGGTCGCTAGCCTATCCGAGGCCTGTAGTAGCATTGGGATCTCCTTCGTCAAAGTAATCCTCTTCCAAGGTTCTATCAAACACGATCCATGCTTACCTTAGAAGAAGCCGGTTTGGCTAAAAAGGCGGCTACTAATGCTAGTCTCGTGGTCATGATGACTTCCTCCCCAAGTCCTTAAAATTATGGCAACAATTCGAACCAAAACCAATCCCACAGGGGCAACAAGAATGGCCGGAAAAATAAAAATTGCGGGGGCAAACGCGGTGGTTCAGGCGGCAGTCACGGTGGCCAAAGCAGTGGCAGTGGGCCCCCTCCAGTTTCCAGTGGGCCACCGAACCCCTGGTCTCAGCCTTGGGCCTCTGGGCTGTGGGCTTGGACCAATGGACAGTGGCCCTACGGCCCAGCTCCAGCACAGTTTGCACCCACTAGCCTGTGGGCTTTCCAGCAGCCCAGATGGCCCACTGCCTACTGGCCCAGTAGCGGCAGCAATTCTAGCAGCTTCAGCCCACGACAGCAGCCCAATTTTGGAATACTTAGGCTCCGGCCTCCGCAAGCTCACCACGCAGCAGGCCCCACTCAGATCGATATCGATGGCGCAATGCACACACTAGGGTTGACACAACCGGACCCAAATTGGTATATGGATACCGGTTCTACCACCCACATGACATCCGATTCTGGTACTCTCTCATCTTATTCCAATTTAAGCAACCCTCACGGTATAATTGTCGGTAATGACAACTCTATTCCAATTCAGGATTATGGTCAGAAAACATTGTCTCCTCCCCAATCCACCCCTTATCTTGAAAAATGCTTTACATGCTCCCAAATTGATTAAAAACTTAGTGTATGTCGGAAAGTTCACCACTGACAATTCTATTTCTGTTGAATTTGATCTTTTTGGTTTCTCTGTGAAGGATTTCAAGACGGGGAGTCCTATCATGAGGTGTTATAGTAGGGGAGATCTTTATCCTATCACGCCCGGTGTCGGTCCATTGAGTCAAGCCTTGCTATCAGCCTTTACAGCCATTTCTCCTTCCTTGTGGCATGCTAGCCTTGGTCATCCGGGATCCTCTATTTTATCAGTTTTAGATAAAAAAAATAGTTTTATTTCTTGTAAGGGTACGAGTCGTACTCCACTTTGTCAATCTTGTTCGTTAGGAAAAATTGTTAAGTTGCCATTTGTAGACTCAAATTCTCATACTTCAATGTCATTTGATATTATTCATAGCGACCTATGGACGTCTCCTGTTCTTAGTTCGTTGGGTCATCGATATTATGTTCTCTTTTTAGATGATTATTCTAATTTTTTGTAGACGTTTCCAATTGCGAATAAATCACAAATGTTTTCAGTCTTCATAAAATTTAGAGCGTTCATTCGTACCCAATTCGAAAGAGAAATAAAAAATATTCAATGTGATAATGGGAAAGAGTATGACAATAGGGAGTTTCGGGAGTTCTGTGTTAATAATAGAATCAATTTTCATTTTTCATGTCCTCATACATCTTCACAAAATGGGAAAGCCGAATGCAAAATTCATTTCATAAATAACATTGTCCGAACTCTCTTAATTCATGCTTCCATACCCCCATATTTTTGGCATCATGCTCTACAAATGGCCACATATCTCCTTAACATAATTCCTTCCAAAGGTCTGATATATTCTTCTCCCCTCCAAATCTTATATAATAAGAACCCATCTTATTCTCATCTTCGGGTCTTTGGGTGCTTGTGTTATCCGTTATTCCCATCCACCACAATTAACAAATTTCAGGCTCGGTCTACTCCGGGTGTGTTTTTGGGTTATCCGTCTAATCATCGTGGTTACAAATGCTTTGATTTATCCTCCAAGAAAATTATAATTAATCGCCATGTTATTTTTTATGAAACCCAATTTCCTTTTATGAAAGTTCATACTCCCGAGCCTAGTTCGTATAATTTTTTGGATGATCGAATATCCCCGTATATTATTCGACATTTTTCGGACATCTCCCGCACCCAAAACTCTCCAGCGGGCCCACTGCCCGCTGGTCCCACTGGCACATCTCGGTCGGTACTACCCAGTCTTCTCATTTGGGCGATTTGATGAATGGGCGATCCAACCCACCACCGAATCGGGTCGATTCGATCCTTGTTTCCGTCGATGGGTCGGGCTTTCGACTGGGCCAAGAGCCCACCGCTGCCAGCTACCCTTCCCGAGCCTAGAAAATTCCCAAAATCTGCTCACCTCTTCCTCGAGTCTTAGACCAGTCACTCGTAGTCAACAGGGTATTTTTACACCAAAAAGATATTTTAATTTATATTCGAATGTCTCTAAATCCCCCTTGCCCCGTAATCCCGTGTGTGCCTTAAACTACCCGAATTGGAAAATTGTTATGACTGATGAATATAATGCTCTTATTGATAATAAGACGTGGGATTGGTGCCCCGTCCCTATGGTATTAATGTTATCAGGTCTATGTGGATTTTTGCTCATAAGAATAATTCGGATGGTTCTTTCGCTCGACATATGGCACGGCTTGTGGGTGATGGTAAGACTCAGCAGGTTAGGATAGATTGTGGTAAGACGTTTAGTCCGGTGGTCAAGCCGGCTACCATTTGCACTGTGCTTAGCTTGGCTCTTTCAAAGGCATGACCTATTCATCAGTTGTATGTCAAGAATGCTTTCCTACATGGTGATCTCAAGAAAATAGTCTATATGCATCAGCCGTTGGGATTCAGGGATCCCAAACGTCCTCATCATGTATGTTTATTGAAGAAGTCCTTATATGGGCTTAAGCAGTGTCCACGGGCTTGGTATACGAGGTTTGCTGACTTTGTTTCGACTATTGGGTTCACTCACAGCAAGTCAGATAATTCCTTGTTCATCTACCATTATGGTTCGTTCTTGGCCTACATTCTATTGTATGTGGATGATATCATTTTGACCGCCTCTTCCGATGCCTTACGCCAGTCTATCATGTCCATGCTCAGCTCTGAGTTTGCTATGAAAGACTTAGGGCCCTGGAGTTATTTTTTGGGGATTGCCGTCAAGCGTCATTCAGATGGTTTGTTTTTGTCTCAAAGAAAGTATGTGGCTGAGATCATTGAGAGGGCTGGGATGTCATCCTATAAGTCCACTTCCACTCCAGTTGATACTAAGCCCAAACTTGGTGCCGCGGCAGGCGTCCCTTACGAGGATCCAACCCGCTATCACAGTCTTGCAGGGGCCTTTCAGTATTATACCTTTACCAGACCGAATATTACGTATGCTGTTCAGCAGGTGTGTTTATTTATGCATGAACCAGAGTTGAGAACATGAATGCAATAAAACGTATCATTCGGTATATTCAGGGTACACTGGACTATGGTTTACATTTGTATCCTTCATCGACATCCACACTTGTCTCATACACAGATGCGGATTGGGGTGGTTATCTGGACACCAGACGGTCAACGTCTGGCTATTGTATGTTCCTTAGCAACAACTTGGTCTCCTGGTCTGCAAAGTGTCAAGCGAATCTATCCCGCTCAAGTGCAGAGGCAGAATATCGAGGGGTAGCTAATGTGATCTCATAATCGTGTTGGTTACGTAACTTGCTTTTAGAGCTTCATTGTCCCATTCAGAAGGCAACCTTAGTATATTGTGATAATGTTAGTGTCATCTACCTCTCAGGTAATCTGGTTCAGCACCAACGCACTAAGCATATCGAAATGGACATTCACTTTGTCCGTGAAAAGGTTGCTCGGGAGCAAGTACACTTATGTCATGTCCCTTCAAGATATCAAGTTGCAGACATCTTTACAAAGGGTCTTCCCTCGGTACTCTTTGAAGATTTTAGGGATAGTCTCAGCGTTCGAAGACCGCCCGCTATGACTGCGGGGGTGTGTTAAACAAGGTAATATACCCGTGATATACACTTGATATACATAGTGTATACCAGGGGTATGGAATGCAGAAGCCCAACAACAGTGGCTTGAAGAGGCCCAATGACAGTGGGACTCTCGAGGCCTAACAGGCAGTGCACAGTGCCCATCACGGGCAGTGTAACAAGTTGTATAAGGAACGTATATTTGTAGTATATTGTAGTGTAAAGGTTACCTAAATTAGGATTATACACTTACCATAATTGTATAGTTAGAATTATAGTAGAATAAGGTTTTAGGAATAGAATAGGAATATGATTCTCCTATTTTATAACTTGTATAAATACCTTTCAATTAATGAAAATAATCAAGGGGATTATTCTTTCAAAGAATTTACTCGAATGTGAAAAAGTCAAACATGCATTCTTGATTATGAAAAGGGCATCCTTATATATGTGAGGTCAGATAATCGAGCAAGTAATATTTTATTTAATTTTCTTATGATCGTGTGAAGCTCTTGCAAATACACTAGTAGCAAATTTTAGATGAATTGATTTTTGACCCATTTATTGATTTGATTCGTTTTGACACAACCCATGCCTTTGATTTTGTTAGAAATGAACCAGATTTAAACTATGGTTTGTGTTGAGAGAGAAAGAGAGAGAATTATTTTCATTCTCAAGTCGGTGAAAAAATGAACTGATTATAAAACAATACATCTAATAGGCCTTATATACAATGGACCTCTGAATTAGAACCTAATCACTTAAAAACTGGGCTTTGCTAAATAAAATATATGTACAAGACTAAAATATCTAATCAAATGAAATGTTCAACAAGGTACTTCAACTTGGGCCCGAGATGACTGAAAGCATAGAGGTGCAACACCCCCTTCAAGTTGGAGGGTGGTACAACTCTAAACTTGAGAGTAAAGAATGATGAACTTGCCCTGTGAGGGGCTTAGTGAATATATCAGCAATCTAGACAATAGTAGGGATATGATGCAAGGAAATGAACCCATTAAGAAGCTTAGTTCGGACATAGAGACATCCAAGCTCTATGTGTTTGATACGTTCATGACACACCGGATTCTGGGCAATGTGTATAGCCGCTTGATTGTCACAAAACACAAGCTCATCAGGGAAACATCAACTCCAAAATTAGATAGAAGCCTGGCTAGCCAAGTCAATTCATCAACCACTTTGCTGAGATCCCGATACTCAGCTTCAGCAGATGAAAAAGAAATAACAGGTTGTTTCTTAGCCTTCCAATCAACTAAAGAATCACCCAAAAATATGCAAACACCATTAACTGAACACCTTGAATCAATGCAAGCAGCCCAATCATTGTCACAATAAATAAATAAGGACAGTAAATGAGATGAGATGAAGAAGATACCAACATCAAGTGTACCCTTGAGGTATCTTAGTAAATGTAGAACAACTTTCATGTGAGCTTGACAAGGGGCTTTCAGGAACTGACTTAGATGTTGTACTACAAAGCACAAGTCGACCTGGTATGTGTGAGAAAGTTCAATTTTCCCACCAAGCTTCTATAAGATTCCGGATTAGACAAATGACCATCTATGGAAGCTTGGATCTTAACATAAAGATCTAAGGGGCAAGTGATAGAAGAAGTTGTAGTACAATGATGATTAAGGGAAAGATCTTTGATAAATTTCTTCTGATGCAACAATAAACCAGAAGAAGAGTATTCCACCTTAATACCCAATAAGTAATTGAGAATACCAAGGTCCTTGATCGTGAACTGATTGTCCAAGAATGACTTCAAAGATATTATTTCCTCCATCTCATTTTCAGTAACAATGATATCATCCACATATACATCAACTAGTACAATAGAAGAACCTGACTTTCTAGAGAACAGGGAATGATCATTCAAGGAATAGGAATAACCTCTTGAACACAAGGCATGTGAGAGTTTGGTATACCTCTGTGTAGATGTTTGTCTAAGACCATAAAGGAATTTTTAAAGAAGGCAAACTAAATGGGAAACTGTAGAAGAATATGAAGAAGCAGACAAACCAGGAGGTAACCTCATATAGACCTCATCATCTAGATCCCCATGCAAAAATGCATTAATTACATTAAGTTGATAGAGAGAACAACCTTGTTTGACAGCAACAACAACAAGACATTTGATTGTAGAAAACTTGATGACATGAGAAAAAATCTCATTGAAATCTACCCTTTCTACCTGAGTGTCCCCCCCGACCATCAATCTGGATTTATACCTCTCAACAGAACCATAAACTCTATACTTTATTTTTATACCTATTTGCAACCTATTGATTTCTTACGAGGAGGTAGTACAACAACATACCAAGTATTGCTAGCTTCCAGGGCCTCAAATTCCTTTCTCATGACATCCTGCCATGCAGGAACAGAAGCAGCCTGAGAATAGGAATGTGACTCTTGTATAGCTGGGGAAACCAAGGCAGAATAAAGGCTAGAACCACTGAAAGATGGAGAAAGATCACAAACATAATGTTTGAGATATAAATGTTGAGCATGGGATCTGCAGGACTTTCTAATAGGAATGACATGGGGAATTTGGCAAATGGAAGGAGGAGGATTGGATGAAGAGGAAATGATAGGAGAATGTAGATGAACAGATGGAGAAGTAATAGTAGATGGAATAGCTGGAAAGGATATTGTCTGAGTGGATGAATGCGGATGAATTGAGTCAGAATCAAAGAAATAGTAGAAGAAAGAGACAGAGTAAAGGAAGAATCAGTAATAGAGGATTGAGAACTGAAAGGGAAGTTATCCTCATGGAAGGTGACATCCCTAGAAACCAAGAAAGCCTTGGAATCAAGGTTATAGAGTTTATAGCCATTCTTGGCTAAAGGATACCCTAAAAATACACAAGGATGAGCCCTAGGTTGGAATTTGTCCATGTGACACTTTGGAACAGTGGCAAAACAAAGGCAGCCAAAAGTTTTAATGTGGGTGTAAGAAGGAGGATGACCATAGAGTGATTCAAAAGGTATTTTGTTGTGAAACACTTTGGTAAGGAATATGTTAATAAGATAAGTGGTATGAAGGATACACTCACCCCAAAATTTAATGGGCAACTTGAACATAAATAGTGAGGCTCTTTAAGTTTGTAGCAAATGCATATGTTTTCTGTCAATCACACCATTTTGTTGAGGTTTGTGAGGACAAAATGTCTGATGAATGATGTCATTATCAAGAAATAAATTGACTAAGAAGGTTGCCTGAGCCAAGCTCAAGGATATTATCACTTGTGATAGTAAGAATGGAAGATTGGAATTAGGTTTTCACCATTGCAATGAAAGCCTTGAGCAAAGGAAAGGCATTTCTCTTGGCTCCCATGAGATGAGTCCAAGTAGCTCTAGTAAAGTCATCAACTATGGTCAAAAAATACCTTTAACTATTGTAAGTAGGGGTGTTATAGGGTCCCCCAAGTGTCTACATGTATGAGCTGGAAGGGATGAGAAGTCTTGATAGAGCTATTTAAAAAGGTTAATCTAGGTTGTTTGGCCAAAGGACGGACAGAACATATGAATGGTTGTTTATAAGAAAAATTACAAGGAATGTAAGGAATTTCCCTCATTCTGACAAAATGGATGTGCCCCAGTCTATTATGCCATATAATCTCCATTTTATTAATCTCAGAATGGTTTATACAATGCACATCAGTACCAACATAAGCTAATGGAGAATGTAATTTACAATTGGAATGACTGGAAACAGGAAAAGAAGACATAGGAACAGAAGGATAAGAATCAAAACTATTACAATCACCAAGCATAGCAGCATTGTCAGGAGATGGTGAGGTGGAGACAAATTTGTACAAACCGTGTTCCTGTTTATCAACTTCCAGTGGCCTCTTCATTGAAGGGACATGTATGAAACATGAAAATTTGGTAAATAAGACATAACAATCTAAGAGGGGTGACAAGCTTGTGAACATAAACAAGATTGTGTTTGAAAGTAGAAATAAAAAGCACATTATGAAGAGTGAATGAAAGAATATTCAAAGACTAGAGCATGTAACCTTGACTCTATAACCATTGGGAAGAGTGACCAAATAAGGACTGATTAGAGGTTTTACATCAAACAGAATGTATTTATTGGAGGTCATATGATTAGTAGCCCCAGAATCTATAACTCATATGGTATTATGCATACTAGTGAACATAAATGCATCAAAAGAGATTTTACCCACACCATCAGGAGAGGTTACTATACCAGCAAAGTGTGCAAATCCCATTAGATTGGGTTGAGCATGAGTAGCAGAAGACTCTGAGATCTGATTCTGCTTGAGAAGGAGAAAAAGCTGAGAGTACTGATCTTTAGAAAGTCCAGGAAGGCAACTAGAATTATCAGGACCATCAGAAGCAAAAACAACACCTTCAGAACCCCCACAAGAAGTCTGCACTTCTACATTTGCAGCAAACCTATTTGGTTTGGTAAATTTATAGTGAGGAGGATAGCCTTTAATCCCGTAGCACTTATCTATTGTATGTCCTTTCTTATAACAATACTTGCAGACAAGAGAGGTGTGATTTTGATCAAAATTCACCCTTTGGCAATGCTATTTTGGTGGGTTATGAGGTGGAGGATGGGAAGGAGATCTGGTGCTGGTATTGATATGTTTGCTGTTAAATTGACATTGAAAGAAGCTGAATCGGGATAGAGTTCTGTAGATGAATGAACTTGCCTTTGCCTTTCATCCTGAAAAAGTATGTTATAGGTAACGTCAAGAGAAAGAAGGGGTTGCATCATTAGTAGGTTGCTCCTAACACCTACATAGATGTCGTTTAACCCCATAAGAAACTGATGAAGCTTGTTCTCTTCCTCCTCTTTTTGAAGGCCATCTTTGGCGGCACATGTGCAGGTACAAGCATGGTTGGTGTGCATGAACTTAAGTTTATCCTATAGTTTTTTCAACTTGTTGAAATAAGAAGCTATGTTTAGAGAACCTTTATTAGTAGAAGACTAAAATATCTAGTCAAATGAAATGTTCAGCTGGGTACTTCAACTTGGGACCTAGATGACTGAGAGCATGGAGATCCAATAAATTTAATACGATCGATCGAGGCAAAGTGCAGAATATGTGCTTCTTTAGGCCTCTTTTAGTTCTCTCACCAATTTTGGTGCACTCGACTATGCAACCTCACATATATTTCTCATTTTATTATATGTTTCATACTAACTCTGGTTATTCTTTCAATGGCCAAAATCTTATAGTTAAAATTGCTTTCATTTATTCTTAACTAGAGGTTTTGACTTTAAGCTCTGAGAGTGAAGTAACCTGAAATGTTTTATCTTTCAAAGTGAGACTTTTTAGTGTGAATCCGAACTAATCGAGTCTGAAAGTGGTATTGGACACCGGACATTGAATAAGAAAGCCAAAAATAAGATCATCCCCGTCCTCCATCTGCACTCAGTTATTTTCCAAGTAGCAATTAAATTCTATGGGGGGTTTTGAGTATTTCGAAGTAAATGATTTCTTTGAGAGGATTTAAGTTATATACACTGAATATAATTTTTTAATAATATAATTTTTTTTGTATTATTATTGAATTTTAACGTGTGATACTCCCTTCGTCCCAATTTAAATATTATAATTTGGCTTGGCACGAAGTTTAAAAAATGAAAGAAGACTTTTGAATCTTGCGGTCTTAAATTAAAGATGTGTGGTTTTTTAAATCTTGTGATCTTAAAATTGTCTTAAAATTGTAAAAATTTACTAAATATGGAAAGAAACACTCTTTTTAGGACATACAAAAAAAAAGTAAGATACTTAAATTAGGATGAAGAGAGTAGTATATTAGTTATTATTTTCAATAGACTATAACTTAATATTTATCAAGAAATTTACCTGTTGATTTGTAAAAATTTGCTGTGGTTTAATTGGTTTATAAATCAAATGCTCAGTGGTCAATAAGTTTGAACTTTTTATTTCCTCTTTATCTCAGAGATTTGGTAGGTGTTGAAATCAAAAGCACGTGGCAATATTTCAAACATATATATATGGTCTCTTTTGTTTACTACTCCTTCCATAGTATATTCTTTTTCTTTTTTATCTGTCTCTAAAATAGTGTATTTTTTATATTTAATAAGTTAATAATTCAAACATCATACATGATAAGTTCTTAAAAAAATATATCAATTGTCAACATCAAAAGACATTTTAATACATTACACACATCTTTAATTTAGAATCACAAATTGAAAAGTCATGTTAAGTCAAATTAAAATACTTAAATTGGGACGGAGGAAGTACTAGCTAAAATTAGGGCTGGCCAGTGGGCCGGGTCGGCCCGATCCCCCCTAAAAAATGGGCATGGGACTCGAACCCGGGACAGGATCTGGGCTCGGCCCACACGGGCCCGTCCCGCCCTAGTCCCGATCCCGCCTGCCCCCTCCCCTTTGCAAAAAATGGTCGTTGCACAACGACCATTTTATATTTTGGTCGTTGTGCAACGGCCATTTTTTGCCTCTCCACCCAATCCCCTACCCCTTAATATTTATTTTTAACCCCTAAATTAATATATTTGCTCATTTGTATCAAAGTTAAAAAATTGGGACTGAAGTTGGCAACTAGCTTGAGGATCATCCATCGAGTTAAATTTTAATTTTCAACCTCGATTACAAGTGTGCTTCTTCTAGTAGGGGTAACAAGGGCAGATGTATTTTTTCTAGTCATCATATTCCTAGACAGGATCATTTGATTGATTACACTCATATAGATGAAACTGAATTTTTTAATGATATACCATTAGACGATGAGATATATTCTGCAACTCAACCAGACTTTAATTTAGAAGATAATCTAGATGACACACCCACTAATCTAGATGACACACCCACTAGTGCACCTCAAACTGAAACTGGAACGCCTCATATTCCCCCTAGCATGAGACGATGCCCCACACAACGAAAATTAAAATCTGCTGCATGGAAATTTTTGATAGAGACCAAGAGAATGAAGTAGTTAGATGCAGAATTCGTAAAAATGTTTATAAATTTAAAATGGGAAAAGGTCAGGGTGGGACGGGAGGTTTATTGAGACATGTACAAAACTTTCACAAAGCTAGGTGGGATGAATACGAGGCTACAAAGTCGGGTGCGCCAATGCGCTCTCAGTCGGGACAGGTTCACATAGTGTCCCAGACCAAGTACATTGTCAAATTAACTCGATGACAGGGGGAATTGTAGGCCCTAAATATAATAAACATAGAGATAGGGAAGCAATAGCAAAATTAGTTGCGGTGGAGAGTTTGCCCTTTTCATTTCCTTCCTCTCCTGATTTTATTCATTACCTTAGAGATATGTATAATCCTGCTTTTAACGATTTTTCTAGATCAACTGTTATGAGAGACGTTTTTAAATTTGCACATTAATATCAATAGTATTTACGTTATTCATTATATCATTTTCCTGGCAAAGTATCTATCACGTTTGATATAGGTCATAGTACTATCGACTATGATTATTTAATTGTATCATGTCATTGAATAGATTATAAATGGTCTATGCCAAAACATATTTTAGCATATAGATATATTGATGATAGGCACACTGGATATTTTAATGCAGAAAATATTCATCAAGTTTGCGATTACCATGGTATAACTGACAAAATAATGAATGTTACGTTAGATGATGCTTCTTCTAATAATTATGTTATTAGACTTTTAAAAGATCTTTTAACTCCATATTTTCCTAATCATTTTCATATAAAATGTGTGTGTTATATATATAACTTACTTGTAAAGAATGGTCTATCACTTTTTGAAGACATTCTTAATAAAGTACAATTTGCTATAAACTTTATTTTTAGAAGTAACAGAATACAAAGAAAAAAAGAATATAAAAAAACTTGTCATGATTGTGGACTACCTTATAGAAAATTCCCGAAGAAGTAACGACTAAGTGGAATTCTTTATATGAACAACTACTTGTTGCTTATGATTATAGAAGACCTATAACTTTATTTTTTAACGCCCACCTCCAACTCCAAAAAATCCAAATGAACAACCACCTAAGGACTAACTAAATAAGAAGTTTTGTCTAGCATACACGATGAATGCAAAAAAGTATATACGCATTACCAATACGATAGTGCTAGCAACCAACCGACTTCCATACCATCTTTTTCTTCTTCAATACAACCTAAAAACATGTTGTTTATGCAGCTAGTATTGAAAGCCTTAGACATAGAATGTATGGTGGTACCATTACTAATCAAGTTAGCGAGTTTGATATTTTTATTTTTTAGGGTGTTGTACCATACCAAGTAGTTCTCAATGAAGAATGACATGAAGACTTGCTGAAATACTGGAGGGAGAATGAGAAGACATTTCTGACACTATCAAAGATGACCCGAGATGTGTTGAACATTCAAGCGTCATCAACAACGTCTGAAAGCGCTTTTTCTACCGGAAGATTTCAAATAGGAGAGCACAGACACTCATTAGCGGAAGACATTTTGGAGATTGCAATTTTATTCAGAGATTGGATATGAGTGGAGCGTAGAAGGTGCGGTCAACCAGATATCAACGAAAAAGATGACAAAAATTACAATGAAATTTTATCCGACGGAGGTGGAAGCGACGACAAGCAATTTGACCAATAAATTCCAATTCCAACCGAAGAACCACAAGACATTGTGAAGAAATTAGAAAATGTGTTTATCAATATGTGATTTTTTTTAATTGCAATTTTACTATATTATTTGCAACTTTCAACACCACAAAGTTGCAATTTTGAAATTGTATTACAAAAAAAATTATATTTCTATTAAATAATATAAGAGGCACAAAAACAGTCTTACAATGTTTTTATTACACTATCTTGTTCAATTATTGAGGTGTTTATATATGTTATTTTTTAAAATTAAGTGAAAAAAAAATTGAAAACCTCGATCCCGCCCCGCCTCGCCCCGATAAGACCGGTCCCCTTTTCCGACGGGACCGGCAACGGGACGGGACATCGGCAGATCCCGCCGGTCTCGCCGGAGGACTGGTCCCACCGGAGGACCGGTCCCTCCCTCCCAGTCCTGTCGGATCCCGTCCTGCCGGGACCCGCCCCGAACCCGGCCCACTGACCATCCCTAGCTAAAATATCAATTTTTTCAGACTGATTCTGTACGTACTTCTTAAATAGCTCTAACCTTGTCTGTTTGTCAAGATCCGATCTGCCATAAATAAATTAATTAAATAGTACAAGAGCGAAATAAAATAAGAAATGATTCATTTTTTCTTTCACGTGAACTAAATTATAAGTAGTACAAGAGCAAAATAAGCTAAGAAAGAATTCATTTTTTCTTTCACGTGACCGAAAAAAATGACCAACCTCCTATACATCACATTGAAAATATGTACCATATTCTTTTTTTACTTCGAAGGGTCCTCCTTATGATGCTACGCATAAATTATAAGTAAATAAAGTGCATGGAGATTGGAGAGGAGAATGGGCACTGGTTCCACAAATAAGGCATTATATACACCATTATTTTCTGAAACCAAGAAGTGAAAAACATTCAAAAAAGACCCCTCTCTCTCTCTGTTTTCTAAGAAGAACAGAGAAAGTGAGAGCTGAGAGGAACACCCAGCTTTCATAAGGTTAAAAGATGGCATCTTTTGAATTTTGAGGTATTTCTTGTTCACCAAATATCTACTAAAGTATATTTTATTTACCAGCTATTTGGATATGTTCATTCTTGTTTTATTTACAAATGTTGGTGTTTGATTTGGTGATTCTTTGATGTGTTTATTATGGAAAAAAGAAGCTGTATTTGTTGTTTTAATCGAAAAGTCACGTCGTCCGAAACTTCTCATTGAAAACAGAGTAACTACTAATCCCTCCTTCCCCTTTTTTACTTGTCCACTCCTTAAAAAACATTAATTAAAAAAAGGCAGCCCAGGCACTAAGCTTCCGCTATGCGCGAGAGTTCGGAGATGGGCCGAACCACAAATATATATTTTGTTGAATTATCTTTACTAAAGCTACTTTATAAATTTTAATTTGATTACTAATACATCAATTTGTTTGGAAAATGATTAGTTAATGATAAGAGTAAAAAACTTTTAAAAAATAGGTAACTAAATTTCTCTTGATTTATTAAGAAAGTGGACTAGTAAATAAAATCTATTTTACTAGTGATAGAAACTAAGGATCCACCAAACAGTATAGAGAACCAGGTATTTATCTGTTCCATCAAACAAAGAAGTAAGTAAATAACACAAGATATTTACGTGAAAAACTCTTTACTCAAGGGATTAAAAATCACAACATACCAAGTAGGATTTCCAACTTCACTAACCGAGCAACTTCAAATTACAACCTATTGCAACCTAGGAATTAAACTCTTAATCTCTCACCCCTTGCAATACATATATTGTAAGCCTATTCACAATACCTATATTGTAAAGCTAAGCTAAGAAGACAAACCAGCAAAGGTTGAAATCTATCCTACCATAACACTTCTTAAAAGTAGTGTAGGAATACAATAAAGAACAAAAGACAAAAGCTCAAAACAAACTAAAGGACATGGACATCTTCAGTTGTCGGGATCTGGTCCTTCAGTTTGTGGACAACTTTGTTCTTGAACATTTGGAGAATTTTGTGGCGGCTACACTTTAATGTGATTCTTGGTTTTCAAGTGATGAGTAAAACATTGGAACATGTTGTATATATATTGGGAAGCATGTGGGATGAGATAGGGACTACTCATCCCCTTGTTTGACCTCGAGCATGCCGCAACAGTGCTGCTATACATATGGTAATGAACAGTGCAGCTTTACAACTGTTACTGGTAACTGTATGATGTACTGAGAGAATAGATAGCAGACCAGGTCCCTCTCTAGTTCTTCGACAGTTTGTCAAATCATTAAAACATATAATGTAACGTAGTTTATCAATTCCCTTTTTTTGATGATGACAAACTCAGAATTGATAGTGTAACACCCCGTACTTTGGGGCGGTGGTTTAAACATCTAGACGTATGCAATTAGACCCAAGTTGTGGGAAATGTAAGTCACATTCACGTATGCAAATAAAGAGCTTGGTATGTAAAAGGATGCGGTCCCGAATTAATTTAAGACTTACCAAGTGGGACAACAATGATCGGCTAAATGATAAATTATAGTGGGGGGACAAGTAATTAATTATGGTAGTATGGGATGAAGGTAGACACGTTATATTGATAGTAACATTTCCCAGTGACAAGTGGTAATTATGGTGAGTGACTAAGCATGGATGTGGATCTTGGCATGTTAAGTGTTGTACAATTATTGACTAGGTTAGTGGCCGCTCAGGCCCAACGTCAGATCCCAGTCCTTCTGATAGAGCTGCTAGTGTGAGAGCCTGAGATTTCATCAACCTAGACCCTCCGGTATTCACAGGATCAAACCTGAACGCGGACCCGCAGAATTTTCTGGATCAGATACAGCGTACCTTGCGGGTAATGGATGCTACCGATACTAAATCGGTAAAGTTTGCTTCATATAGACTACGGGATGTCGCGGTGAGCTGGTATGAGACATAGGAGCATTCTAGGGGACCTCGTGCTCCACCAGTAAGATAGAGAGAGTTTTTAGAGGCCTTCTTATAGCATTTTCTGCCGGTCGAGATTTGACGGGCCAGGCAGGATAGATTTCTACATCTTGAGAAGGGCAACATAAGTGTTCGAGAATACAACTTGCAGTTTAATTCATTGACCAGATATGCCCCTACGATTATAGCTGATATGAGTGACCGGGTACATAGGTTTGTTACTGGCTTGGGACCGCACTTGGTCAATGAGTGTACTACGGCTTCTCTAAATCCGCATATGGATATTGCTCGCATTCAGGCTTATGCATAGAATATGGAGGATCGTAAGAGATAACAGCGAGTAGATCGAGAGCGTGATAAGGGCCAGCATAAGAGGGCTCGATCTGTAGGTGACGTGAGGGACTTGAGAGGTGGGCCCCAGCCACATCTTTATAGACGCCCATCATACATAGTAACTAGTGCATTATTACTATTTTCAAGGTCGAGGGTTGATCGGTATGTTCCATCGGGATCAGGTCGGAGTTCACAAGCGTCAGGATCTTATTATAGATGGGATTCTATCCAAATGAGGCCACCGTTGGCTCGGTGCGAGCAGTGTGGTAAGACCCATACAGGGTCATGCCGACAAGGATCAAATGTGTGTTATTCTTGTAGTGAACCTGATCATATTAGGTGAGAATGCCTGATATGAGGCGAAGGTGTTAGGGCCCAGCCGGTCTGATCTGCAGTAGCTTTATCATATTCAGTACGCCCGTTAGGGCAAAATCATCAAACATCATCCGGTTGAGGCAGAGGTAGGGGCCAGAACCACATCTATGCATTGATGGGACGACATGATCAAGAGTCCTCACATGATGTTATTACAGGTATATTATCAGTCTTTTCACATAATGTGTATGCATTGTTAGATCTAGACTCCAATCTATTATATATTACCCTTCTGTATAACCTATTCACATTAGTGAAGCGGTTGGATGCATAAGGGAAGTGCACGTTTGTGAGACCTTAGTCGGGATGCATATTCGACTTGAATTGGACAGGATTCAAGAATAAAAAGATCGCTTGGCCGAACAGATTAGCCCCCTGATTGAGTCAGAGAAGGCACGGGCTCAAGTGATTCACCGAAGCGACGAGACCTTGAAAGCTGCTTTTTCAAGTGTCAGTAGCGGAACGTTCTGTCAATCGGGGAAGGTTTTAGGTGACAAGACCTAGAATACTTGAAAAGAGTTGTTGCTTACTTTGAATGTGCTAAACTATTAGAAGGAGTAGAAACTGCGGCTGTTAAGAAATTGCAGCCTTCAAACCTCCGTAAGGACTCCATCTCAACATCAATTCGCATTTGATGTCTATTTTACTTGAACATTTTTATTAACGCCTTCCGCTTGTACAAACAAGAACCAATCCCAAGGAAAAGGCAGAATAAATTGGATTGGGAAGTAATAGTCGAGCACAACTTTCGTGTCACCAGAAATCCTTTTTCGTTTATTGGGAGACTGAATGAAAAAGGGTTTGTCAAGCAGGCATGATTGTCACGTCGATATTCTTCCAATGTATCATTTCTGGGTCCAATCAAAAATCCTCCTTTTCTCAAAGAAGAATCGAAAAAATCATATTTTCATACAATATCATCACCCCTTTCATTGCCTGCAAATTTGGTATGAAGCCTGCGTTGATAAGTGATCCATTTGTGGTATCTACACCAGTTGGTGAGTCGGTAGTTGCTAGACGGGTCTATCTAAATTATGCAGTATTAGTTTGGAACCATCCGACCTTAGCCGATTTAGTAGAAGTAGAAATGGTTGATTTTGATGTTATCATGGGCATGGATTGGCTAGCATCGTGCTACGCTAATGTTGATTGCCGAACAAAGATTGTTAAATTTCAGTTCCCAGGTGAGCCAGTCCTTGAATAGAAGGGTAATACGGCGTCGCCAAAAGGTAGGTTTATTTCATACCTTAAGGAAAGGATGATGATCTCCAAAGGTTATATTTACCATCTTGTTCGAGCGAGAGATGTCGATGCCGAACCACCTACTTCTCAATCAATTCTGATGGTTAATGAGTTTCTTGATGTATTTCCAGACGAACTTTCAGGCCTTCCTCCCTAAAGGGAAATTGAGTTCGGTATAGACGTGTTGCCAGACACTCAACTTGAGAAAGGCTTTATTAGGCCTAGTATATCTCCTTGGGATGCGCCGGTATTGTTTGTACGGAAGAAAGCGTTATGGATGTGTATCGACTATCGACATCTGAATAAAGTCACTATCAAGAACAAGTACCCTCTTCACAGAATTGATGATTTGTTTGACCAGTTACAAAGTGCAAGATATTTTTCAAAGATCGACCTAAGGTCAAGGTACCATCAGCTAAGGGTTAATGAGAAGGACATTCCGAAAATGGCTTTCAGAATAAGGTATGGGCACTTCGAGTTCTTAGTAATGTCATTTGGACTCACAAACGCACCAGCAACATTTATGGATCTAATGAACAACGTGTTTCTCCCATTTCTGGATGTATTTGTGATAGTATTTATAAATGATTTTCTGGTTTACTCTCACTCGGAAGCAGAGCATGTGGATCATTTGTGGATAGTACTACAAATGCTTCGGGACCATAAGTTATATGCAAAGCTCTCCAAGTGTGAATTTTGATTGAATTCTGTGGCTTTCCTTGGTCATATAGTGTCAGACGAGGGTATAAGAGTTGACACTTAGAAGATTGCAGCGGTGAAGAATTGGCCGAGGCCCACGACTCCATCAGAGGTTCACAACTTCCTGGGTTTAGCCGACTATTATAGGAGGTTTGTAGAAGGATTTTCTACCATATCAGTACTATTAACAAAGTTGACACAAAAGGCCATAAATTCTAGTGGTACGATGTTTGTGAGCAGAGTTTCCAAGAATTAAAAGACAAACTAACATCGGCACCAGTCCTTACTCTCCCAGAGGGTCCAGAAGGCTATGTTGTGTAATGTGATGCCTCGGGAGTAGGTTTAGAATGCGTGCTAATTCAACATGGTAAAGTGATTGCCTATGCTTCAAGACAATTGAGGAAACATGAGAAAAACTATCCGACACACGATTTGGAGTCGGCCGCAGTGGTCTATGCACTGAAAATTTGGCAGTACTACTTGTATGGTGTTCATATAGACATTTTCACAGATCATAAAAGTCTGCAATACATATTTAAACAAAAAGAGTTAAGCTTGAGACAGAGGAGGTAGCTTGAATTATTGAAGGATTATGATGTAGACATCTTATACCATCCCGGTAAAGCTAATGTTGTAACAGATGCGCTCAGTTGTAAGTCGATGATCAGCTCGACTCCGGTGTAGGTCGAAAGAAGGAGTTAGTAAGGGAACTCCATCAGTTAAATAGTTTGGGAGTCCGACTAATGGATGCAGAGGATGGTGGTTTTGTGATTCGGAATATGTCAGAGTCGTCCCTCATATCGGAAGTTAAGGAACGTCAGAGGGAAGACCCAGTTTAAACAAAATCAGAGAGGGCATTCAACAGAAGAAGACCATAACCTTTGAGATTGACGAACATGGGATTCTCAAACACCAGGGCCATTTTTGTCTTCCAAATATAGCGGGATTGCGAAATAAAATTATGACAGGGGTCCATTACTCACAATATTCCATTCACCCTGGATCTACTAAAATGTATCATGATCTCAAGGGTATTTATTGGTTGAACGAGATGAAGAGGAGAGTTGCAGAATTTATAGCTCAGTGTCCTAATTGTTAGCAAGTAAAAATACAGCACCAAAAGCCCGGCGGCTTGATGCAGAATATTGAGATTCTGATGTGGAAATGGAAAGTGATTAATATGGATTTTGTTATGGGTTTACCTCGCTCTTATCATAAGTTTGATTTTATTTGGGTAATTGTTGACAGATTGACCAAATTAGCTCATTTCTTATCGGTAAAAACTACCTACACAGCCGAGGACTACTCGAAGTTGTATTTTAAAGAGATTGTTCGCCTCCATGGTGTGCCCATTTATATTATATCGGACCGAGGTGCACAATTTACAGCTAACTTCTGGAAATCATTTCAAAAAGGTTTAGGTATCAATGTTAATCTTAACACAACTTTCCACCCTCAGAAGGGCAGGCGGAGCGTACAATTCAGATGCTCGATGACATGCTACGAGCTTGTATATTGGACTTTAAGAGAAATTGGGATGATCACTTACCCCTCATTGAGTTTGCATACAATAACATCTATTATGCTAGCATTAAAATGGCTCCATACGAGGCTTTGTATGGGCAGAGATGTAGATCTCCTATCGGATGGTTCGAGGTAGGCGAATCAGAGTTATTTGGGCCTGACCTAGTACACCAAGACATAGAGAAGGTGAAGCTGATCCAAGAACGGTTGTTAACCGCTCAGAGTCATCAGAAGTCGTATACAGATATGTGATGGCAGGACTTAGAGCTCCAGGTTGATGATTGGGTCTTCTTGAAGATTTCACTTATGAATGAGGTAATGAGGTTCGGGAAGAAGGAAAAGCTTAGTCCAAGATATCGTATAATTCGATGAATCCGTCAAGTAGCCTACGAATTGGACTTGCCTTTGGAGTTGGAGTTTGTTCATCTGATTTTCCATATTTCTATGTTGAGAGCATGTATTGGAGATCCTTTCCGGATTGTACCAATTGATGATGTGCAAATTACAGAGGACTTATCATATGAAGAAGTTCCTATTGCCATCTTAGATCGACAAGTTCGCAAGTTGAGAACTAAAGAAGTATGTTCCGTGAAAGTTCTTTGGCAGAATAAGAACATAGAAGAAATGACATAGGAGGCGGAGGAGGAGATGAAACACAAATATCCATATCTATTCCAGACCAACGCTGAGGTTCCAAAAGAAGCATAAGGTGAGTTCTATTTCATAGTATTATAATTAATGCTTGAATACCATGAGAAGTCTGATGTAGATGTAATAATGAATGTTATATTATTATATGGCCCGTGAAAAAGGGTAGTTGTATTATCTAGCTATGTTATGAGGATTAGATATGTCACCCCAACATTCGAGGATGAATGTTTCTAAGGGGGAAAAGATGTAACACCCCATACTTTCGGGCGGTGGTTTAAACATCTAGACGTATGCAAGTATACCCGAGTTGTGGAAAATGTATGTCATATTCACGTATGTAAATAAAGGGCTTGGTATGTAAAAGGATGCGGTCCCGAATTAATTTAGGACTTACCAAGTGGGACAACAATGATTGGCTAAATGATAAATTATAGTGGGGGGCAAGTAATTAATTATGGTATTATGGGATGAGAAGACACGTTATATTGATAGTAACATTTCCCAGTGACAAGTGATAATTATGGTGAGTGACTAAGCATGTATGTGGGTTGAATGATTAGGATTGGTAGGTAGACCTCACTTTTCACTAATTGTTGTAATCTTTATCTTAGTTTGGTGTGAGGTATATACATATATAAACCTATGTATGAAGCAACGTTCTAGTTTACACACAAGATATAAAATTTCATCTCACATTAATTTGGAGAATCTCGAAAAGGGGGCAGCATAGGATTGTATCATTTATAGGGTGAGGTAAGTTAAGCACTTGGTCATTATTTCTTACTGAAAAGAAACAAAGAGAAGTTCGTTGCCCAGGTTGGTGTAGCCACGAGATTTTAAGTGTAAAGAAATCAAGGTATGTTAAGACAAATCATTTCTTCTTTTGGCATGTTCTATGTACGAAACGCCACCGTAATATTGTTCAATAAATTATTCTATTCTTAGTAGTTAAGGATGTTCCTGTTATTGATTCCTATGTTAAAAAACATATCTAAATATGTTCCTAAATCCTTATTGAGGTATATGGGAAAGATGTTAATATTCTCAATGTTAGCCGAAAGTACAAGGATATTATGTCATCCGATAAGTTCAGAATATTTTATTGTCATTCATGCATTTGCATTATATTCATGTATTACCCTTGACCCATATGTGTTATATACGCTACTATATGATACACATTATATATATGTATGGGATGGGAAAAGGGAATGACGTTATATACGCAACACCACATGCAGCTGGTACATATATCATGAAAAGGGAAGATGCCCACAGAGGCCAATATGATATGATGCCCACAGAGGCTGATATGATATGATGCCCACATAGGCTGTTATGGGAAGGAAGATGCCCGATGAGACCAATATATATATATGTATACCGCACTTTCATTGTGCATGACATTTTGGCATACTATGGCCCTTAGAGGCTTTCACTATTGGTCAGTTGTTTCTATCGGTTGTTTTCTGTCGGCTGTTGCTATCGGCTATCTTTCTCGATTGTTTATGTTTCAGATTATTATGTATCTATGTTATGATGTTTTTATGCCTGACATACTCGGTACATTAGTCGTATTGACGTTCCTTTTGTCGGGGGACGCTGCATTTCATGCCCCTAACGTAGACAGGGCGACAATCCACGTTAGTAGGTTGCTGACTCAGCATATTTTGGAGCACTCCCCTTGTTTCGGAGTGTCGGTCTAATCTTGGTATGGTATATTTTTGCATGTACATATGGGTATGGTGGGGCCCTATCCCGACCTTTTGATATCACGTACTTTTCAGAGGCTTGTGGACAAGTGTCCTGTGTGTAATAGTCATGTATGGCCTTGTCGGCGTTGGTATGTATATATATATAAGTTGGGCTTTCTGGTTAAGATTTTACATAGCTCTTTTCTAGTTTATAATTTTTATATGTCAGCAGGGTAATGGGTGACGGCCCTTATGGCCCGTGTTTAGTTACATTTAGATGTTGACTGTTCGGCTAGTGGTACCCGGCAGGTAAGGTCCGAGTGCCCGTCGCGGCCCTTCGGTTTGGGTCGTGGCAGATAGTCCCCTGAGGACCAGGTTACCCACTTGTTCCCCTGCGAAACAGACCAATCTTTAAAGCATAACAACATGTTTAGAATAGCAACAAGATTTTATCCCCTTAACTTCCCCCTTCATCACAACCTCAATTCCTTCTTAAGTACCTCTCCCCCTTTTGGCATCATTGAAAATAGTTGTACAAGCAAAAAGAAGTTCAGTAACATTAACTCGGAGCCATTGGGTCGACATAACATGAGGAGAAACGTGAACAAGTAAGATAGTAATGAGTATTTCTCTCTAGGGTGACGCCCCGACCTTAGTATATAAGCAATGAATTATGCGTTACTCTTTTCATTTCAATAATTGACGAAGCCCTCTGCTATAATCAATTCAAATTCAAGTACAAACAGGGAACTAAAAATACTACAAATGCTTCAGTCTTAACAGTTCTTTTGCGTTTTCTTCCAAATTGCTTAATGGATTAATTCCATAACAAAGCACGCGGTCAGGAGAGAAATTTTAGAAACAAGTTTCACTCTTCATAAACCAATAAATTTTCTTATCCAAATAAATCTACATTTCAGATGCATGTATTATTCCAGCTGCTTTTGTGATGTATCGCGTTGCTATGGCTCAAGTACTGGCTTGGCTCGTATGCATATTAGTAATGATTCATCCGATTGGGTACAAATGTAAACTACGCAATGGAGGCAAAAATTGATCAAGCCATTACTAGGATCGAATTCCATCAATTTGATGGTGATCTAGTTCATAAGGCGAGTTGGAGGGATTCAAATGAGTGCATCTATGAGGAGAAAGATCGATAAAGGATCTCAAGATAAAGGTATTTTCTGGTATAGAAACATGCTCTAAAAGGTGAATACCAGAAACTTTTTACTTGGGATATGTTAAATATTCTAGCATGAGTCGTGGCAAGTATTTTCAGTTATAAGGTTTGAACATTTAGCATTTAAGGTTTCAATCTCAATTCAAAATGCTTACCACGACTCGGGCTGAACATTTTAACCTATTCAAAGTAAGTTTTGGTATTCATCTTTCAGAGTTTGTTTTTATACCAGAAAACACCTTTGTCTTGAGATCCTTTATCGATCTTTCTCCACATAGATGCACTCGTTTGTATCATTCCAGCTGTATGTGACCCTTCTGTAACGAACTCCTAGTCTTGATGGTAAGATTGGAATAATCTCTCTTCGGAATTCCTTTCATTAATCACAATATATATAGTTGTACAGAGGTTGATTCCTAATACAATAAGAATCCTAAGTTACCTTAAACATACACCTATCATAATTATAAAATATATTGTGAATATTCAGAGAATATTCGCTAATACTCCTCCTCAGTCGGAGCGGGAGGAGGTCGAACGCTAAGGCTGGATCTGAAGTCGATGAATAGATGTCTCGGTAGTCCCTTTGTGAAAATATCTACATACTGATAGGAGGAAGGCACATGCAATACTTTCACTTGACCAAGAGCGACCTTTTCATGCACAAAGTGAATATCCATCTCGATATGTTTGGTCCGCTGATGTTGGACCGGATTGTGAGATAAATATATGGCAGATATGTTGTCACAGTAGACTATAGACGCCTTTCGCAGTGGACACTGGAGCTCCAAAAGAAGATTTCAGAGCCAACAGATCTCAACAACTACATTAGCAACTCCTCGATACTATGCTTCAGCACTCGAACGGGATAGTGTAGCTTGCTGCTTGGCGGACCATGAAATAAGATTATCCCCTATAAATACACAATAGCATAAGGTGGAGCGATGTGTGTCTGGGCACCCTGCCCAATCTGCATCCGTGTAAGAGAGCAACTTGGTCGGTGCAGAGGGGTAGAGATGCAGTACATAGTCAAGTGTGCCCTTAATGTATATGATAATACGCTTGAGGGCAGCAAAGTGGGATTCTCGCGGGGCGTGCATAAACAAGCACACTTGCTGAACGGCATATGCAATATAAGGCCTAGTGAATGTAAGATACTGAAGGGCACCTGCAAGACTCCGATATAGGGTGGGATCAGAAACTGGATCACCATCAGCAGCACTAAACTTGGATTTCGAGTCAACCGGAGTTGGCATAACCTTATAATGTTTCATCTTAGCCCTGTACACTATCTCTTCCATATATTTACGCTGACTCAGGAACATAGTAGCTGCAGATCTGGTCACTGATATACCCAGGAAATAACTCAGCTTGCTCAAATAAGTCATATCAAATTCAGTTTTGAGTAGACTAATGATTTCATTCTTCAAACCGTCAGAGGAGGCAGTAAGAACAATGACATCCACATATAATAGCAAATAAGCAGTGCTGCTACCGCGATGAAAAATGAAGAGAGAGTTATCACACCTACTACATATAAACTCAATCTGCATAATATACCTGGCAAAACGATCATACCAAGTGCGAGGTGCCTGTTTCAAGCCATAAAGTGACTTTCGGAGATGACATACATACTGAGGAACTACGGGATGAACAAAACCAAGTGGCTGATACATGTACACAGTTTCTTTCAAATCCCTATGAAGAAATGCATTCTTGACATCAAGCTGATGAATCGGCCAATGCTTGCCTATGGCAATACTGAGAACAGTACGAATAGTAGTCAGTTTAACAACTGGACTGAATGTCTCACCACAATCAATTTTCTCCTGCTGATTAGTGCCATTAGAAACCAGTCTCGCCTTATACTGCTCCAAGTCACCACTGTCTCCGAATTTGGGATTAAATAGCCACATGCACTGGATAACATTCACCCCGTCTGGTGTAGGTACCAAATCCCAAGTATTCTGCTTTGTGAAAGCATTAAATTCCTCGCACATGGCCGCATTCCAATTAGGGTCCAGTTTGGCTAGTTTTGGGGTTTTTGGAGATAGGTGATATGGTTTATGTGGAGAGGTTAAAATGAACCTTGGGTTTGAAAATCTCGTGTTGAGCACGAGTTTCCATACGATGGGTAGGTAGTGGTGTATGATTTGTATTGGGTGTGGTCAGTGGCTGCTGGGTTGTGGGTTTGAAATATGATTTTGGATTGTGGGTGTCGCCGGTGATACGGGTTGAGGAGAATGGTTGGGGTCTGGGTTGGTTGTCAGTGTTTGTGGGTGGTGTGGAGAGGTGGTGGAGTTTGGAAGTTCATGCATTGGTAGTGGTTGCAGGTTCCCGATCTGTGTGTGGATCGGCGATGTGGAGGCTAGAGGGTTTTTGACAACCTCTCGGGTGATTGGTGGTGGTTTGGTGGTGAGGGCAGTGGGTTAACCGTGGGAATGGGTGACGGGGACCTCTGTGGTGCAAGGACATCATCGGCGTTGGTCACTGGTCGAGATGAGGCCACCGGAGTCGACGATGGTGACGTGGGAACAATGGACTGAAGTTGGAACATTGATTTGACTGGCGGGGACAGATCTGTCTTATCGAATTTTGTGTAATCTGTGGTTTGAAATTTTTTGAAGATTCAAAAATGGAAAATACGTCTCGTCAAATATGACATGGTGGGAGATAATGATTTTACGAGTGGACATGTCATAGCACATGTAACCCCTATGATTGGACGCAAGACCAACAAAGACACAGTGCGTAGTTCGCGGTGCTAATTTGTGAGGGGCAATGGAGGCTAGATTGGGGTAGCATAGACAACCGAAAATTCGGAGTTGGTCATAGAACGGGATCCTACGGTATAAAATTTCGGTGGGGGTCTTGTTTTGGAGAGTGTTAGTGGGTATAATGTTAAGAAGAGATTCTACCATTTTAACAGCATAGACACAGAAAGAGGGTGGAAGACAGACATACAATAAGAGAGTGCGAACCATGTTATTGATGGTAAGTGTAATTCGTTCAGCCTTTCCATTTTGAGGTGAAGTGTGGGGACATGAGAAGCAAAAAATCATACCGTGATTAGAACAAAAAATTAGAAAGGCCGAATTATTAAATTCACGTCCGTTATCACATTGAAAAAATTTTATGGGTTTTTCAAATTGAGTTGTAATGAATTTTTGAAACTCAAGAAACATGGCAAACACTTCGGATTTGAATTTTAATGGGTAAATCCAGATAAAATGAGAAAAATCATCTAATAGAACTAGATAAAATTTGTGACCTAAAGAGCTAACAACAGGAGATGTCCATAAATCAGCATGAACAATATCAATTGGAGAAAAAGTAGTACTCGTGGAAGACGTAAACGAAATAAGAGTATGCTTGCCAAGCGGGCAAGAAAAACAGTTTTGGGCAAGTTTTCTATTATTACATTGAATACGTTGATTAATCCAAAGAAAATTAAAGACATGATCTCCTGGGTGTCTGAGTCTGTTATGCCAAGTTGACGGAGAGATTGCAGCAAGGGAGATAGGTGGGTGTGGTCTGACAGTGGAAGACTGAGTGAAGGGGTAGAGGTCTCCCACACTATTGCAGCGCGTAAGAATTTTCCCCGTATTGAGATCCTTCACAGAAAAACCAAAAGGGTCAAATTCGACAGACACAGAATTATTGTGAGTGAATTTTCTAACAGAGATTAAGTTTTTAATGATGTTAGGGGTGTAAAGGACATGATTTATGGAGAAAGGGTGGTGGGGCTGTTTGGTATGCGTGTTACTGTAACCTTCAATTGGAATGCGGTGACAATTGACAACAGTAATAAATTGAGGACACTTTAACCTAAGCATTGGAGATAAACTACCTGACGACCAGGTGAGATGAGATGTGGCTTCGGTGTCCATGTACCAATTATCATCGGGTTGTTGAAGGTTCAAGGTGTTGAAGGCCTGGCCCAAATCAGTGGGGGCTAGGCTGCTGGCTTGCGGATGCTGAGGGGCCGAGACCAGGTGGGCCTGTTGGGTGGACTGGTGGGCCTGCCTGTTGGCTGGGGCGGAGCCCAAAATACCTGGTAACCAAGCTTGCTGGAACTGGGCCCCTGATATTGGGTAGGTGCATGCAGGCGAGGCCCAGTTCCCGGTATTGGGCCATGATGGCTGTCCAGTCCACTGAAAATATGGAGCAGGGGTTGGGCCTGACTGCTGGTTCCTTTGGCCTTTGCCGCGACCCTTCCTTTTGTTGTTATTACTGCGGCCTCTTCCGCCACGTCCTCCGCCGCGGGACTGCTGTTGCTGGTGGTCTGGCGGTGGTGGCTGGGTGGTGTTGGCCGCCGGTGGTGCCATGCTGTCAACAGATAATGCCTTTTGATTGTGCTCATCTTGTTTAGCACGGCGAGTCTCTTCCAACAATAGTTGTGAACGCACCTTGTTAAAACTTGGTAGTGGGTCGGCATGTTGAATCATCGTTGCAAGTGTGTCATATTGACCTTTCGGTAAACCAGCAACTAGTTGAAGTTCCATCTTGGTTTCTGAAACGGATGTCCCTACGTTGGAAAGTTGGTCGGCTATGAGTTTCAGTTGTTTACAATATTCGGACATATTGTTAAAATTCTCGAGACGCGTATTGTTGAACTACTCTTCCAAATACACGGCCCGAGTATTTTTATTATCCTAAAAAAATTCTTCTAACCGTACCCAAAGTTCACGTGCCGTAGCACCTGTTTTCATGATAGTACACAACAAGTCTTTTGAGATGGTGCCGTATATCTAGTGTTTGACGATGGCGTCACGGCGATGCCATGTCGAGTATGCAATATCGGTGGGACGAGGAACATAATCATAAATATGGTGCAGCACATTATACGCACATGCATGAATATAGAACATTTTCTATCCACATGGAATATTGACAGTCTTATTGGTCAAGAATTATAGGGATACAATTTTTGATGTTGGTAACAGCGAATGCCAGATGAAAAGAAGATGATGAACGTGGAGGGGGTTGTCAAAAATACTAGTGGAAGAACCGAAATTAGTAGGGGAAGTGGGATGAGACATGGTAGCCACGAAATTGAAGAAAATAGAGTATGGTTGCCGTCGACCGGAAGAAAAAAAAATAGTGGCGGTCGGCAGCTTTTGGTAGGAGAAGAATAGGGATTAGGGTTTAGCTCTTGATATCATGTAAGATTGGAATAATCTCCCTTCGGAATTCCTTTCATTAATCACAATATATATAGTTGTATAAATGTTGATTCCTAATACAATAAGAATCCTAAGTTACCTTAAATATACACCTATCATAATTATAAAATATACTGTGAATATTCGGAGAATATTCGCTAATATTGATGTATGATTCTGTTGTCTACAAATTACAGTTTTTATATATAGAAGAATTCACATGAGGTCTCTTCACAAAAATGAGTTCGCAACTTTTATCCTTCAACTTTCAGATATTTCGCTATATGTAGAAAATACAATCAGTAATTCTAGTTATCTCTTAAGGGTTCCAATCTGAAAGTTGCCGATTGAATATGACAAATTCCAAGAGGAAAAGCTTTGGATAGGGAAGTAGCATGTGTTATGTAAACCACAGGATATATTCTTGTAAAAAAAGTATCAACTCTATGTTAGAAAAAATAATAATTTTGAATATTATAAGTTCATGCACTTTGATGTTATCTATGTGACTTTTAGGATATCTGTATGATTAGATGAATAGACTTTATGTTATTAGGTGCATGATTTTATGTTTCGGAGATGACCAAGTTTATTGTGAGAGTGTGTGAAAGTATTTAGTTACTTTATGTAGAGTTATCCTTTTGCACCTATATAAACCTCATTTGTAAAGCTATTATGTAATAGTGGATTCTTAAGAATAATATGATTGAAGCATAATGTCTTCATCTTTGTGCCCTATAATATTATTAAGAGTCCGTCTTATATTTCCAACACTCTACGCTTAAGGTCATGAGTTTCTGACTCTGTCTTAATATTGAATGTGCTATAAGCAAAAGTGTTAAACAAGAGCAATATACCTGTGATATACACCCAATATACAGCAGTGTATATCACAGGCAAAGCAGTGGACTGGACTGCTTAAGCCCAGCAGTGGGCTCTCGGCCAGCAGTGGCCCATTCTCGTGTGTATTGAGGACAAGACAATCTTGTATATATGGTATATATATTTATAGTATATTGTTGTGTAAAGGTTACCTTAATTAGTGTTATACACTTACCATAATTGTATAGTTAGAATTATGATAGAATAAGGTTTTAGAAATAGAATAGGAATAGGATTCTCCTATTATGGAAATATGTAAGTTGTATATATAGCCTTTCAATTAATGAAAATAATCAAGGGGATTATTTCTTTCATGGTATCAAGAGACTAGGTTTTACAAAAAAAATTCTCTCCCTAAATTTTTTGACCTTCTCGGCCGAGAACTCCCCCCCCCTCGGGTTTCTCTCTCAAATTTCGTCTTCCGCTCTCAAAAACCTCTCTTAAATTTCCTCTCCTTCTTTGTTCTTTCAATATGTCTAAGAACAATTATCACCCTGCCCTCACAGTTTCCAATATCAAGAGCTATATCCCTATTGTACTTGAGATGGAAAACGTCCAATATGCGACGTGGGCGGAGTTGTTTAAAATTCACGCTATCTCTTATCAAGTTCTTCATCACATCATTCCTCCCTCTAGACCCCTTCCTGCGGAGGATCCTGAGTTATGGATTACACTTGATGCTACCGTTCTCCGATGGATCTACCCCACTATTTCGGTGGACCTTCTACAGACGATTATTGAGCCGGATACCACGGCTATGGCTGCATGGAATAGATTGCGTGACATATTCCAAGACAACCAACATTCACATGTCGTCACACTCAAGCAGGAATTCTCTCTCATTCGAATGGACGAATTTTCGAACGTTTCTGCATATTGCAAGAAACTAAAGGAGTTGGCGGATCAACTCTGTAATGTTGGCGCACCAATAACGAATAATCGTCTAGTTCTACAGTTGGTTGCAGGTCTTTCGGAGGCCTATAATGGGGTTGACACTCTCCTTCACCAAAGCAACCCTCTTTCTGATTTCTATCAAGCCCGATCCATGCTTATTTTGGAAGAAGCAGGTTTGGCTAAAAAGGCAGCTACCGGAGCAAGCCCAGTCTTCATGGTGGCGTCCTCTCCTAGTTCTTCGGGTTTTGTTAATAATTCGGGCCAAAATCATAATAATGGTGGCGGCAAGAATAATCGAAAGAATAATAACAAAAACTGCGGGGGCAAACGCTGCGGTTCCGGTGGTCAGCAAGCAGGCGGTGGGTCCCATCCAGTGAACAGTGTCCCACCACCCCCCTGGGCCCAGCAGTGGGGCTGGGGCAGTGGGCCGTAGGCCAGCAGCCCTTACAATCACGCAGGGCAGTCCAGCGGCTAGTAGGCTGGCCAGCAGTCCAAGCCCAATGCCCAGCACCATCACGGACAGGAGTTCTTGGGCCCCGACCTCCGCAAGCCCATCATGCAGCAGGCCCCACTCAGACTGATATCGAGGCAGCAATGCACACGTTGGGGTTGACTCAACAGGACCCAAATTGGTACATGGACACCGGGGAAACTACTCACATGACTTCCGAATCAGGTACTCTCTCCTCTTATTCCAATTTGAGCACCCCTCGGGGTATAATTGTTGGTAATGGCAACTCTATTCCAATTCAGGGTTATGGTCAGAAAACGTTGTCTCCCCCCAATCCACCCCTTCTCTTGAAAAATACTTTACATGCTCCTAAATTGATTAAAAATTTAGTGTTTGTCCGGAAATTCACTTCTGACAATTCTGTTTCCGTTGAATTTGATCCTTTTGGTTTCTCTGTGAAGGATTTCAAGACGGGGAGTCATCTCATGAGGTGTGATAGTAGGGGGGATCTGTATCCTATCATGCCTGGTTTCAGTCCATCGAGTCAAGCCTTGCCGTCAGTTTTTGCAGCCATCTCTCCTTCCATGTGGCATGCTCGTCTGGGTCATTCGGGATCTTCTATTTTATCAGTTTTAGATAAAAATAGCCTTATTTCTTATAAGAGTACGAGTCGTACTCCACTTTGTCAGTCTTGTTCATTAGGGAAAATTGTTAAGTTGCCATTTGTAGACTCCAATTCTCATACTTCAAAGCCATTTGATATTATTCATAGCGACTTATGGACATCTCCTGTTCTTAGTTCATTGGGTCATCGATATTATGTTCTCTTTTTAGATGATTATTCTAGATTTTTGTGGACGTTTCCAATTGCGAAAAAATCACAAGTGTTTTCCGTCTTCATCAAATTTAGAGCGTTCATTCGTACTTAATTTGAAAGAGAAATAAAAAATATTCAATGTGATAATGGAAAAGAGTATGACAATAGGGAGTTTCGGGAATTTTGTGCTAATAATGGGATAAATTTTTGTTTTTCGTGTCCTCATACATCTTCACAAAATGGGAAAGCCGAACGCAAAATTCGTTCCATAAATAACATTGTCCGAACTCTCTTAATTCATGCCTCCATACCTCCTTATTTTTTACATCATGCTCTATAAATGGCCACATATCTTCTTAACATAATTCCTTCTAAAGGTCTGACATACTCTTCCCCCCTCAAAATCCTATATAATAAGAACACTTCTTATTCTCATCTTCGGATTTTTGGGTGCTTGTGTTATCCTTTATTCCCATCCACCACAATTAACAAACTTCAGGCTCGGTCTACCCCGTGTGTATTTTTGGGTTATCCGTCGAATCATCGTGGTTATAAGTGTTTTGATTTATCCTCCAAGAAAATCATAATTAATCGCCATGTCATTTTTGATGAAACCCAATTTCCTTTTACAAAAGTTCATACTCCCGAGCCTAGGTCGTATAATTTTTTGGATGACCAAATATCCCCGTATATTATTCAGAATTTTTTGGACATCTCCCGCACCCAAAATACTCCAGCGGGCCCACTACCTGCTGGCCCCACAGTTCCGCCCGTAGCAATATCTTCAGCCACTGGAACAGTTCCAGCAATTGAGCCAGTCCAGCCCAATTCTGGAACTGGTCCAGACGACGAGTCCATTTACCGATTTGGGCCAAGAGCCCATCGCTGCCGCCACCCGTCCCGAGCCCAGAAAATTCTCAAAATTCCCTCAATTCTTCCTCGAGTCATAGACCGGTCACTCGTAGTCAGCGGGGTATTTTTACACCTAAAAGACATTTTAATTTACATTCTGATGTCTCTAAATCCCCCTTGCCTCGCAATCTTGTGTCCACATTAAATGACCCTAATTGGAAAATTGCTATGACTGATGAATATAATGCTCTTATTGATAATAAGACGTGGGAGTTGGTGCCCCGTCCATATGGTATTAATGTTATCAGGTCTATGTGGATTTTTGCTCATAAGGAGAATTCAGATGGGTCATTTGCTCGACATAAGGCGAGACTTGTTGGTGATGGTAAGACTCAGCAGGTTGGGATAGATTGTGGTGAGACGTTTAGTCCGGTGGTCAAACCGGCTACCATTCGCACTGTGCTTAGCTTGGCTCTTTCAAAGACTTGGCCAATTCATCAGTTGGATGTCAAGAATGCTTTCCTACATGGTGATCTCAAGGAAACAGTCTATATGCATCAGCCGTTGGGTTTCAGGGATCCACACCGTCCTCATCATGTATGTTTGTTGAAGAAGTCCTTATATGGGCTTAAGCAGTCTCCAAGGGCCTGGTACACGAGGTTTGCTGACTTTGTTTCAACTATTGGGTTCACTCACAGCAGGTCAGATAATTCCTTGTTCATCTACCGCTGTGGTTCGTCCTTGGCCTACATTCTGTTGTATGTGGATGATATCATCTTGACTGCCTCTTCCGATGCCTTGCGCCAGTCTATCATGACCATGCTCAGTTCCGAGTTTGCTATGAAAGACTTAGGGCCTTTGAGTTATTTTTTGGGGATTGCCGTCAAACATCATTCAGGTGGCTTATTTCTGTCTCAACGGAAGTATGCTGCTGAGATCATAGAAAGGGCTGGGATGTCATCCTGTAAGTCCACTTCCACGCTAGTTGATGCAAACCCCAAGCTAAGTGCCGCAGCAGGTGCACCATACGAGGACCCGACCCGCTATCGCATTCTTGCAAGGGCACTACATTATCTTACCTTTACCAGACCGAATATTACGTATGCGGTTCAGCAGGTGTGTTTATTCATGCATGATCCCAGAATAGAGCATATGAATGCAATCAAACGCATCATTCGGTATATTCAGGGGACACTGGACTATGGGTTGCACTTGTATCCTTCATCCACATCCACACTTGTCTCTTACACGGATGCTGATTGGGGTGGTTGTCCCGATACCAGACGGTCGACTTCTGGCTACTGTATGTTCATTGGCAACAACTTGGTCTCCTGGTCAGCAAAATGACAGGAAACTCTATCACGCTCAAGTGCAGAGGCAGAATATCGAGGGGTAGCGAATGTGGTCTCCGAATCATGTTGGTTACGTAATTTGCTTTTGGAGCTTCATTGTCCCATTCAGAAGGCAACCTTGGTATATTGCGATAACATTAGTGTCATCTACCTTTCATGTAACCCAGTTCAACATCAACGCACCAAGCATATCGAAATGGACATTCACTTTGTCCGTGAAAAGGTTACAAAGGGTCACGTTCACGTATGCCATGTCCCGTCTCGTTATCAAATTGCAGACATCTTTACAAAGGGTCTACCAGCGGTTATCTTTGAAGATTTTAGGAACAGTCTCAGCGTTCGAAAACTGTCCGCTATGACTGCGGGGGTGTGTTAAACAAGAGCAATATACCTGTGATATACACCCAATATACAGCAGTGTATATCGCAGTAAAGCAAAGGATCGACTGTCACCAAAGATGGGCTCTGGGCCAAGAGGGCCCAAAGAAGGGGCTCTCGCCAAGAAGGGCCCATTCTCGTGTGTATTGAGGACAAGACAATCTTGTATATATGGTATATATATTTATAGTATATTGTAGTGTAAAGGTTACTTTAATTAGTGTTATACACTTACCATAATTGTATAGTTAGAATTATGGTAGAATAAAGTTTAAGAAATAGAATAGGAATAGGATTCTCCTATTATGAAAATATGTAACTTGTATATATAGTCTTTCAATTAATGAAAATAAACAAAGGGATTATTTCTTTCAAAAAGCTTCGGCTTGTATTTAGTTTTACATGAATGTGTATTCAGAATGTTTTTAATAAACTTGGTCAAATAGGCACTAAAAGCCTATACTACTTCAGTGTTTACTAATAAGTTACTAACAATTTACATACATTTAAAGGAGTACTATTCAATTTAATGATATTGCACCAAACATAACTTAATAAAAACAGAAAGAAATGATTTGTGAAAAGAAAGCAAGGCTGAATGACTTCAAACAGGATTTCCCACTTAAAACAAAAGAGAGTATCGAACCTATATAGGTATTTTCGCTTACAACAACAAAGTTTGTGGAAAAAGAAGAAAATGCGCATCATATACCTATCTATATTGTCACTTACTTTCTTAGTTATTATCATTGAGACGTTAACACATAATCTTTAAATTAGAAGTTTCAGTCTTATTATCACCTACTCACACAAAACCTTTTCAAAGTCGGAATAAAATACTCCATCCATTTCAATTTATATGAATATATTTGACGAGCACGAAGTTTAGAAAAAAAAATGAAGACCATTGGAATTTATAATCTTAAATATGTCATAAATTATTAAGTGTTTTGAAACTTATGATTTTAAACATGTCATAATTTTTCTGTACCTATAAAAAAAATTATTAAGCGTAAAATGAAAATTCTAATTAAGTTATCCTGTTTCCAATTTTTTTTTTTTAAAAATCATTCTTTAAGAAATAAACTCAAAAGAAATTTCACATAAAATGAAATAGATAGAATACAAAATACTCCAAATTTGTTGTTCTTGAAACGTACCTCCCACCCCACCCCACTTTCTCGCGGATTTGCATAAATACCTATTCAATTCACCAAGATCAAAGCACAAAAAAAACCAAGATCTTATTGCCCATGGCATCAAATTCAATGAAGCTATCACTCATTTTGCTTCTAACAATTTTCATTAGCTCAAAGGCTGAACTTGACCAGCTAAAAGAAATAAACATGACACTATATTTTCAAGATTGGTCCGGTGGTCCAAATGCCACTGTGCTACAAATAACTGGCCATCAAGATGGTCCCCTTAGTTTTGCTAAGTTTGGTTCAGTTTTTGTTACTGATGATCCAATAACAGAAGCCTTTGATAAGAACTCGGCAGAAATTGCTAGAGCTCAAGGCATATATGTTACTTCTGCATTGGATGGCAAAATTTCTCATCTGCTAATATCAATTATTTTCACCAATGAAGAATTTAAAGGGAGTACTTTGGAAATACAAGGTGCTAGTCCTCAGTTTGAGATAGTAAGAGAAGTGGCTGTGGTTGGTGGCACTGGAAAATTTAGACTTGCACGGGGATATGCAACTTTTGAGACCATTCACTTTGATTTGGCAATTCATTACGTTGTTATTCAGTGTAATATTACCATTTTACATTACTGAATTGGAGTAGTATGTTTTGAGTTCAAGTTTGTTTTCCAGATTGATTTGTGTGTTTGTAAAGGCTAGTAGATGATGTATTATTTGTGTTTTTTTATTTGGATAATAGTAATAATATTTTGGTTCAATATTTCTTAATTGTTGTATTTCATCTGTCCCAATTTATATGACACTCTTTACTTATTAGTTAATCCAAAAAAGAATGACATTTTTGTATATTTATAAGTAATAATTTAACTCTTAATAAATGATTTATAGTCATAGAAATATCTATGACTCATTTTAGACCACAGTTTCAAAAGTCTTACTTTCTTTCTTAAATTTCGTATCAAGTCAAATAACTTCATAATTGAGACCGAGAGAGTATGACATATAACAGCGTCTACAAAATAATTGACTCTCCGCATCATTTATACTATTCTACCAAAATCTAAAAGATGCCGGTAGATCCATCCTTATTTGTTTTTACGGAGGTTTGACATTGACCCCTATCCTGTGAATTAACCTTCAAAATTTATAAAGGAGGAGCGCTACGCCTTGCTTCTCAGTCCTGCTAAAGACTGATCTAGCTCAATCAAATATATAGCAGGAGTTAGAAATTAAAAAAACTGAACAATAAGGGAGCTAGACCTTAATGTTGTTCTTGTCAAAAAAATTGATGTTCCTGTTAGAGTAATTATGGGGCAATCCCATAATTACCTCTATTATTCATTAAATATAATTGATAGTGTAAATATATTGTAATTAGTATAATTGTAAATAGTATCTTATATTTTAGGTAAGGTAGATTAGTTTTCCTTTAGTCAAGCATAAAATGATTGTATATATATTGTACCATTGGAAGAATATTGATCAAGGAATTACTTTCCTACATGGTATCAAGAGCCTAAAGATCCTTAGCTCTAATTCTTTCTCCCTCTACATGAGTTCCTCCCTCTCTTTCTCCTAATTTTCGGCCAACCCTACCAAAACCCTAAACCATTTCATCCACCTAGCAAAACCCTAGCCGCCATCTAAAAAAACCACCCCCTCGTCTAGCTTCTATCCGAAACCCTAAGGGTTTCTCCACTCCCAACATATCAAACACTACTTCTTTCATTCTCTAGTTTGATTTCTTGTGGACCAATGGCCGAAAAATAAATATTTCATCCCGCTCTTGTCGTTAATAACGTCAAGAACTTTATCTCCATAACTCTTGAAATGGAGAAATGGCAGTATACCTCTTAGGCATAACTATTCAAAATTCACTATCGCGCTTATGAGGTGATTGTCCATATCATCCCGTCCGAGTCACCGTCGGATACCACTACGGTGGACAAGAAATTACGATCTCGATTAGATGCTATAGTCCTTCAATGGATTTATGACACAATTTCAAATGATCTTCTCCATACCATCTTAGAACCAAATTCTACGGCTCAACAAGCGTGGGAACAGTTACAATATATTTTTCAAGATAACACAATTTCTAGGGTCGTTTATCGTGAACACCAATTTACAAATGTTAAATTGGATGACTTTTCCAACATCTCAGCCTATTGTCAATAATTAAAGGTACTTGCGAACCAACTATCCAACGTTGGTTCGCCCGTGACAAATCAAAGGTTGGTACTTCAGTTGATTGCGGGGTTGAATGAACAATATGATGGTGTAGCTACGTTTATTCAGCAAAGCAATCCGTTTCCTCCCTTTTACGAGGCTCGTTCGAGGTTAATTCTCGAGGAAATGCGGAAAGAAAAGCAGGCATCCTCGAGAGCAACCACCGCAGGAACCGCCTTCGTCTCCACCAACTCATCTTCCACTGATTTGGAGCCCTAAAATTATGGTTCAGGGGGCCACAATAATCGTTCTAATAATAGTAAAAAATGCGGTTCAAACCGTAACAATAAAGGAAAAAATAATGGTAGAAAGGGACGGGAGAAGGGCGGTGGCCAGCCTACCGACGGCAGTGGCGGGCTGGCAGTGGTGGAAATCAGTGGAGGCAGTACCCACCGTGGGCCTGGGCCCCATAATGGGCTGCCCTGCCATGCCCATATCCGACCTCATCGTGGGCCAGACCTCTTCCCTCTTCAAATCGTCAACCTGGTATTCTTGGATCTCATATGCAACATGCGTTTGCGGCTCAGGCACCATCATCTATTGGTTATGCACCCACAGACATTGAACAAGCCATGAACAACATGCATCTAAGTGTTCCCGATGAGTCATGGTACATGGACACAAGGGCTACGTCACACATGACAACGTCTCAAGGTAATCTCTCGTCTTATTTTAATATGAGCAATAATAAAAATATTATTGTCTGCAGTGGGCAGAAAATTCCAATTCGTGGTATTGGTCATGTAAAATTATCCTCTTCACACCCACCATTACATTTGAAAAACGTCTTACATGCACCAAACCTAATTAAAAACATGATCTCTGTTAGACGTTTTACAATTGACAACAATGTTTCTGTTAGTTTTGATCAATTTGGTTTTTCTGTGATAGATTTTCAGACGGGGATGTCACTTATGAGATTGGGGGACTTGTATCCCATCACCTATGTTCCCAAAAATAGCATGAACAAACTATCAACCTTTGTTGCCTTTTCTCCCACCCCATGGCACAATCAATTGGGACACCCAGGAGCACAAGTTTTTAATAAGTTTAGGAAGAATAATTTATTTTCTTGTAATAGACCTTTGGACTCCGTTGTTTGCCAATCTTGCGTGTTTGGTAAACATGTTAAGCTTCTTTTTGCATCTTCTAATTCTCATACTTTTATGTCATTTAATCTTATGCATTGTGATTTATGGACATCACCAGTTTTGAGTTCTGTAGGTCATAAGTACTATATGCTTATTCTAGATGATTATTCAAATTTTTTGTGGACTTTTCCATTAGGACATAAATCACAAACCTACACCATTTTAAAATAATTTAGTGTCTTTGTCAAAACTCAATTTGGCAAAGACATTAAATGTTTTCAATGTGACAATGGGGGGAGGGGGTTTCATAAATACTCATTTTAATGATTTTTGTCACCAAAATGAATGTCTTTGCGCCTTTCGTGTCCACACACCTCACCACAAAATGAGAAAGCTGAAAAAAATCGAACGATTAACAATATGATTCGCTCTATTCTTGTGCATTCATCCACACCACCAAAGTTTTGGCACCATGCACTTCAAATGGCTACATACCTTTTAAATATTCTTCTTAGTAAATTGCTTTCAAATGTGTCTCCTACACAAATGTTATACCATCATCTCCCGTCATTTACACATTTGCGGGTGTTTGGGTGTTTGTGTTATCCTTTTTTTCCGTCTACTTCCATTAACAAGTTCAGGCTCGTTCATCTCCTTGTGTGTTTTTGGGATACCCACAAAATCATAGGAGATATAAATGTTATGATTTGACAAATGGGAAAACAATTGTCTGTCGTCATGTGACTTTTGATGAGTCTACATTCCCCTTTGCTAAATCTTATGTGGTATCCTCACCTTCATATGATTTTCTAGACAATAGAATTCATCCCATTTTACACCACGAACAAACCCGTGTAGAACCAACCCAACCACTTTTGGCTCAACCACTAAATGGAACTGGACCGAAGACCACTGCCTTGCCACCTTTGGTCTCGGCCCAGTCCCGTTTCTATGGTAGGCCGGCCCAATTAGGGCAGTCCACTACCATGCCCTTAACACAAACCAATTCCGAAGCCTAGCCTAGTTTCACAACTACTACACCTTTTCACTTGAGCCACAATCCATCCCCTCGGCCCAATAACATACCCGAGAATCCTACCACCCAACCAGTGATGGAACAGCCCCGGACCATTGAAATTCGTTCCATGCACGGGATTGTTTGACTCAAATATCAATTTAACCTACTATCCTCCGTTTAACCATTTTCTCTACCAAAAAATTCCAAAGCTGTCTTATCCTACCCGAATTGAAAAGCTACCATGTTAGACGAATTTAATGCTCTTCTTACAAATAAGACGTGGGAATTAGTACCACGTCCGTCTAATGTGAACGTCATTCAGTCTATGTGGGTTTTTTGTCATAAGAAAAAGTCTGATGGTTCTTTTGCGAGATACAAAACTCGTCTTGTTGGTGATGGCAGGTTGGGGTAGATTGTGGTGAAATATTTAGTCTGGTGGTTAAGCCAGCAACTATTATGACTGTTCTCAACTTGGCTCTTTCCAAATCTTGGACCATTCATCAGTTAGATATTAAAAATGCATTCTTACATAGTAACTTACAGGAGACAGTGTACATGTATCAGCCGTTGGGTTTTCGAGATTATACACGTGTAGATCATGTTTGCCTTTTGAAGAAATCCTTATATAGTTTGAAACAAGCACATTGGGCATGGCATAACAGGTTTGCATGATTTGTTTCAAAGTTGGGATTCTCTCACAGCAAGTCTGATCAGTCATTATTCATTTATCGAAAAGGCGCTGACATGGCATATATCCTTTTGTATGTCGATGATATTATTCTCACAGCATTATCCATTTCACTTCGCCAGTCCATTATGTCCATTCTTGCAGCAGAATTTGCAATTAAAGACTTAGTTCCGTTGAATTATTTTCTTGGCATTGCTGTCACTCAATATGCAGGTGGTCTGTTTCTCAGTCAAAAGAGATATGCCGAAGAAATAATTGACAAAGTAGGGATGTCATCCTGCAAACCCTCACATACTCCAGTTGATACAAAGGCGAAATTGAGTAAGGATGTCGGGACTCCGTACAACGATCCTACCCATTACCGTAGCCTAGCAGGGGCCTTGCAGTATCTAAATTTTACAAGACCAGATATTTCCTATGTTGTTCAACAAATTTGTTTACACATACATGATCCGAAGGAAGAACATATGGGGGATCTCAAAAGGATTCTGCGGTATGTTCAAGGTACTCTCCATTTCAGACTTCATCTGTATAAGTCCTCTATCTCGCGTCTTTCTACCTACACTGATGCAGATTGGGATGACTGTCCGGACACACACCGTTCCACTTCCGGTTATTGTGTGTTCTTGGGTGACAATCTCATTTCATGGTCATCCAAACGTCAATCCACACTTTCTCAGTAAAGTGCTGAGGCGGAATACCGCGGGGTAGCCAACGTGGTTGTTGAATCATGTTGGCTCTGAAATCTACTGCTGGAGTTACATTGTCCGATTGACAAAGCAACAGTGGTCTATTGTGACAATGTGAGTGCGATCTACTTATCTGGAAATCCTGTTCAGCATCAGCGGACGAAACATATTGAAATGGATATCTTATTTGTCCGAGAAAAAGTTGCCCGTGGTCAAGTCCTTGTTCTCCATGTACCGTCCCGTTATCAGATTGCTGACATCTTCACAAAAGGTCTTTCGCGTGTACTCTTTGATGATTTCAGGGACAGTCTCAACATTTGAGAACCTCCCGCTAAGACTGCGGGGGACTGTTAGAGTAATTATGGGGAAATTCCATAATTACCTCTATTATTCATTAAATATAATTGATAGTGTAAATATATTATAATTAATATAATTATAATTACTATCTTATATTTTAGATAAGGTAGATTAGTCTTCCTTTAATCAAGTATAAGATGATTGTATATATATATATTATACCATTGGAAAATATTGATCAAGAAATTACTTTCCTACCGTTACATCCCTATGCAAAATACTAAGGAACATCATATGAGAAGAAGTAGCTTAACACCATTAACTAAACAATGCTCTTAACTATATACTCGCTTCTACGTACAAAAACACGTGTAACTTGCAAAATGGATTTAACTAAACTTTAAATTCCAAAGAGTACATGGAGGGGATAAACCTGATTATACCTAAAGCTGTTAATTGATATGTTGAGGTGATAAAAAAAACACTACATAGAGAAAAATGAAGGGAAAGGAAACACTTCCCATAGGATAGACAACGTAATCGAAGTGTTGATGATTATTGTTTATTAAACCATCCAGAAGAACACACACAAGGGATTTGGACTCAGGAAAAAGTTGCTTGAGCTTCATATATAGTTTCTTTTCTTGATCAATATGAGGATAATACAATGGAAATTGAGGAAAATACAATGCATACAAAAGCCAAATATACGAATTCATTTGTTTAATAGTTGTAGCTTAACAACTTTAACGACTAAAATCACATATGCATCTTGGTACAGCCGAAGTGTAGCTATGAGGCTACGAGATTCATCATCGCCCATTGCCACCACCACCGGATCCACTACCAACGCCAACACCATGGCCAGCTCCACCACCAATACCAACTCCTATGCCAATTCCAATTCCAACTCCAATTCCTCCACCATGTCCACCTCCACCTCCTATTCCTTTTCCTCCTCCTAATCCTCCACCGGCCCCACCACCAGCACCAAAACCACCACCATGACCTGATCCTCCTCCTACTCCACCTCCACCACCACCTCCAAATCCGCCTCCTCCTCCTACTCCTCCAGCACCCCTGCCTCCAACTCCACCACCAGCACCAAAACCACCTCCATGGCCTGATCCTCCACCAAGACCACCGCCTCCTCCTCCTCCACCACCACCTCCTCCGCCACCACCTCCTCCTGCAGCACCTCCTCCAACACCACCCCGGCTCCAAATCCTCCACCATGTCCAGAACCACCTCCTACACCTCCCCACCACCACCTCCTCCACCTCCGCCTCCACCAGCTCCACCTCCAGCACCACCTCCTACACCGCCTCCAGCTCCAAATCCACCACCATGACCTGACCCTCCACCGATACCTCCTCCTCCACCACCGCCGAATCCACCACCTGCACCACCACCAACGCCGCCACCAGCTCCACCACCAACACCACCACCTGCTCCACCACCAACTCCTCCTCCTCCACCTAGTCCACCTCCTGCTCCTCCCCCAAGACCTCCTCCTCCACCAACGCCGCCACCAACACCACCACCTGCTCCACCACCAACTCCTCCTCCTCCACCTAGTCCACCTCCTGCTCCTCCCCCAAGACCTCCTCCTCCACCAGCTCCACCACCAAACCCTCCTCCAGCACCTCTACCACCACCATAACCTGGACCACGTCCACCGCGTCCTCCATATCCACCGCGTCCGCCCCATCCTCCACGTCCACCACAACCTCTCCTACCGAATCCACAGCCATTATCATTACCCCACCTCGCCTCTTCAAGCTTGTCATCACCAAATGCGATGGCACTCAGTTCCAAGAAAATGCTTAAGATAAGAAGTAACCCTACAACCCACTTATAATGAGTAGAAGAACCCATGACTCTGATCACAAAGATTCTTAGATAAATAAAATTAATTACTTGTGCTCTTGCTCACTCAGAGTTTATGAACTTATATAGGCTTACTCGATCAGCCATATTGTTGACAAGTTTGGGATATTATTATTAGTCAGTTGAAGCCATTTAATGTTATCAATGTGCATAAAGCTGCATGCATGGTGTATTTGACGCGTTTGAACCGTTGGGGAACTGGCGGGAACAATAAATGAACCAATAGAATTAGTCAAAAGGATTGCATTGCCATATAGACTATCTCTACAGTCCTTATTTTTTGAATATAAGTTTTATATACAGTAGTGTAAACAATTTATTAGTTCACCATTATATCATTCAAATATCTACGGCTAAGCCTTTTTAAAATGAAAAATCTGAAATTTGAATATAAAATATACTACCTAGCTACCATACGTGAAAATGACATAAAAATTATTTACACTTCAATGTATACTCATTATTTGAACTCGTAGGCTCGTATGGTACGAGAAACCAGGGATATTTAATCTCGAAATTAAATTTAAAATGAATTTATTCTATGTTTGATTGAAATAAAATCGCGGTATAACTATTTTCTGAAATTAGTTATATTGGGATTGTAGTATTATTTTTATCCCTATAGAAAGATGAAATAACTAATTTCGGGATAACTTATTCTTAACCAAACGAACCCTTATTTCTTTAGATCGAAACTCCGTCAACGCTGATCCAGTAGTACTACCGACACCCGCAAATATTAATGTTGCCATTGTGTAATGGCATGGCAAATGGGCCATCCGTCTTTATTATACGTCTATGCTTTAAACGAATGTTTGGATTATCATTATTTTTGTAAATATATTTAGACAAGATTAACTTCGAATATTAGTACTGTTTTTTCATCAAGGATAGGAAGTTTCACTTAAAAGCACTCATTTCATTAAATTTGGGTGTTCAATAGCGTTAATTAATTTGTTTGAATAATAAGGTGTATAAGTATTGATGTCAATTTTAATTATTAAATGTATTTTACGTTTAGTAACTCTTTAATTCAAATATCATATCATATATATATAAGACAAGAACAGTTTTGTAGATTAGACTATCTTTTGTTTAAGATTAAGGACTCAAAATTGTCATTTGCTTACTTAAAACTTGTGTAATCAAACTAAAACAGGTAAATTGAAACGATGGAGTATTGATTAAATGGAAGTAAGTAAATGCAAATTAAAAAAAATTGACCGTCGAAAAAGTTGCATATTACGTCGTAATTTATTTTAGATAAAAGTAGGTCCTAACATACTTTTTGACGATAACATAACGAGAATTTATTAAGAAGGGTACAGAAAATATCACTTCGGAGAAAGTGGACCTAATTTAGCATATCTATTAGTGAATATTCTCTAAATATTCTTTGTATATTTTGTAATTATGATAGATGTATATTTAAGGTAACTTAGGATTCTTATTATATTAGGAATCAACCATTTAAGGTAAGTTATGATTCTTATTGTATTAGGAATCAACCTCTGTACAACTATATATATTATGAATAATGAAAGAAATCCCTAAGGGAAATTATTCTATCTTACATAGTATCAAGAGCCTAACTCTAATCCCTACTCTCCTCGCTTTCAAAAACAGCCGCCGACCCCCCCCCCTCCCCCTCTCGATTTTTCCCTTCGGTCGCAAAACCGGCTGCCACCATGTCTTCCCCCACAAATTCCGGTTCCTCCACTGGCACTTTTGACAACCCCTCTCAACGATCATCATCTTCTTTTCACCCGGCTTTCGCCGTTACCAACATCAAGAACTCTATCCCTATAATTCTTGACCAAGAAGACTATCAATATTTCATGTGGACAGAACTGTTCTATATTCATGCATGTGCGTACAACGTGCTCGACCATATTGATGACTCTGTTCCTCGTCCCACCGATATTGCCGAATCGACATAGCATCGCCTTGACGCCATTATCGAACAATGGATATACAACACCATCTCAAAAGACTTGTTGTGTACTATCATAAAAACATGTGCTACGGCACGTGACCTTTGGGTACGGTTGGAAGAAATCTTTCACGACAATAAAAATACTCGGGTCGTGTATTTGGAGGAGCAATTCAACAATACGCGTCTCGAGAATTTTAACAACATGTCCGAATATTGCAAACAACTGAAAATCATAGCCGACCAACTTTCCAACGTCGGGACATTTGTTTCTGAAACCAATATGGTACTTCAATTAGTTGTTGGCTTACCGAAAGGTGAATACGATACACTATCAACGATGATTCAACAGACTGACCCACTACCAAGTTTCACCAAGGCACGGTCACAATTTTTGTTGGAAGAAACCCGACGTGCTAAACAAGAGGAGCATAATCAAAAGGCGTTAGTCGTTGACGGGATGGAACCACCGGCGGCCAACACCACCCAACCATCACCGCAAGACCACCAGCAGCGGCAGTCCCGCGGAGGAGACCGTGGTGGCAGAGGCCGCGGTAATAATAATAAGGGAAAATGTCGCGACAAGGGCCACAAAAATCAACAAACATGCCCAAACCCTGCACCTTATTTCCAGTGGGCTGGACCGCAACCCTGGCCCAATATCGAAAACTGGGCCTCGCCTGCCTGCCCTTACCCAATAGCAGAGGCTCGCCCAAAGCAGCTAGCCTTGGGCACTTTGGCCTTCGGCTCCGCCACCACCGACAGCCCATCAACAGCAAAGAACAGCCCACCTAGCCTCGGGCTCAAAGATAACCGCAAGGCAGCAGCCTGGCACCCACCGATTTGGGCCAGGTCTTCAGCACCGTGAACCTTCAACAGCCCGATGATAATTGGTTCATGGACACCGGAGCCACATCTAACCTCATCTGGTCATCAGGTAACGTATCCCAAATATTTTGGTTAAAGTGTCCTCAATTTATTACTGTTGGCAATGGTCATCACATTCCAATTGAAGGTTACGGTAACACACATACCAAACATCCTCACCCGCCTTTCTCCCTAAATCATGTCCTTTACACACCCAACATCATTAAAAAATTAATCTCTGTTAGAAAATTCACTCGCAATAATTATGTGTCTGTCGAATTTGACCCTTTTGGTTTTTCTGTGAAGGAACTCAATACAGGGAAATTTCTTACGCGCTGCAATAGTGTGGGAGACATCTACCCCTTCACTCGATCTTCCGTTGTCAGAACTCATTCACCTGTCTCCCTTGCTGCTATCTCTCCGTCAACTTGGCATAACAGACTCGGATACCTAGGAGATCCTGTTTTTAATATTCTTAGGACTAATAAGTGTATTCAATGTAATAATGGAAAACTTGCCCACCACTGTTTTTCTTGTCCACTTGGCAAACATACTCGTATTCCATTTATGTCATCCAACAATGTTACTTTTTCTCCATTTGATATTGTTCATGTTGATTTGTGGACATCTCCGGCTGTCAGTTCTTTGGGTCACAAATTCTATCTAGTATTATTAGATGATTTTTTACACTTTGTATGGATCTACCCACTAAAGTTCAAATATGAAGTGTTTGCCAAGTTCCTTAAATTTCAAAAATTCATCAAAATACAGTTTGAAAAATCTATAAAATCTTTTCACTGTGATAATGGACGTGAATTTAATAATTCGGCATTTCACAATTTCTGCTCTAAACAAGGCATGGTTTTCCATTTTTCCTGTCCCTACACTTCCTCCCAAAACAACAAAGCTGTAAGAATTATCTGTACCATCAATAACATGGTGCGTACCCTTCTCTTTCATGTCAGTCTTCCACCGTCATTCTGGGTCTACGCTGTCAAAATGGTAGAATACCTCCTTAACATTTTACCAACCAACACTCTCCAAAACAAGACCCCAACTGAAATCTTATACCGTAGGTTCCCTTCTTATGACCAAATACGCATCTTCGGTTGCCTATGCTACCCCAACCTGCCTCCACTGCATCTCACAAACTAGCCCCACGCACCACACCATGTGTCTTCATCGGTTTCTCACCTAATCATCGGGGGTACTTGTGCTATGACATAACCACTCATAAAATCATCATATCACGTCACGTCACATTCGAAGAGGCGACCTACCCATTTTCAAACCTTCGAAAATTCCAAACCACGGATTACACATTTCTCGATAAGTCTCCTCTACTCCAGTCGATGTGTCTCTGGCAGTTTCCAGTTTCGATGCAGACTGCTCCAGCTGCTACATCACCCACACTGTCCGGTGGTGTAGCCAACCAAACACCCCATCTCTCTCGGTCGCACCCCCCACTTCTCAACACCTCCACTGCTCGACCAGCCATCGACCCGAGACCAACCAACACCCCTCCAGAAATAGCAAGTCCGCAGCCCAATATCGACCTGCAACCACTGCTTCCTCCAGAACTAGTAAACCAGCAGCCTCCCAGTCCAAACCTCCCACTCTGCCTACCCACTTCATAGAGACTCGTGCCCAACACGGGATCTTCAAACCCAAGGTTCACTTCAACCTCTCCACAAAAACCTTATCACTTATTCCAAAAAATCCAAAACTAGCAAAACTGGACCCTAATTGGAATGCGGCCATATGCGAGGAGTTTAACGCTTTAACCAAGCAGAACACTTGGGATTTGGTACCTAAATCGGACGGTGTGAATGTTATCCGGTGTATGTGGATATTTCATCACAAGTTCAGAGATAGTGGTGACTTGGAACGGTATAAGGCAAGACTGGTTGCCAATGACACTAATCAGTAGGAGGGTATTGATTGTGGTGAGACATTCAGTAAGGTTGTTAAACTGGCCACTATTCGGACTGTTCTCAGTATTGCTATAGGCATGCATTGGCTGATTCATCAGCTTGATGTCAAGAATGCATTTCTTCATGGGGATTTGAAAGAAATTGTGTACATGCATCAGCCCCCTGGCTTTGTTCATCCGGCAGTCGCGCAGTTTGTATGTCGTCTCAGGAAGTCATTGTATGGCTTGAAACAGGCAACCCTCGGTTGGTATGATCGCTTTGCCAGGTATCTTCTGCAAATCGGTTTTATATGTAGCAGGTGTGATAACTCCCTCTTCACTTTTCATCGAGGTAGCAGCACGACTTATTTGCTATTATATGTAGATGACATTGTTCTTACTGCCTCATCTGACGGTTTGAAGAATGAAATCATTGCTCTACTCAAAACTGAATTTGTTATGACCGATTTGGGCAAGTTGAGTTATTTCTTGGGTATATCAGTAACTAGATCTACAGCTACTATGTTCTTGTGTCAACGTAAGTATGGAGAAGACATAGTGTATAGGGCTAAGATGGCAAATTGTAAAATTATGCCAACTCTGGTCGACTCGAAATCCAAGCTCAGTGCCAATGAGGGTACGCCAGTTTCTGATCCCACTCTCTATCGGAGTCTTGCAGGTGCCCTTCAGTATCTTACATTCACTAGGCTAGATATTGCATATGCCGTTCAGCAGGTGTGTCTGTTTATGCACGACCCTTGAGAGTCCCATTTTGCGGCCCTCAAACGTATTATCAGATACGTTAAGGGCACACTGGACTTTGGACTACATCTCTAGCCCTCTGCCCCAACCAAGTTACTCTCCTACACGGATGTAGATTGGGCAGGATGCCCAGACACACGTCGCTCCACCTCAGGCTACTGTGTATTTTTTTGGGATAATCTTATTTCATGGTCCGCCAAGCGACAGGCCACGCTATCCCGTTCGAATGCTGAAGCAGAGTATCGTGGAGTTGCTAATGTCGTTGCTAAGATCTATTGGCTCTGAAATCTTCTTTTGGAGCTCCAGTGTCCACTGCGAAATACGTCGATAGTCTATTGTGACAACATATCTGCCATCTACATATCACACAATCGGGTCCAACATCAGCGGACTAAGCATATTGAGATGGATATCCACTTTGTACGAGAGAAAGTCGCCCTTGCTCATGTCAAAATATTACACGTGCCTTCCTCCTATCAGTATGCAGATATTTTCACAAAGGGACTACCGAGACAGCTCTTCACCCAGTTCCGATCCAGCCTTAGCGTTCGGCCTCCTCCCGCTCCGTCTGAGGGGGAGTATTAGCGAATATTCTCCATATGTTTTGTAATTATGATAGATGTATATTTAAGATAACTTAGGATTCTTATTATATTAGGAATCAACCATTTAAGGTAAGTTAGGATTCTTATTGTATTAGGAATTAACCTCTGTACAACTATATATATTGTGAATAATGAAAGGAATCTCTAAGGAAAATTATTCTATCTTACAATATCTAAATTAGAAAGTTAGATCTAGTTGGTCGGTCGTGGTCCATAACAAAGTTTTGCTAATATATGGTGTTTTTTGTGCTTCTAATTACATGAAGTGACATGTTCACACCTCTTTAAAGTCCATATGGCATCACCGATCTCCCAATCAATAGATTTATATTTTTCTCGAATAAGAATCTTTAGTTAATCATTTCTCTAGTTCTAAAAGAGTCAGAAGTAACACAAAATTAACTCAAGAGACATGTAGAGCCAAAGTGAAACTAAAACTGTCAATCAACTCTTGTTTTGGATAGTTAATTTTGAATAGAGTGACTATTAACAAAACTGTACTACTCCCACTGTTATTGGCACTACTAGAAACAAAGGTTTTTATCAACGATAATCAGTGAAAAAATTGTGTTAAAAACATGATTTTTCCATCTCATTTCCACCTAACTAGCTCACTAGGAAAACGCATGGTGAAAACATGTTCCCATTAAAATGCTTAAAAATTACATAATTTTACCGTGTAAAAACACTACTATTTTTTCTTTTCTCATTGATTCAATCAAAATATCTGTGAGAATAGCTGTTGGAAATTTACTAAATGTGGAAATAAGTATATCCCATTAATTTATGACTCGAACAATTGGGCCCGCACGTCGGAAACATCATTTCCACACACGTGCACACGTAGTGCCAAGTATCGCAAATTTTATTAGTGAAAGAGATATTGGTACGTATGTAATATATTTGAGACATAGAATTATGGACGGTTATTGGCCAAATGACAAAGTATTCCACGTTGGTAAAAGAAGGAAGAAGTGTACGAAGTGTAAGATGAAACGAGTCGGAAATCGCCGCAGAGCCGTGAAGGGCCATTGCGCTAAATGGTTGGGCAGTCACTGGAGCCGTGGCGCCGTGGTGCCGCGGCGCTTCGGAGGCAGAATGCTGCGATGAGAAGTTAGAAAAATCTGACGTTTGGGCTGGTTTTGGATCATTGATTCTCCATTACTTGCCACATGAATTCATCCATTATTTGGATGAATGTAACCCCTCAATCAAATGCAATTACATGGTTATTGAAGGCCATTAATTGGCTAGTTGAGGGGTCTTCTCCTTACAGTATAAATTGAGGCCTTTGGCTCAATTGAAACACACTACACTCAACACTTGGAAAATACTCCAGATTTTCTGATTTCATATTTTTCCTCTCTAGCAAAGTCACTATACTCAAAGTTCTTCAAGAGTAACACTTGAGTTTCCTTTGCTCACTTGTTAAAGTTGTTGTTGTATCTTGGGAGACTATTGCTCAACACCGTAAGAGGAGATATATGGGGCAATCTTGTCTTAAAGACAGAGTGTCATCACTCAACGCAGCAAATCACACAAGCAGTTTGTTAAGGTTTTGATTTCCAGTTTTATTGTAATAGTTTGTTTATCCTTTCTACTATTGTAATAGTTACTTACTTCCCGTTTCCTACAACAATTGTATCCCAACAATAGCCACTGAACATTTTTCAGTGGGAAAATAGTAATTTTTATAGTATGTTTACATATCAATTTGTCGTGGTAGCCTTTTACACAATTTTTATAAAAATAGTAGTGAAATAAAAGTAAAGGACATAATATAAAGAGGAGGCAATTAAAAATGGAAATAAGACTTCTTATTTATTTCAAGTTTGTATATCGTGAAGAACGTTTCTTTTATAGGGTGTAAGAGACATCCAAGAGTTCTTAAATTAAATATTTATTACATGTATGTACAAGCAGAAGTCCATTAAATTGACATCCATATTAAGTGATTCGTAACACTAAAGCCCCTAAATTTTCATAGTCAATTCATCGAGGAACTCCATAGCTTTAGCCACATTATGCATTTTTGTTAAGAAACCTAAATAATATGTACAATAATTTATTCAGAACACAATAAGCTGACTTTTCTACGGTTCAGAACTTATAAACTCAAAATTCTGCCCAACCCCGTCATTTTTTTGGGAAGGAGGAAGTAAAACTATCTTCGATCTCCAACCAAACAATTGAAAACAAAAAACATTACTCCCTCGTCCCAATTTAAGTGTTTTACTTTCTTTTTTGGTATGTTCCAGAAAAAGTGTCCATTTTGTAAGAGTGTATTAATCTCCCCTGGGGAGCCTTTCTCATTAATATAGATATATATAGGGTGTACAATGTGGAATCCTCATACAACAGGGATCTTATATCTACCATAATTAAAATATGTCTAAATATAATATTGTACACGTTAATACACCCCCTCAATCAGAGCGGGAGGAGGCCGAACGCTAAGACTGGATCTCAAGTCGAGGAAGAGCTATCTAGGAAGGCCTTTCGTGAAGATATCTGCATACTGATACGAGGAATGCACATGCAACACCTTAACATGACCTAGAGCAACCTTCTCACGAACAAAGTGTATATTCATCTCATCGTGTTTGGTTCGCTGATACTGAACCGGAATATGAGATAAATATATGACGGATATGTTATCACAATAGACCAAAGACGCCTTACTCAAGGGGCATTAAATCTCCAAAAGAAGGTTTCGAAGCCAACAGATCTTAGCAACAACATTTGCAACGCCTCTATACTCTGTTTCTGCACTCGAATGGGATAAAGTGGCTTGCCTCTTGGTAGACCATGAAATGAGGTTATCCCCTAAGAACACACAATAGCCAGAGGTGGAGCGTCACGTGTCAACAACCTGCCCAATCAACATCTGTGTATGATAATAATCTAGTCGGTGCTGAGGGGTATAGATGCAATCCATAATCAAGTATGCCCTTAACATATCGAATGATACGTTTAAGAATAGTAAAATGAGGCTCTCTGGGGGCATGCATAAATAAGCATACCTACTGAACATCATAAGCAATATCAGGCCTGGTGAATATAAGATACTGCAGTGCACCAGCAAGGCTCCTATAAAGTGTGTGATTTGACACTGGATCACCATCAAGTGCACTAAGCTTCGATTTAAAGTCAACCGGAGTGGACATTATCTTCCAGTTCGCCATTTTAGCCCTGTAAACTATCTCCTCTGCATACTTGCGCTGATACAAAAATATTGTATCTGCAGATCTAGTCACTGATATCCCCAAAAAATAGCTCAACTTCCCTAAGTCAGTCATAGCAAATTCGGTTTTGAGCAATGCAATGATCTCATTTTTCAGCAAATCAGATGAGGCAGTAAGCATAATGTCATCCACATATAACAACAAATAAGCAATGCTACTACCTCGATGAAAAACAAATAAAGAATTATCACACTTGCTGGATACAAACTCAATCCGCATAATGTATTGTGCAAAGCGATCATACCACGCTCTAGGGCCTGTTTCAAACCATAAAGTTACTTACGGAGATGATATACATACTGAGGGGTTGTTGGATGAACAAAAATAGGAGGCTGGTGCATGTTAACTGTTTCTTGCAAATCCCCATATAGAAATGCATTCTTCACGTCAAGCTAATGAATCGGTCAATGCTTACCCATAGCAATACTCGAAACTGTGCGAATGGTAGCAGGTTTCATAACTGGACTGAATGTCTCACCACAATCAATACCCTCCTGTTGATTAGTGCTATTAGCCACTAGTCTCGCTTTATATCTCTATAGATCACCACTGTCTCTGTATTTGTGACAAAAGAGCCACATGTATCGGATCACATTCACCCCCTCCGATCTAGGAACCAAATCTCAAGTGTGCTATTTTGTTAAAGCATTAAATTTCTCACGCATGGCCGCATTCCAATTAGGATCTAGTTTGGCTAATTTTAGGCTTTTGAGAATGGGGGAAATAGTTTATGTGGATAAGTTAAATTGGACCTTGGGTTTGAAAATCCCGTGTTAGGCACGGGTTTCCATATAGTGTGTGGGGACAGAGGCAGTCTAGGTGCTGTTGTTGGGTGTCGGGTCTGAGTTAAGGGATTGATTCAGGTCTGGTATTTGGGTTGAGTCGATGAGGTGTAGTTGTGGCTGGTGGTGTTGGGTCACGACGATGAACCTAGTAGGGGTGGGTTCTGGGAAAACTAGTGTCGGGTTGGGGTTTCTGGTTGTGGTACTGTACGGGTGGGATGGTGTCGGTCCTGGGCTGAGTTGGTCGACTAGATCTGTGGCGATGAGTGGTAGTGACACAGAAGACGACAGTTGGTTTGGCCAGTGAGTGGAGACTGTGATGGTGGGATGTACTAGAGGGGCGATAGGCCGACTATCGGAGATAACATGGGCGGGCGGCGGTGACGGAGAACTGGGAGACGGACCTCCAGTGGTGGCTATTACTGGCGGCAGTGATGGTGACTGTGGGACTGAGGGTGAGGGTGCCAGGAAGTATGTCAGGTTGGTCACTAGCGAAAGGGGTGATCGGGCAGACGCTCGGGCGCGGCATGATGGTGACACAAAGATGGCGATGAGTCGTGATGGAATCAGAAGCGCCACAAAGCAGAGTAAGTCGCTGACAATGGGGGACATTTCGAACCCCTCTAGAAAATTGTAATCTGTGTTTCAAAATTTTTGGATGTTTTCAAACAAAAAGATTGCTTCATTAAATGTGACATGACAAGAAATGATGATTTTACGGGAAGACACGTCATAGCACAGATATCCCCTATGATTGGGCGGGAAACCTAAAAAGACACATAGGGTGATGCGGGGTACCAGTTTATGAGGGGTTGTGGAGGCTAGATTCGGATAACAGAGGTAGCCGAAAATCCGTAGATGATCATACGAGAGGATTTGATGAAATAGTATTTCAGTGGGTGTCCGATTTTCTAGGGTGTGGGTAGGCAAAACATTAATAATATATTCGGCCATTTTGACAGCATAAATCCAAAAGAATGGTGGGAGAGAGGCATGAAAGAGAATAGTGTGAACCATGTTATTTATAGTGCGAATGATTCGTTCGGCCTTTCCATTTTGCGAGGAGGTGTGGGGACACGAGAACAGGAAAACCATGCCATTAGTAGAGCAAAAATTTTGAAACACGGAATTATTGAACTCACGACCGTTATCACATTGAAGTGATTTTATGTCTTTTTCAAATTGTGTTTTAACATAGATAAGGAATGCAAGAAACTTGACAAACACTTCATACTTGAATTTAAGAGGATAGACCCAGACAAAGTGAAAAATCATCTAATAAGACGAGATAAAATTTATGACCCAGTGAGCTAGTAATGGAAGATGTCCATAAATCTGCATGAACAATGTCAAAGGGAGAATACATAACACTGGAAGAAGACTGAAAAGGAAGGCGAACATGTTTTCCTAAAGGACAAGAAAGAAACTATTGGGCATATTTTCCATTATGACAACAAATTAAATTGTTGTTTCTAAGAAAATAAAAAACAAGAGCTCCTGGTAGATATGGCAGCGGATCCCAGACCCGATCCGGATCCGGTGGATCCAGATCCATTTTATAGGATATGGATCTTCAAAATTTGGACTCGGATCCATTTCTGACGGATCGGATCTGGATCTGGATCTTGTATTTGAGATTCAGATCCGGTCCAGATCCGACCCGTGGATCCATTTTTTATTAAATATATTATACATCCATAACCTAGTGTTCTTTGCTAGTTCCTTTAGTTTTCTCGGCCAGGCCCAAGTCCATAAAGGACCGAAGCCCAGCCATCTGCGTGTCTTTAAGCCAACGAAAGAGGGCAAAGAGCTCATTTCGTTTAACATCCTGTAAGACTCAAATCCTAGCTGTCGTTGTGGCTTGATCTGCGTAGCCCATCTGCGTGACTTTCTGCCATAAAGGACCGAAGCCCAACATATCTGCGTGACTTTCTGCCATATATTAAACGGTGAGTTTGATTTTTATTTTTTTATTTACAATTCGTCTGTTTTGGCTTGATCAGAAAATTTATAGTGTTCTTTTCGAGTCTTCAAGTTCATGTGTTGAAAACGCCAGTGATATAGTGCATGCAAGCAACAATCTAGTTATTCTTGAAACTCCATCAATCGAAGTTGAAATTTTGCTTTCAGTATTCTCTTGCTAATTTGGTAAAATGTAAAATTTTCATTTTTTGCGTTACTGTTGTCTTATTTGAATTGGTGCTAGAAGAGTTATTTATTTGAATTGGTGCTAGAAGAGTTATTTATTTGAATTGGTGCTAGAAGAGTTATTTATTTGAATTGGTGCTAGAAGAGTTATTTATTTGAATTGGTGCTACAAGAGCTATTGATTTGAATTGGTACTAGAAGAGTTACTAGAAATTTTTTATTTCTTTTTGTCAAAATTGTTGTCTTATTTATCTACTGGAAAATTTTTATTTTTGCGTTATTGTGGCCAATGTCCAGTTCATTTAAATTCACTGTTTAATTGGACTAAAATGTGCATGATACTTCTTTGTTATGTGGTTAAGTAATGTATTCAAATATTTTCTTGTAAGTAATGATACTTCAAATATTTATTGAGATGAATTTTTTTAGTTCTCTCTTTTTAATATGATTGTTTCTTTGTTATTTTAAGATGTTGATGACGTTGAAACTAGTGACTTCGAAGACTGTTTATGAAGTTTGGCAGAAGGTTATAGAAGATGTTGCTTGCATTTTAAAGAACATTATTGTAAAATTTAATTTCAAGACCTTTGTAATTGCATTGTTTGTGTAGACTGATTGAATGAACATTCTAGTAGTGTCATTCTTGTGATTGTTGTAGAATGGTGTCATTCTTATGATGCTAAAACTTCAACCAGTGGCAGTGTAACCCTTTCAGCCATATTAAGAAAAAGAACTTTCCAGTTTGCTAGCTTATTTCTTATTCTGTCAATGATGAATCGGTTATCACTATTATGGTTCACTTCACTTTATATATATACAAGTGTGCTGATCTAAAAAAAAATTACGTATGGATCCAGATCCGATCCGTGGACCCGGCATATCCGATGGATCTGGATTTGAATCTGATTTTTATGGATCTGATGGATCTGGATCCGGATCTGGATCTAGGTATGAAAACCGGATCTGGATCTAGATCTAGTAGGATCCGGTCCAGATCCTATCAGTTGTCATCCCTAGCTCCTGGGTGTCTAAGTCTGTTGTGCCAAGTTGACAGAGAGATTGTTGCTAGAGCATTGGAATGAGAGACCTGGACAGTTAGAGAAGTGGGAGGGGTGACACTAGCAGCGGGCGTGGATAGGAAATGATAGAGGTCCCCCTCACTATTGCATCTCATAAGGAGTTTCCCGGTACGTAGGTCCATTATGGAAAATCCAAACGGGTCAAAGTTGATTGATACAGAATATCCGTGGCAAATTTTCTAACGGAGAGTAGGTTCTTGATAATATTTGGAGCATAAAGGACGGTATTTAGGGAGAAGTGGGGATGTGGTGGTGGGGTTAGTGTGGCCAAACCCTTGAATTGGAATGCGATGACAGCTTCAAATCATAATGGATTGTGGAGTATTTAAACTTCGCAGTTAAGGAAGATTAGCAGAATTGTTGGTGAGGTAAGACGTGGCGCCCGTATCCATATATCACACATTATCGAGCTACAGAGAAGTTAATGTGACGAAAGCCGAACCCAAATTGAATTGGCAGACGCCTGGAGCGAACTGGTAGGCTGCCTGAGATGTGGAAGGAGTCATTATAGTGGTTATGAAAAAGAACAAAACTTTGATTGTTCTCGTGTGATGAAACAGAAAGTAGAGAAAAAAATGGGCAATTTACTGTTTCTCGAGCAGTGGAGAACAAAAGAAAACAGAAAAAAACAGAGGGTAAAGTTTTGTATTTTTCTTGTTTCTCGTGTAATGACACAGAAAGCAAAAGTGAAGAAGCAATTGTAGTTCTGCGTGAGGAAAAAGCAAGGAAAGAAAAAGATATATGGTCTTCTGACAACTATGTCGTTCTCGGTTGAAACAAAGGTAGAGAAAGAAGGAGAAAAATTGGTCTTCTGAGAAAAATGTCTGTGGCAGCCGCCTGTTCTCGGGAACCGAGTGGAGGGAAAAGAAATAGGATTTTGATTTTGGCTTCTGATACCATGTAAGAGTGTATTAATCTCTCTTGGGGAGACTTTCTCATTAATACAGATATATATAGGGTGTACAATATAAAATCCTTGTACAACAGAGATCTTATATCTACCATAATTACACAACACTAAATATGGCTAAATATAATATTGTACACGTTAATACCTTTCTATATTTAGTAAGTTTTCCAATTCCAACATCCTACATGACAAGTTTAAGATCACAAGATTTAAAGGATCACACACATCTTTAATTTAAGATCATAAGATTCAAAAATTTTCCTTCATTTCTTAAACTATGTATCAAGTCAAACTAAGACACTTAAAATGGAACGGAGGTAATAGTACATTGATTACAAATAAACAACAGTTAAATGGTCTGAAAGGTAAAATGACATGAAGCCAAAGATAAGTGAATAAAATCAAGAATTGGATTATTATTTCAATGAGCACATTAGTAACAACTACTTAAACCCAAAACAATAGATATAAAAGAGAAAGAGAGTCCAACTGCATTATTATATGCAGAAAGGCCCTATATTTAAATGTAATACTAGCAACCGTTCATGTAACAGTTCTGCAGAGTTCATCTGTTTGCTGCTCTTCCACAACGAATGGCATTGCTGGGAATTGGCAATTCATCTCTCCACGAATTTGCTGGCGAATAAACTCGCAGATAAAATTGTTGTCCTAAATATTGGCGAGCCCAGTTTTGAGACCTTATATTCCACATTCCCACATTGTCCAAGGGCATGTAAAGTGCACTCCAAGACTTTGAGTACACCTATCAATAATAGATAAAAAATGGCATCAAATATTGTCTTTCCTGAAAGCCGAATCAGGTAACGTGGGCTTGTAACCAGGGGCGTATATAGCATTGAAGGTGGGGGTTCAACTGAACCCCTAATTTTTGACGCGTAGCATAAATTTATTGATAAAAATTTATTAACATTGTAATAAATAGTAGACATGAATTCGCCTCTACTTGTAACCAAGTGGGGCATTAAAGTGGTTGGATGTTTATTGGGCCTAGTATATGCGGAGTCCATTGGGCCTCTTTACCCTTGATAGAATTGGGCTCGAAAACCAAAGTGAGAACTCGGGGTAAAGTTCGAGAGGCCCCGGGAAACTGTACTCTCAACTTGATAAATAAATTCACTTTTTTTATTTATTGTGTTTGCAGTTAATTTTCATAACTGGATAATTTGTTCCGAACAAACTTTTGCAAGCAAACTGAGTGTTCACATTCAGCAATGAGTCCGCAAGATATATGAATTTGAAGTTGGTGTAAGTTACCTGAACAGTTGAACGTGAAATCGTGTCTCTTAAATTGTATGTTAATCTGCTTGCAGGAGTCCACTCTCCTCCACCCATCCTGTTATGAAGAATTTGACATTAATTTTTAACTTGGAATAGCTTTTTTTATTCAGCAATTTGAGATTGTCAGGGCTATAATCTTGAAACTTTAGAAACTCACCCTACAACGAAAAAATGGTGTCCATCAATGTGATAAGACTGCACACTGTCTTCTAAATTCTCGAAAATAACTTCAGTATAAGCTCGAAAATCAGCAGCCATAACGGATGTCTGAAGGTAAGCACCACCACCGGTAGGGCTATCTGGAATGCTTCCAAGGGAAAAGACCCCGGGAATATTGAAGTGATCAGCAAGTTTAAGAGGAGTATCTGCTGGAATAAATGACACGCTGTTGATAACATATCTTTGCTTCCCATTGATGATTGGAGCTGAGTTCGCGAGCCTAATTGTGCGCGTGGTGTTGATCAATCCGTAGTGGTAGGAACCCTGTGGGTTGGGTCTCGGTCCACTAGCTGATAGATTACGCCTGTTATCATACAAGCAGTTAAATATCTCTTACTATGACTTGAAGCATTAAACAACCAAGCAAACCAAAAGTTTGCATAGCATATGATTGGGAACTAATGGAACAAAGCAGCAGTTTACATGTCCTAATGAGTTAGGAACTTTGTTCATCTAGCAATTCAAAATGGAAGCTTATTTAGTACTCTGCAGCAAGATGAGTATTTTTTTCACTTTTGGCCCGTCAGCCCAAATAAATTACTGGCACCGCCAGCCAAAATAAACAAGACCTATAAACTGATTATGTATATTATATGTTTATTTGTATACAACATGTTTATGAAATGTATATGTATACGTAATATACAAACCATATACATTTGTTAGCTACCTTTGAGTTGTCAAAAATGTAATTATCCCTACGTTGCTATCATTGATATCAAAGTAAAGAGAGATTCACCTGAGAGATCGGGCCTGATTGAGAGACCAATCGATTTCGGTTGTTGGTCCACCGGGAGGAGGACCAGAAACACTTCCTGCTGAGTTACTATAACGAAGAGTAGACGTAGCTGTGAGAATCTGGGATGTGAAACGAGTCGAGACAACTATATAGTAATCATGTGCAGGTTGATCTGCTGTTAACAATACAGAGTAGGACTGTCCCAAATGGATATCTAGGGAATCATATGTATTTTGCACAGTGTGAGTCCCTTCTACTTCAACTACCATCATCTTATGCCCCTGGATTCTGAAATTTACGGAAGTCGTGAGCCCCACATTTGATATCCTGAATCTGTAAGTCTTGCCTGGAACCCGATAAAAAGGGATAATTACATTTTTAGACCACTCAAAAGAGCCAGAAAATGTATAGGTTTTGTATATTAAGTATAAATATACAGATAATATATATATTGTATATGCAAAATATACATATAATATACATATAATATGCATAACCAGTGTACATGTTTTGTATTATTTGGCTAGTGCCCATAATTAATTTCGGCCGACAGGCCAAAAATGAACAAAGCCCCCCAAAATGGATATACATATATCAAATTAACAGAAAGAGAAGTACACAGCCAAAAAGAATTGACAGGACTTAAAGGGTGACCTTGATCCAGGGTGAACGTATAACCATTTGATCCGCGTCCATTTATAAGAAGCCCGTCAGGAAAGGGAAGATCACGCCCACCGTCCAAGATTGCTTTGAGGTCCTATAAATTGTAAATAAGCACAATGATTATCAGAAAATGAATTCCCTCAGAGACTAAACTTAATGATAAGATGCGGATATTGGTAGTGCAAAGGCTCACACTGTGGTTTTGTTTGAACCAATCTCCAGTCAGTACGGAGAACTCTCCAGCAGGAGGAGGAAAAGGAACTGGAATCCTGGGGCGGCTGGCGATATTTATGCTACCGAATCCTCCTGCTGCTTTGTGGAAAGCAAGGGAAGGGAAGTAGTAGAAACTGCCAATCTGATCTTTGACTTGGAGAACATAAGTGAAGTTACTGCCTGATGGAATGGGACAATTAGTACCGTAGACTCCATCTTGCCATGAATTTCTCCTCTGCTCGACGCCATTCCTGAATTGGCATCATTCCATGAATGTTAATTCAACAGGACAAATTGATAGCACATACTATCAGACCAATATGGTGGAAAACTATAGGATCATGGTACTATATTATATATAAAGAAAAAGGGCAGCCCGATGCACTAAGCTCCCGCTATACGCGGGGTCCAGGGAAGGGCCGGACTACAAGGATCTATTCTACGCAGCCTTACCTCACATTTCTGTGAGAGGCTGTTTACACGGCTTGAACCCATGACCTCCTGGTCACATGGCAACAACTTTACCAGTTACTCCAATACTCCCCTTCTGGTACTATATTATATACATAGTATAATATTAGAAGTTCTTTAACAAGTCTAAAACATATCCTCAACAAATAGCTATCACCTTATACTTTCATAATGTAATGATATCCCATTTACAAGTGAACTAGATAGCCAATTAGGAAATCTTTGTTCAAATTAATGAAGATGCAGAAATCATTTTCTAGACAAGCTTATCTGTAAATATTAATCAACTTAAAAGAGGGTACACAGGACATAAGGTAGCATATCCTTGGACAATTTAAAATTATATAAAAAAAGAGCCAATAATATTATACATAAAGACAACACAATGTTGTATACATAAAAGTGCAGCCCTCAACACAAAGTAATTATTACTACCAAAAGAGAAAAAACCTAAATTTCATACTATAATAAGAAAGGGTAAACAAATCAATCAGCAAAATCATAATGGAAAAAATATATAGGAACACCAAAGAAAGAGTAATTACCAAGAAATGAGAAAAGGCTCATCCAAACTGTTGAAGACATTGATAATCAAGTTGTCATTGGTCACACACTCAATAGTCGGTCCTGGAAATTGCCCATTTATTAATATCCCCTGCCATTTTCAAACACAAAAAATATATTTAAAAAAAAGAAGAAGCTGTTAGTACCAGCACCAAAAATTCTTCTGTAGGAGAAGAAAGTTAAACAAACAACTTTACTAAGATAAAGCTAAATCTTTCGTACTTGTTGTTTGACACCAAGAGGGTAAATATCACCATATGTAACATTCCAAGTGTAGAACCTATAAGGGTCTTCCCCATTGATGACATTTACATGAAGACACATCATCATCATCACTGCCATTAAAGGAAACCAAGAGTTCCACTCTTTTTCCATATTTGTTTTTTTTGTGTCTGAATAATCTGCACTCAGTGAAGAGAGGAGTAGTTGTCTTAAGAACGAAGTATGAAGACAGCCCGCTCCCTACTTTACTTTTTTTCTTATAAAATAAATATTTGCTTTACTATATGCTTTATTTGGGCTCTTTTTTGCTTAGATGCGAATAGAATAGTGTCGGTGTCAGGGAAATTATGGTTGACGATTGATTATTGGTCTAAGATCTGCATACAAGTTTGAGTAGCGTACGTTGAAATTCAAGGTGTCACCCTTTCCTACGCACACCTCTCTTACTATGCTTATTGCTTCCCTCACTTCACTAAACCTGCCGACTTTATTATAACAACTCGAAATTTATATCTATATCTATCATTTGTGTGTCTACACCATTTCTATATTTTAAGATTTTAAATATATCATAATATTTATAATTATAAAAAATTATTGAGGGTATAATTAAAATTTTAAATTAAATTATTTAAATTAAGAAAGGAGTAATTCTTATTTAAATTGGTTCAAAATAAAATAAATTAACATAAACTGAAACAGACAGAGTATATTAAAATGATTTGATGAAATTAAAATGAAAACAACACCAACATACTCATTGTAATCCCATGAATGGGTCTGGGGTGGTAGAGTGTACGCAAACCTTTCTTCTACCTTGACAAGTAGAGAGATTGTTTCCGATAGACCCTTGGCTTAAGTAAAGCAGAAACAAAATACGGACAACAAGAAAATTAAAACAGAAGAGACAACAAGTAGTAACAGAAAACTAAGAATAAGAAATATGCGAATACTAGAATAAAAATACAAGAGAAAATACTAATCCAACAAGAAAGTAAGATAACACTACTCCTATCACTAGCCTTCTAAGGTCATGTCCTCGGTAAGTTGCAGGCTTGCTATATCCTGCCTGATTACCTCTCACCAATACTTCTTCGGTCGACCTCTACCTCTCTTCCAAACCTCCATCGCCAACCTCTCACAACTTCTCATTAAAGCGTCTGTGCCTCTCCTCTAGACATGTCTGAACCATTTCAGTCTCGCCTCCCGCATCTTGTCAGCCACGGAGGCCACTCTCACCCTGTCCCAAATCTCTTTGTTCCTGACCATATCTCTCCTAGTTAGCCCACACATCCATCTCAACATCCTCATTTCCGCAACTTTCATCTTCTGGACATGAGAGTTCTTGATTGACCAACACTCTGCCCCATACCATAGTGCCGGTCTAACCACTACTTTGTAAAACTTATCTTTTAAGTCTTGGTGGCACCTTCTTATCACACAGGACACCAGAAGCGAATCTCCATCTCAAAACTAATAGTATTTCATTTTTAAAAGTCAGACATTAAAGCTCTTTTATTAGTAACTAAAACAAAAGAAATTCTAATTTTGTTATTGTATTATTGCCTTTTAGTGATTTTTGTATTTTCCACCCAGTGTCCGGTACTCACATTGGAACCCCGACTATATCCGGATTCGCGCCGCGTAGGGCTTCATTCAGGGGGAAGCGCTCTCTACCAAGGATTTTTCCATACCCAAGGCTCGAACCCGAGACCTCTAGCTAAGGGAGAAGCAGCCTCATCCGCTCCACCACGTCCTTTTGTTTCATCACAGTAATGAAAGATTAATTCAGAGTCATATATCAAACTAGAGATAATCGAGCGGAGCAGCACTACTTTGAAGTAGGGGTGTCAAAAGGGCGGGTTGAGCTACATTTGGGCAGGTCAATTTGGGTTAAATATCAGACTAATTTTTAGATGGACTAACATGAGATGAGCTAAAATGGATAGATCTAATACATGGCAGAGTCAGGTATTTATGGACTAATTATGCCGTGCCAGTATGAAGCATGGAAATGGATAATCAGGAATGGATGAATATTGGAAGCACCTTCATGAATTGAGTTTTACAAAATGAACTTAATGAATACCGATACATTTCTTCTCATGCTGCAACCAAGAATCTGAAAAGTAATCCTCAAAATGAAATGAGAGAACATTCTAAATTGGTAAGCAAGAAAAAGAGAAGTGCTCAAGAAGAGCAGCTTCTGCTACTTCCCCTTTAGAATTGTTTGTCACAGTTCTCATCATACTAACAAATAGGATCAATCACACTTTCGTGACTGGCTAAAGCTGATGGTTCGTTCCTTAATTAGAGTGGGCGAGTCCTGCGACCCGATGCACGACCACAGAGAAGAGCACCTTTTGGAATAGGATACTCATCTCTCCATGAATTCGCAGGTGAATAAACGCGAAGGTAGAATTGCTGGCCTAAGTACTGGTGAGCCCAGTTCGCTGATCTGATGTTCCACATTCCCACATTGTCCAATGGCATGTATAGTGCTGTCCATGACCTTGGATAAACCTGTTGATCACCACATTTTAAGGAAAAGCAATGTTAAAACACACATATAAGGAAGCTGATGAACTTTGTCAATCTTGGACTTGAAAAGTTTAGTTGGGAAATACTACCTGAATAGTACAACGCGAAATTCCATCTCTCAAGTTGTAGTTCAATCTGCTTGCTGGCGACCATTGCCCACCATCCATCCTGTTCATCCAGTCAGAGTTAACAAACTAAAGGCATAGGATGTAATTTACATACACCATTAGTGTACTTTAACCTATTGTAGAGGTTAACTGCCTTATTTTTCATGTTACTAATCTCACTTTTCATGGACAGTTCATTTAGGCGACCTGATGGCATTGTTTAGGAACCTTCATCAGGCATTACTTCAACAGTTTTGTCCGTTTTAGTTTCATTTCTTTTCCTTACTAGTTGAAGTTTAACAAACTTACCCCACAACAAAGAAAATATGACCATCAATGTGCCATGACTGGACAATATCTTCTGGATTCTCGAACACAACTTCGACGTAGGCTCTGAAATCAGCAGCCATGACAGAGGTTTGGAGGTAACCACCACCTCCAGTGGGGTTGTCTGAGATGCTACCAAGGTTGAAGACCCCTGGAATCTTGAAGTAGTCTGCTAGTTTGAGCGGTGTGTCTGCTGGAATGAACGACACACTGTTGACTGCAAACCTCTGTTTACCATTGATCATTGGAGCAGAACTTGCCAGTCTAATAGTCCGCGTGGTGTTAACCAATCCATAGTGATAAGAACCTTGCGGATTAGGCCTTGGACCACTTGCTGTCAAATTTTGCCTGCACTCAAAAGTGGCTTATAATTAAGGGAAGTAACATTTTTGGACCGATCAAAGAACAATAGCCAAGAAATGAATAGATTTTGTATATTAAGTATAAATATGGATATAATAGACATATTGTATACAATAATATACATGTAATAACATAAAATATACATATAATACAGTCAGTGCATATGTTCTGTATATTTTGGCTAGCGCCCGTAATCAATTTCGGTTGACGGGTTAAAAATAAAAAATCCCAAAAAAGAACAAGAATGCAGGCAGTTCCTGATTTTCATTTCATCAAAAAGATTCACAATCTACCTAATAGATCGCGCTTGATTGAGAGACCAATCAATCTCAATTGTTGGTCCACCTGGGGCAGGACCAGAAACACTTCCTGCTGAGTTGCTGTAGTGAAGAATTGTTGTTGTTGTTAGTACTGGTGAAGTGAACCGTGTTGAGGCTACAATGTAATAGTCCTGCCCAGGTTGGTCCATTGTGACCAATACAGAATAGGACTGACCCAAATGGATATCAAGCGACTCATAAATGTTCTGCAAGGTGTGAGTCCCTTCCGCTTCAACTAACACCATCTTGTGCCCCTGAATTCTAAAATTTATTGCTGTTGTGAGGGCAACATTTGAAATCCTGAATCTGTAAGTCCTGCCTGGAGAGAAGAAAGAAAATGGAATAATTATCATTTTAGACTGCTCAAAAAATAATAGCCGGAAAATGTATATGTTTAGTATATCAAATATAAATATACATATGATATACATATAAAATACACAATCAGTGTATAGATTTTGTATATGTTGGCTAGCGCCCGTAATTACTTTCACCCGAGGGGACAAAGTTGAAAAAGCCCAAAGAAAATTTATCGGGAGAATTCTGTCACTACAAACATAAAAGCAAGAAATGCAGTTTTAACTTTGTAAGAGTTGCTGCAATAAATAGATTGATCACCTTGATCGACTGTGAAAGTTAAACCATTTGATCCACGACCGTTCATTAGAAGGCCATCAGGGAAGGGAAGATCATTTCCTCCATCTAGAATCGCCTTAAGATCCTGTGATATTTGCAATAAGATTCAGAGTTAGTCGACGAAACCATAAAATGTCTCAAGAATTGATTTTGATACGCTACTCACAGTGTGATTTTGCTTGAACCAGTCACCAACCAATATGGTGTATTCTCCAGCAGGTGGAGGAAAAGGAACAGGAATCAACGGACGACTATCTATTTTAATCCCACCATAACCTCCAGCAGCTTTGTGCATAGCGAGTGAGGGGAAATAGAAGAAACTGCCAATCTGGTCCTTAACTTGTAGGTTATATGTGGAATTCTGGCCTGGTGGGATCGGACAGTTAGTACCATAAACTCCGTCTTGCCATGAGTTCCTCCTCTGTTGAATTCCATTCCTGCCCAATAGTCGATTTTTTCGTATTTTTATTAGCTATATATGCTGGAACTTCAGGTGTTTATTGAGGTTTTATTCACCATATATCCAAGCAGATGACAAACATGAAATATATAATAAGGCTTAAATACAAAGTGATAAAACAATCAAACAGTTTCAAATTGCTTAGAGAATGATGAATATGTTATTCAAGACTTTCATCTGCATATGAATAACTTTAAGGAGTTCCAGATCTAGTTGTTATTTCTGAAAGTGAGCCATTTCTTCATGATTAAAATATCCTATGCAGAAAACTCGAAATTGGTCGACACAACAATATAATACTCCTTATGTCACAATTTATGCAGTACACTTTCTTTTTTAGCTCGTACCAAAAAAATGTTACATTTCTATAATTAGAAACAACTTAACTTTAATTTCTCTTTTACCCTTAATGAAATAATTTATAGCCAAACAAGTATCTAAGGTTTGTTTTAGACCACAAATTTCAAAAGTCATTATTTCTTCTTAAACTTTGTGTCTAGTCAAACGGTGTCAGATATATAGGGACGGAGGGAGCTTGATATAATAAGATCAACATATCTAATATTACAGTAACATTAAAACAACAACTCAGACACTGCTATAGCACATTCATGTCCTGGTTTTCTACATGTAACTTAAAAAGATTCCACACTAAAGTTACCAAATGCACATATAAAAGCAGTTCACACAAAAGTAAAATGCTCATTCGAATCTCACCAGGACAAGAGAAAAGGTTCATCCAGACTGTTAAAAACATTGACAATCACGTTGTCATTGGTAACACTTTCAATTGGAGGTCCTGGGAACTGCCCATTTATCAAAATCCCCTGAAATATACAGAAATCTCCACACATAAGAGTAAAAACAAATGCACATATTTTAAATCCAGAGCATTTCTTGATTTGACAACCAAAAAATAGGAGAAAAAAGAGAGCAAATGAAAGTTGTCATTCAAAACATAAAAAAGATTAAAAGAATATTGAAAGTAGAAAAAAAAACAGCCAGTAAACGGAGCTCCCGCTTTGCGCGGGGAATGCAAGACCACAAAGATTTACTGTACGCAGTCTTATTTTGCATTTCTGCAGCAGCAACTTTACCCGTTACAATACTAAAAAACAATATGCAAAAAAAAAAAGGTACCTGTTGCTTGACACCAAGAGGATAGATATCACCATAAGTAATATTCCAGTTATAGAATCTATATGGGCTCTCCCCATTGGAAAAATCCAATAGGAATAACATTTGCACCACCATTAAACACCACCACAACAAGTTCCTCATCTTCAACTCTCCCTTGCTCTATTTCTCTACCTGTAACACTAAAGCAAGAAAATGCAAATGAGATAACAGATCTAACAGACTAAGTTACTTTTCTTTTAATGGAAACTCTACTGTATAGTTCCTTTTCCTTTTCTTTTTTTCAGTTTAGAGTAATCTAAAATGAAGAGATTAGAAGATGCTGAAATGGGCTTACAAGTTGTTGTTGAGCTGTCTGCTCTGCTTTTATGTGTGAAGTCTGAACAGACCACAGAGAAGATTGGTGACCTTTTTTTTTGTAAGCAGAGCCGCTTACTATTGCAATATATGCTATAAAGTATAAACTGGGACTTGCTTAAGCTGAATTTAATTTAAAGCAAGAGTTACGGATATTAAAGATCTAGATTTAAATAATCTAATTAAGCAGTCTACTGTGGATTAAGAGATATGTTCTAGAAAAGTAATCCCTGACTTCGGAAAATATGATTGACACTCCTCCAAAATAAACTTTGGTAAAAATATGATTGACATTCCATTCCACCAAATTATAATTAAAATCTTGTATAATGTTCTAAATTTCAATAACGATTTAAGTCTCCAACTTTTGTGGGAAAAAAATATTCTTTCCGTCTCAAAATACTTATCGTATTTTTCATTTACACGCATCTTAAGAAAATATTAAGCTCCCGTTTAACATACATTTTGAAATTGAAACTTGAAAATTTTGAGTTTTTGAAGTTGTGACTTTTGAAACTTGAAGTTGTGTTTGAACATGCATTTTACTTTGAAAATATTTGAAGTTTTGTGAGTGGAAGTCCCAAGAATCCAGACCAATTTTTGGAATTTGAAAATTTTTAAACAAATATTTGAAGATATATTTTCAGAATCTATTTCAAAATCTATGATCAAACGCTAGCTAATTAAGAGGAATGTTTGACTATTTTATCTTGTTTATATTTTAAGATATACTCTCTTTACATTGAATATTAAGTCTATTTATGTTGTCATAATTGAGATGTTTGTAGTCTTCAAGAACAATTAACTACTAGGGGTGTTCATAGTCCGGTTTGACTTGATTTTAGATTAAAATCAAACCAAACCAATTAAGTCAATTTTTAAAATCTATTATAGTATAAATTCTACCGGTTTCGATTTTGTCAATTTTATTGGTTTGGTTCGGTTTTTGCGGGTTTAAGAATGTATTTTATAATACAACGAAGCTTTGAATCAAAGGATAACTAAATACGGCTTTGACCATGATCCATCCAAATTTAAAAATCTTCTTAATTAATTCATTAACTTTATTCATGTATAAGCCTATGGTTATGGGTATAAAAAAAAAAGGCAGTGCACTAAGCTCTCGCTATGTGCGGGATGCGGAAAAAGGCCGGACCACAAGGATATGAATTACATAAATATAACATCTACTTTTCATTATTCCAATTACCTTCCTACCTATAGCATTTTGATATTACGCAACCCCTCCAGGGAAGCAATTCATTCAAGCGAAACTTCAAAGACACACAAATTACACAAAAACTAACCAAAAATGAAAGGGGAAGAAAAAATTATTGTGATTAAAGCCTCTTGAATTCAATTGAAACTTTACAAAATTTTAATTTGATTTTTGATTGTGCGAGAGTAAATGAGACAGATAAATGAGTTTCTTTACCGTCATTAATGAGAGTAAAGTCGCAAAGGGTTTGAGAGAAAAACAATGAGAGAACTGTAAAACTAAATGAGGGAGAAATCATATTTTACCTTCAACAATTTTTTTATTTTACCTTAAACTTGAATGGCTAGGGGGAATGGGCTAGACATTTCTTTCTAATATTTTTAATTTGTATTAGACTTGGAATGAATAATATATATATATATATATATATATATATATAGTAAAACCTCTATAAATTAATACTCTATAAATTAATAAACTCTCTAAAATAATAAAATCTTCCGGTCCCGACTTGGGCCTTTGTAAAAAATCATCAAATTCGATAAGATAATAATTTTTTGGAAAATCCCTTAATAAATATTAGGTCCCATTAAAACTCTAAATTAATAATTCATAAATATTACAATTATAAATATTATGGTAATTTGCTAAAATATGAATCTATTGTTACTTGATTTTTCTTAAAATTTAAATCTAATTGGATTTCATCCCTAACTTTTTTAATTGCAGCCAAGAGTTCCGGTGTCGAGTTCTCTAGCTGCAACAAAAAAATTTGAAGAGTTGCTAAAATATGAATCTATTGTTACTTCATTTCCATGTCCTTCATATCAACCGAACTCCAAAGCGACGGAATGATTTAATATCATGTCTTACCTTGAATTTTTCAAGCCAACCTTGAGAAAATTGATGTTCATGAGGGTGTTGAGGATGCAAAAGCTTCATTATATCCTTTGCTTTCTCCAAAATAAGCTCTCCGGTCATGTTGACTCGATCTTGGTACTGAAGAAACCATTCATAAAGAACCTTCTCCATATCTGGATATTTCGCCGATTTGTGTCGCTTAATATCCCCACCCTTCTCAAAGTTGGCTGAAAGGTACTCCGATGATCTCTTGAGAGTGTTTGATATTGTACCTTGACTAACTTTCAAACGATATTTTTCATCAACCCACTCTTGTAAATCTTTTTGAGTGCATGTGGGATGGTCTATCTTATACTCACATAATGTTTTACGCATTTGATCATTCATGGATGATTTTGCGATGCCTTTTAGATGAGAAGACATGGTTGGGTGTTATGAATTATTTTATTTCCATATTGAGATTTATCTAGTATATGTTTCATTCATCATGCATGAATATATTTAATTGGCTATAATAGTTATTCAAGTGCAACGAATTAATGTAAACATGTATACATTATTTAAGTAATTCCAATGAATTGATACATGCGTCCATGAATATAATAGTTAATTGTATACAATGAATTGATATTATACATGAATATATTTAATTAGTTACAAAGAATTGGTTGATGCATGAATATAATCAATGAAACATATATGAATTCATTTATTTTCAGTACATATGTATGTACTAAATTTGCTGAATTTAAAAAGTCTCTCTGTTAATTAATAAAATATTAATTTATCGATATATTAATATCTCTCTAAATTAATAAAATTTCATGGTCCCAAGGTTATTAATTTATAGAGGTTTTACTGTATATATATATACATATTGGTTTGGTTCGGTTTTATTCGGGTTTTGTTGGTTTAACACCAAACCAAACTAAATGTTATCAATTTTTAAAATTTAAAATCAAGCTGGTTTTCGGTTTATTAAGTTGGTTTGGCTTGATTTACCAGTTCGGATCGGTTTTCGATCTCATTTGAACACCTTTAATTATTACCATGGATAAAATGAAAAAATTAATTTTATCTTGAACTTCTAAAATGATAATTATTTTAAGAGTAATACTTTTAGTAAGGACAAGAAGTATTCTGAGACTGAGGGAGTAATTGGGACTCCGAAACATAAATTAAAACCTGATTTGAAATTTTAAATTTCAATAATAATTTAAGTTACAAGGCCAAGCTTCTAAAATTTGCTTATTTTGAAAAATGCGTTTTTTCAAATGTACATTTCAAAAAAGTACTTTTGTGAGAAACTGTTTGTGTTTGACAAATTAATTTGAAAAACACGTTTGAGAATCAATTAGTGTTTGGCCAAGCGTTTAAAAATGCTTCTAACCCACTGTTTGGATGGTTGTTTCCCGTGGTTCATTAATGTACAGTATGGTATGATGTTGTATTGTGTTGTATTAATGAACACACTATTTAGATAGATTGTATCATTTGTTGTGATTTAATGATATTTTTACTATTTGATTTGATTGTAAGGTACCGTATAATTACATGTAAGTTTACTAAAATACCATTAACCCTTAATTACATACTAATTTTTATATATTAATAAAATTAAGATAAAGGATAAAATGGAAACTTTAAAAAATAAGTAGGTGACGGACGGGGATGGTGGAGGGATGGGTTAGTGGGGGTGGATAGTGGTGAGGGGTAGTGTGTGGTATAGGGTAGGGGCGGTTGGGGGTGAGGGTCGTGGGTGGTGGTAGCGTTGGTGTGATAGAGGGGTAGGTGGTTATGGTGGTGGGGGTTGGTGAGGGTGGGTGGTGGTGAGGGTCATGTGTGGTGGAGGGTGAGAGTCTTTGGTGATGGTGGTGGGGTCATGGGTTGTAGTGTGGGGTGGGTGGTAGAGCGTGGGAGTAGGTGGTTTTGAGTGTGATGGAGGAGGGTGGTTGTGGTGGTGGGGTGAGGTGGGGCGGGTGATTGTGAGGGTCGTAGGTGGTGGTAGGGTGGTGAGTGGTGGTGGGGTGGGTGGTAGAAGGTGGGGGTTGGTGGGTGTGGGTGTGATGGAGGGTGGGCGGTTGTGGTGGTGGGTTGGTGGAGGTTGGTGGAGGTTGGTGGGGGGTTGGGTGGGGGTGGGGTGAGTGGCGGGAGGGTTGGGTATTGAGTGGGTTTGGGTGTGATATTGGTGGGTGGGTTGGGTGGGGTATAATATAAAAATGAAATACATAACCATGCAAAAATCACCAAATTCGTGGTTATAAAAACTAAACTTTTTCATGGTTATTTAACTACGGAATTACAACGGGTTTATAACACCATACAACATAATTTTAAGAACAATGGAAACAAACATGGTTTCATAGAAAACAATACAATAATGAACCACAGGAAACAACCATCCAAATAGGGGGTAAGTGTATTTTTCTCAAAAGTACTTTTCAAAAAAATGCTTCTAGGCAAAAGCTAATTTTAGCTTCTGAAAATTGCTTCTGTTACTCCTTAAAAATACTTATTTTCTCCCAAAAGCTTGGTTGTTCGTTATACCCGTGATATACATGGGTTTGTATACTATGTATATCACGGTTTCACAAGGCAACTTACCATATGTGAAACCGTGGTATACATGGTATACAAACCTGTGTATATCACAATTTTTGGAAGACTTTAGTTAGTCTAAATATTTTATTAAATTAGCACTGTACACTTACCATAATTATAGGATTCTTGTACAACTAGAATAGGGTTTTGAGAATAGAATAGGAATAGGATTTTCCTATTATGAAAAATTGTAAATTGTATATATACTCTTTCATTAATGAAAATAATCAAGGGATTATTTCTTTTATGGTATCAGAAGTCTAGGTCTAAAATCCTCTCCAATTTCCGTCCACTTTTGCATCGATTTCCGAGCCTCTCTCTAACATCAAGAATCACATCCCTATCATGTATGAAATAGAAAACATCAAATACGTGTGGGCCGAACTATTCAAAGTTCACGCACGCTCGCACCAAGTCCTCCATCACATTATCCCCGCGGCTCCTGCGGATACGGAGGTGCCTAAACCCAAGGATGATCTTAAGTTGTGGACGACCCTCGATGCTACTGTTCTTCAGTGGATTTACTCCACTATCTCTACCGACCTGTTGAAAATGATTATCAAACCAGACGCTATGGTGATGGATGCTTGGAATAGAGTACATGATATATTCCAAGATAATCAAATTTCTCGTGATGTTACCCTTGAGCAGAAATTCTCCCATGTCAATATGAAAGATTTTCCTAACGTTTCAGCATACTGCAAAAGGTTGAAAGATTTGACGGACCAACTCCGCAACGTTGGTGCGCCCATCACCAATGATCGTCTTATCCTTCAAATGGTTAAAGGTCTATATGAGTCCTATAGTGGCGTCGGTACGCTACTTCATCAAAGCAGTCCTCTTCCGCAGTTTTATCAGGCCCGTTCCATGGTCACGCTCGAAGAAGCAGGCTTGGCTAAGAAACAGGCCACTAGGCCCCTTCAGTCGTCATGGTGACCGAGTACAAATTTTATCCCTTCGTCTCCAACAATTCCGGCCAAAACCGCAACAAAGGTGGCGGCAAAAAGGATCAGAATCGCAAAAATAATGATAAAAATTGTGGTGGAAACCGAGGTGGCAATAATGGGGGTGGCAATGGGCCACAAGACAACTGGCCACAGCCCTGGGGCCTATGGATGTGGAATTGGGCCAGTGGGCCTAGGCCAAACAACCCCTATTTTTCGTCACAACAGTACCTGAGAAATTGGGCCCAAATTCCCCCCAACAACAGGCCTAATTTCTCGGGTCAGCAGTGGTCCCCGAGGGGCAGCAGTGGGCCGGGGCAGCAAGCGGGTGTACTTGGGTCTTGGCCTCCGCAGGCCAACCATGCAGCGGGCCCCACCCCTACCGATATTAAAGCCGCGATGCACACACTTATATTAAATCCTCCGGATGCAAATTAGTACATGGACACCGGAGCCACTACTCACATGACGTCCGACCAAGGTACTCTAACGTCTTATTCTAATTTGAGCAACAATTGTGGCATAATTGTTGGTAATGGCAATTCAATTCCAATTAGTGGTTATAGTCATAAAACTTTGTCTCCCCCCCCCATCCACCTCTCGTCTTGAAAAATGCCCGTCATGCCCCTAACTTAATTAAAAATTTGGTGTATGTCCGTAAATTCACCACTGATAATTGGGTTTTTGTTGATTTTGATCATTTTTGGATTTTCTGTGAAGGATTTCAAGACGGGGATTCCTCTTATGAGATGTGATAGTAAGAGAGATCTTTATCCTATCACACCCACATCCGGTCTCTCGAGTCAAGTATTTCCATCTACTTTTGCAGCTCTCACTCCTTCATTATGGCATGCACGTTTGGGTCACCCTGGGTCGTCTATTGTTTCTTCCTTACATAAAAATAATTTTATTTCTTGTAAGGGTACGCGTAGTACTCCAATTTGTGAATCTTGTTCTCTAGGAAAATTTGTTAAACTACCATTTGTAGACTCTACTTCTCGTACTTTAATGCCATTTGATATTATTCATTACGATTTATGGACATCTCCTGTTCTCAGTTCTTTGGGCCATCGTTATTATGTTCTATTTTTGGATGATTATTCTAATTTTTATGGACTTTTCCGTTAGCGAAAAAATCACAACTGTTTTTCACTTTTTTAAAATTTAGAGCATTCATCCGCACCCAATTCGAACGGGAAATAAAAAATATTCAATATGATAATGGGTTGTTTCGGAATTTTTGTAGTACTAATGGATTAAATTTTCATTTCTCTTGTCCTTATACGTCCTCACAAAATGAGAAAGCAGAACGCAAAATTTGTACCATTAATAATATTGTCCGAACTTTATTGGTCCATGCTTCCGTACCCCCTTCCTTTTGGCATCATGCTCTGCAAATGACTACATATCTTCTTAATATTCTTCCTCCAAAGGGTTTGGCATATTCATCCCCCTTCAAATCTTATATAATAAGACTCCTTCGTATTCACATATTAGGGTCTTTGGGTGCTTATGTTATCCACTATTTTCGTCAACTATAATTAACAAACTTCAAGCCCGTTCTACTCCGTGTGTATTTTTGGGTTATCCGTCCAATCATCGTGGTTACAAATGTTTTAATTTATCGTCTAATAAAATCTTCATTAGTTGCCACGTTATTTTTTATGTTCCGTTTGCTAAAGTAAGTAGTCCTAGGCCTATTTCGTATAATTTTTTAGATGATGATGTCTCCCTATATATTATCCACAATTTCTCGGACTTGTTCCTCGCCCAAAATCCGCCAACGGGCACACTGCCCGCTGGGCCTTCTGTTCCACCACTACCACGGGTTCTACCTCAGTTTCGGTTATTGGGCCAGTTGCCCAGCCCAATACCGAAACTGGTTCAGTTTCGGCTTCTGTCCCAGTTACCGTGTCCAGTCTTGGGCCAACAGGCAGCCTACTGGCCAGCCCGTCCCGCATCCACATTCTTCCCAAAATCCACCCAATTCTTTCACGAGTCATAGACCAGTCACTCGTAGTCAATGGGGTATTTTTAAACCAAGACAACATTTTAATCTAAATTATAATGTTTCTAAATCCCCTCTACTCCATAACCTAGTGTCTGCCTTAAATGACCCGAATTGAAAATTGGCTATGAACGACGAATATGATGCTCTTATTGAAAATAAGACATGGGAGTTGGTACCCCGTCTTTTTGATGTTAATATTATTCGGTCTATGTGGATTTTTACTCATAAGGATAATTCTGATGGTTCTTTTGCGAGGCATAAGGCTCGTATTGTAGGTGATGATAAGACTCAACAGGTTGGCATGGATTGTAGTGAGACGTTTAGTCCGGTGGTCAAACCGGCTACCATTCGCACTGTTCTCAGTCTGGCTCTTTAAAAAACTGGCTCATTCATCAGTTAGATGTGAAGAATTCTTTCTTACATGGTGATCTTAAGGAGACCGTTTACATACATCAACCCTTGGATTTTCGAGACCCCAAATATCCTCATCATGTATGTTTATTGAAGAAGTCCTTATATAGGCTTAAGCATGCCCCACGGGCTTGCTATAAGCGATTTGCAGACTATGTTTTATCTATTGGGTTTTCACATAGCAGGTCTAATAATTCATTGTTCATATACCGTCGTGGTACTTACCTAGCTTACATACTATTATATGTGAAAGATATTATCTTGACTGCCTCTTTTGATGCTTTGCGGAAGTCTATCATGACAATGCTCAGTTTTGAGTTTGCTATGAAAGACTTTGGATACTTGAGTTATTTTTTGGGGATTGCTGTCACTCGTCATGCATGTGAGTTATTCTTATCACAACAGAAGTATGCCGCTGAGATCATTGAGTGAGCTGGTATGTCCTCATGCAAGTCTACTTCTACTCCTGTTGATACTAAACCCAAGCTGGGTGCTGCGGCTGGCTCACCGTATGAGGATCCGACTCATTATCGCAGTCTTGCAAGGGCTCTTCAATATCTTACTTTCACAAGACCAGATATTATGTATGTCGTACATCAGGTATGCTTGTTTATGCATGATCCCAGGGTTGAGCACATAAATGCGCTCAAACGCATTATTCGATACATCCAGGGGACACTTGACTATGACTTACATTTATATCCTTCCTCGACATTTATACTTGTCACTATACTGATGCTGATTAGGGTGGCTATCCAGATACCAGACGCTGCACGTCCGACTATTGTATGTTTCTTGATAATAACTTGGTCTCATGGTCTGCGAAACGTCAGTCTACATTATCTCGCTCTAGTGCAGAGGCCGAATATAGGGGTAGCCAATGTGGTCTCTGAATCCTATTGGTTACGTAATATTCTTTTAGAGCTTCATTGTGCTATTCAGAAAGCTACCTTGGTTTGTTGTGATAATATTAGTGTCATCTACCTTTCTGGTAATCCGGTTCAACCCCAGCGCACTAAACACATCGAGATGGATATTCATTTTGTTCGCGAAAAGGTAGAACGTGGACAAGTATGCGTCTGCCATGTCCCTTCCAAGTATCAAATTGCAGACATCTTTACGAAAGTCTTCCGTCAGTACTCTTTGAAGATTTTAGGGACAATTACGGCGTACGAAGACCGCCCACTATGACTGCGGGGGTGTGCTAGTTATACCCGTGATATACATGAGTTTGTATACCATGTATATCACCATTTCACAAGGCAACTTACCATATGTGAAACCGTGGTATACACGGTATACTAACCCGTGTATATCACGATTTTTGAAAGACTTTAGTTAGTGTAAATATTATATTAAATTAGCATTACACTTATCATAATGATAGGATTCTTGTACAACTAGAATAGGGTTTTGGGAATAGAATAGGAATATGATTTTCTATTATGGAAAATTGTAAATTGTATATATACTCTTTCATTAATGAAAATAGTCAAATGATTATTTCTTTCATTGGCCAAACACCTTAGTTTTTTTTTAAATAAGCACTTTTGGAGAAAAATAAACACTTTTAGAAAAAAATAAGCACTTTTGGAAAAACAGTCTATTAGTCAAGATTTTAATTATGTTAAAAATACTTAACCTGTTGATAATAAACAAAAACAGCATGATAATTGAACACTTTAATTGTGTTTTAGTGCCTAAATATTCTGATTAAACAAAATTTATATGTAGAAGGTGATGTGGATGAGATTTTTCTTATTCAAAATTGCTCGGATACCCCCTACCCCCCCCCCCACACCCTGTTATATTGGCAAACACGTTTTATTGCGATTATTTTTATCATTTTGTTCAATTAAATACATCCAATTTTTTTTTTTTGCTTTATTCAAGTAAACAAAATGCAGAGTTGTGAAGTAATTCGGTTCTTTTCTTAAATCTATTATTGCAATTGCAAAATATTCAAATTTAGAGCAAAAGTAATAAATAAAGGTAGTTATGGAAAGCACCCTACAAATTCAAAATACTCTTGACAGTAATGTTGAATGTGGAAAAAGTACAGAAAAATAAATAGACTTTATGACTCCTTTGTACCATTAGGTCCATGGTTAAGATGAGAGGTCTTTTAATCATCGTTAAAATTGTCTTTTATAACATATTCCTTTAACCGTAGATAGAATACTTATTAAATGAATTTAATTTAGACCTTTGAGATTTTAATTAAAATATATGTACATATGTATAAATTAGCGAATATTCACAGTATATTTTGTAATTATGATAGATGTTTATTTAAGGTAACTTAGAATTCTTATTGTATTAGGAATCAGTCATTTAAGGTAAATTATGATTCTTATTGTATTAGGAATCAACATCTGTACAACTATATATTATGATTAATGAAAGAAATCCCTAAGAAAAATTATTCTAATCTTACATGGTATCAGAGCCAAACCCTAATCCCTACTCTTCTCTTTCTCAAAAGTCGTCGCCGACCACCATAACTTTCCCTTCCTCTCGGCCGACGGCAACACTACTACCACCATGGCTCGCTCCCCCACAAATTCTAGTTCCTCCACTGGCACTTTTGACAACCGCCCTCAACGATCATCGTCTTCTTTTCACCCGACATTCGCCGTTACCAATATCAAGAATTTTATCCCTATAATTCTTGACCAAGAAGACTGTCAATATGCTATGTGGATAGAACTATTCTACATCCATGCCTGTGCGTACAATGTGCTAGATCACATTGATGATTCTGTTCCTCGTCCCACCGATGTTGCAGACTCGACATGGCGTAGCCTTGACGCCATCGTCAAACAGTGGATATACGACACCATCACAAAGGATTTGTTGTGTATTATCATGAAAACAGGTGCTACGGCACGTGAACTCTGGGTACGGTTAGAAGAAATTTTTCAAGATAATAAAAATACTCGGGCGGTGTATTTGGAATAACAATTTAACAATACGCGTCTCGAGAACTTTAACAACATGTCCGAATATTGTAAACAACTGAAACTCATAGCCGACCAACTTTACAAATGTAGGGACATTTGTTTCAGAAACCAAGATGATACTTAAACTAGTTACCGGTTTACCGAAAGGTGAATACGATACACTTGCGACGATGATTCAACAGGCCGACCCACTACCAAGTTTCAACAAGGCGCGTTCGTAACTTTTGTAGGAAGAAACCCGTCGTACTAAACAGGAGGAGCACAATGAGAAGGCATTATCCATTGAAAGCACACCACCGACGGCATACCAGCCACCACTGCCAGACCACCAGCAGCAGCAGTCCCGCGATGACAGATGTGACGACAGAGGCCGTGGTGGAAACCACAAAGGGAAGAGCCGCGACAAGGGCCAAAGGAACCAGCAGCCAGGCCCAGCACCTGCTCCCTACATTCAGTGGACTGGGCAGCCCCCTTGGCCCAATCCCGGGAACTGGGCCTCTCCTGCATGCCCCTACCCGACATCAGGGGCCCAATTCCAGCAAGGTTGGCAGCCAGGCCTATTGGGCTCCACACCCGCCAACCGACAGGCCCAACAGCACACACAACAGGCCCATCTGGTAGCAGCCCACCCGTAAGGCAGCAGCCTGGCCCCCACCGATTTGGGCCAGGTCTTTAACACTGTGAACCTTCAACAACCCGACGATAATTGGTACATGGACATCGGCACCACATCTCACCTCACCTGGTCGTCAGATAACTTATCTCAACTGCTTCGGTTACAATGTCCTCAATTTATTATTTTCGACAATGATAATCACATTCCAATTGAAGGTTATGGTAACACACATACCAAACATCCCCACCCGCCTTTCTCCCTAAATCACGTCCTTTACACCCCTAACATTATTAAAAACTTAATCTCTGTTAGAAAATTCACTCGCAACAATTATGTGTCTGTCGAATTTGACCCTTTTGGTTTTTCTGTGAAGGATCTCAATACGGGAAAAATTCTTACGCGCTGCAATAGTGTGGGAGACCTCTACCCCTTCACTCAATCATCTGCTGTCAGACCGCAATCACCTCTATCCCTTGCGGCTATCTCTCCATCAAGTTGGCACAACAGACTCGGGCACCCCAGAGACCCTGTTTTTAATTTTCTTAGGACTACTAAGCGTATTCAATGTAATAACGGGAAACTTGCCCAACACTGTTTTTCTTGCCCGCTTGGCAAACATACTCGTCTTCCATTTATGTCATCTAACATTGTTACTTTTTCTCCTTTTGATATTGTTCATGCTGACTTGTGGACATCTCCGGTTGTTAGCTCTTTAGGTCACAAATTTTATCTAGTATTCTTAGATGATTTTTCACATCACTGAAATTCAAATCTGAAGTTTTTGCCAAGTTCCTTGAATTTCAAAAATTTATTAAAACACTGTTTGAAAAATCTATCAAATCTTTCCAATGTGATAACGGACGCGAATTTAATAATTCGGTATTTTACACTTTCTACTCTAAACACGACATGGTTTTCCGTTTTTCCTGTCCCTATACTTCCTCCCAAAACGAAAAGGCTGAACGCATTATATGAACCATCAATAATATGGTTCGCACCCTTTTGTTTCATGTCTGTCTTCCACCGCCTTTTTGGGTATATGCTGTTAAAATGGTAGAATCCCTCCTTAGTGTTTTAACCACTAACACTCTTCAAAACAAGACCCCCACTGAAGTTCTATACCGTAGGATCACGTCCTATGACCAACTCAGAATTTTCGGTTGCCTATGCTACCCCAATCTAGCCTCCACTACCCCTCACAAATTAGCACCACGAACTACGCCTTGTGTCTTCGTTGGTCTCGCGTCTAACCATAGGGTTTACCTGTGCTATGACCCGTCCATTCATAAAATCATTATCTCCCGCCATGTCATATTTGATGAGATATATTTTCCATTTTCCAATCTTCGGAAATTTCAAACCACGGACTACACATTTCTTAATGACACAGATCTATCCCCACCAGTCAAATTACTGCTCCAATTTCTGTCCACTGTTCACGCGTCAACATCCCCGGTGCAGGTAGTCTTGCCTCCACCAGCGACCGTCACCGACGTCGCCCATACAACACAGCGGTCCATGTCTCCTCTTCACAGGGTCGAACAGTCACCACCACCACCAAACCACCAAACTCCTGACAGACTGTCCAGAAACCCTCTCACCGACACATTCCGATCCACACACACATCGGAAATCAGCAGCTACTGCCCAGCTCCACCAACTCGCCACCTAACCCACCGACAATAAACCAGTCACCTCCAACACCCGTCACCGGCACCTTTCAGAATCCGACATCGATTTCTGAACCTGAAGCCCCGTGGTCACTGCCTACCCATCGTATGGAAACTCGTGCTCAACACGGGATTTTCAAACCCAAAGTTCACTTTAACCTCTCCACACAAACCATATCACCCATTCCAAAAAATCCGAAACTAGCCAAACTGGACCCTAATTGGAATGCGACCATATGCGAGGAATTTAATGCTTTAACCAAGAAGAACACTTGGAATTTGGTACCTAGACCAGACGGTGTGAATGTTATCCGGTATATGTGGTTATTTCATCATAAGTACAGAGACAGTGGTGACTTGGAGCGGTATAAAACAAGACTAGTTGCTAATGGCACTAATCAGCAGGATGGTATTGATTATGGTGAGACATTCAGTCCGGTTGTTAAACCGGCTACTATTCGAACTGTTCTCAGTATTGCTATGGGCATGCACATAAGTACAGAGACAGTGGTGACTTGGAGCGGTATAAAGAAAGACTAGTTGCTAATGGCACTAATCAGCAGGATGGTATTGATTGTGGTGAGACATTCAGTCCGGTTGTTAAACCGGCCACTATTCGAACTGTTCTCAGTATTGCTATGGGCATGCATTGGCCGATTCATCAGCTTGATGTCAAGAATACATTTCTTCATGGGGATTTGAAAGAAACTGTGTACATGCATCAGCCCCTTGGCTTTGTTCATCCGACAGTCTCGCAGTTTGTATGTCGTCTCAGGAAGTTATTGTATGGTTTGAAATAGGCACCCCCACGCTTGGTATGATCGCTTTGCCAGGTATCTTATGCAGATCAGTTTTATATGTAGCAGATGTGATAACTCTCTCTTCACTTTTCATCGAGGTAGCAGTACTACTTATTTGCTATTATATGTGGATGACATTGTTCTTACTGCCTCATCTGACGGTTTGAAGAATGAAATCATTGCTCTACTCAAAACTGAATTTGCTATGACTGACTTGGGCAAGCTGAGTTATTTCTTGGGTAAATCAGTGACCAGATCTGCAACTACTATGTTTTTATGTTAGCGTAAATATGCAGAAGAGATAGTGTACAGGGCTAAGATGGCAAATTGTAAAATTATGCCAACTCCGGTTGACTCGAAATCCAAGCTCAGTGCCAATAAGGGTGCGCCAGTTTCTGATCCCACTCTATATCGGAGTCTTGCAGGTGCCCTTCAATATCTTACATTCACTAGGCCTAATATTGCATATGTCATTCAGCAGGTGTGTCTGTTTATGCACGACTCTCGAGAGTCCCATTTTCCCTCTCTCAAACGTATTATCAGATACGTTAAGGGCACACTGGACTTTGGACTACATCTCTAGCCCTCTTCCCCAACCAAGTTACTCTTCTACACGGATGCAGATTGGGCAGAATGCCCAGACACATGTCGCTCCACCTCAGGCTACTGTGTATTTTTTGGGGATAATCATATTTCATGGTCCGCCAAGCGACATGCCACGTTATCCCGTTCGAGTGCTGAAGCAGAGTATCGCGGAGTTGCTAACGTCGTTGCTAAGATCTATTGGATCCGAAATCTTCTTTTGGAGCTCTAGTGTCCACTACGAAAGGCGTCTATAGTCTATTGTGACAACATATCTGCCATCTATTTGTCTCACAATCCGGTCCAACATCAGCGGACTAAGCATATTGAGATGGATATTCACTTTGTGCGAGAGAAGGTTGCCCTTGGTCAAGTCAAAATATTACACATGCTTTCCTCCTATCAGTATGCAGATATTTTCACAAAGGGACTACCGAGACAGCTCTTCACCGACTTCTGATCCAGCCTTAGAGTTCGGCCTCCTCCCACTCCGACTGAGGGGAGTATTAGCGAATATTCTCCAAATATTCACAGTATATTTTGTAATTATGATAGATGTATATTTAAGGTAACTTACGATTCGTATTGTATTAGGAATCAACCATTTAAGGTAAGTTAGGATTCTTATTGTATTAGAAATCAACCTCTGTACAACTATATATATTGTGATTAATGAAAGGAATCCCTAAGAGAAATTATTCCAATCTTACAGTATACAATATTATTTTATCTTATTTATGCAGTATAATTTTTCATCAAGAAAAAAATTAATTGAACTTCTTTATTTGTTGTTGTTGCGCCTCTATTTGAATTGATTCTCTTTATGTTATACAGATGACCTAATCTATCTTGATGACAAGGTTGATCATTGAAATGGGCAAATCTAAACTAGGGCGGGAAAATAAGATAATCTATAAAATGGTACAAGGTTCAAATGCCAAAAGTTTTCTTTATTTCATTTTTCTCTATGGGACATTAGCTCATCTCTTCCAACAAAGAGGGAGGGAAAAAAGTTTTAAAAAGAAAAACAAAACAAAAAAAAGACTTTTCAAACACGGCTTATAATGCATCATGCATGGTATATGTTGCTTGACGATAATTGTTAACCGTGTTTGAGGCTTGAATCGTAAGGGTTGTATTCTTTCAACAAAAGAAAAACGTGTACATAGTAAAAATGCTAGAGTGATTATTGTAATTGATAGAATGATAGAGTAATTATTGTAATTGATATAATATTAATTATAATTATCTAGTAATAATTATAATTAATTATAGGATAATGTAGGTAGATAACTTAGTCAACAAATGACTTAATCCTAGCCTAATCCTAGCCTTAGATGATGATTGTAATGGTAGTATAATTACCACACTTTTGGAGTGTAATCATTGAGGAAAATATTGTTACATGGTATCAGAGCCAGACCCATTTCAATTCTTTGTTCACCGATTGTTGGGCCTCCAAATTATATTATCCACGCTCCAGTTAACAAGGTTTGGGCGTACGTGGGAGTGTTAAGAGTCCCACATCGAAAATGGAATGGGAACATAGACTCCTTATATGGACTTGAACAATCCTCACCCTACAAGCTAGCTTTTGGGGTTGAGTTAGGCCCAAGATCCATTCTTTACGACCCAACAACTAGTCACTCGTAGTCAACACAAAATTTTCAAGCCCAACACAAAATATGGTCTTCACACTAGTGTTACAAAATCACCATTGCCTCGTAATCCCGTGTCTGCACTTAATGACCCGAATTGGAAAATGGCTTTGGATGATAAATTTAATGCTCTTATTAAAAATAGGACGTGGGATTTGGTTCCCCGTCCTCGTGATGCTAATGTGATTCGGTCTATGTGAATTTTCAGTCATAAAGAAAATTTTGATGGTATTTTTGAAAGGCACAAAACCCGTCTTGTAGGTGATGGGAATACACAACAGGTTGGTGTGGATTGCAGTGAGACTTTCAGTCCGGTGGTTAAACCGACAACTATAAGAACGATTCTTAGCCTGGCTCTTTCGAAAGCATGCCCGCTTCATCAACTTGATGTCAAAAATGCCTTCCTACACGGAGATCTAAATGAAATATTGTACACGTACCGGCCCTTGGGATACCGAGACTCCACTTATCTGAATTATGTGTTCTGAAGAAATCATTATATGGGCTCAAATAGGCTTATCGAGCCTGGTACAAGAGGTTTGCGGATTATGTTTCACATATTAGGTTTATTAATAGCCGGTATGATCATTATTTGTTCATTTACCGTCAGGGTAATGATATTACTTACCTTCTTTTGTAAGTGGATTATATTATATTGACTGCCTCATCCGATGCTCTTTGCAAGTCTATCATGTCACTGCTTGGCTCTGAGTTTGCTATGAAAGATCTAGGGCCACTAAGTTACTTCTTAGGGATAGTTGTGACACGTCATGCATGTGTTTTATTTTTATCCCAAAAGAAGTATGTAGCAGAGATTGTTGAACGAGCTGGCATGTCATCCTGTAAGCCGTCTGCAACTTCGGTTGATACTAAACCCATGTTGAGCGCCTCTTCTGGCAAGCCATATGTTGACCCGACTTATTACCGCAGCCTTGCAGGGGCCCTGTAATATCTCACCTTCACGAGGCCAGACATTTCTTATGTTATACAACATATCTTTCTATTCATGCATAACCCGATGGAGGGATCACATGCATGCTCTCAAACGCATAGTGCGTTATATTCAGGGCACTCTGGATTATGGCTTGCATTTATATCCTTCGTCGACAGCCACCCTTGTGTCCTACACAAATGCTGATTGGGGTGGATGTTCGGACTCCAGACGCTCCACGTCTGGTTATGGTATATTCCTTGGTGATAACTTGGTATCTTGCCTCCAAAGGCAAACGGCGTTGTCCAGATCCAGTGCCGAAGCAAAATACCGACGTGTTGCCAATGTGGTGTCTGAATCTCATTGGCTCCGGAACCTTCTTCTAGAGCTCCACTGTCCGGTTCCGAAGGCAACATTAGTATATTGTGATAATGTTAGTGCTATTTATCTCTCTGAAAATCCGGTTAACCACCAACGCACTAAGTATATTGAGCTAGATATTTACTTTGTTAGCGAAAAGGTTACTCGTGGACAAGTGCATGTCTTACATGTCCCGTCACGCTATCAGATTGCAGATATTTTTACAAAAGGTCTTCCGCTAGTTCTATTTGAAAATTTTTAGGACAGTCTCAGCATACGCTGACCTCCCTCTTCGACTGCGGGGCTGTGATAGAGTAATTATTGTAATTGATAGAATGATAGAGTAATTATTTTAATTGATATAATATTAATTGTAATTATCTAGTAATAATTATAATTGATTATAGGATAATGTAGGTAGATAACTTAGTCAACAAATGACTTAATCCTAGCCTAATCATAGCCTTAGATGATGATTGTAATGGTGGTATAATTACCACACTTTTGGAATGTAATCATTGAGGAAAATATTGTTACAAAAAGATGAAAACATAAAGAAAGAAACAAATAAAACATGGACTATGTAATGGTGTAGTCTTATGTAGTTGTATGATATTATTACACGACATATGAACGATTGACTTGTATGTTGTTTTCTCGGCGTGATTTGATGAAATAACAACTGATATATTTCATGGGCTAACGTTTCATGAGAAAATGAAAATAAATGGTTCCTTATCATTGATAGTAAACTTAAAATAGTCTTTTAACTATTAGCTGCTCATTTTTTATTCTTTAAGTTTGTCAAAAGTGGGCATTTTTGGCCTTTATAAAAAAATTATCAAACTCTGATTGTTAAATTTAACGAATTGTACTAATTGGGGTAGATAGAGGTACTAGCGTGTCACGCCCCAAACCTGGGGAGGCGAGACCAACGCCCGGTTCCTAACTTAATCGAACGAACCAACCTATAACCACATATCCTGACATAACAACAACATATGAGGCCGACAAGGTCGTAACATACGACAACTTGGAATAACAAGGCTATAATGTCATCGACATACAACAACTCAAAATATTAATATGTATATAAAAAGGGGCAGGCCGGTGCGGTGCATAAAGCATCCACGTTAGCAGGGTCCAAGGAAGGGCCGCATCCCAAAGGGTATGATGTAGACAGTCTATCCTAATGCAAACATTAATGGCGGCTTCCACATATACGAGTTGGTACGTCAACACAAAGGCCATAACACATATTATACATATGACATAGGTCTACAAGCCTCTAGGAGTATAATGTTTGTAATAGGGCCGGGACATGGCCTCAGCTTACCCATAAGATCTGTACATGATCATGGCAAAATGACCTCTTGACTCGGATGCACTCCGTAAGATATGAAACCTTATCGAACCATCATTTAATACCAACCCTGCCTACTGTGAAGGCTCGTCAAACAGGCTATCTGAACCTATAGCATGAAATGCAGCGCCCTCGGTAAAAGAGACGACAGTAAGAAAAGAATGTATTGTGTATGTAAGGTAGACATAAATATATATAAAGCACTGAGGGACACAAATGAAATACAATAACAACCATGCTGGAAGGATAGAAATCAACTTACCGAGTTACTTAGATCGTCTTACCGTATCTTAGGTCACTTGGACCCCTTTGCAGCATTCTGATTAAATCGTTATGTTCTATCTATAATAAGTCTCTAAGAGTATTATAATTCATTCTTCATGCTTACCCTCTGTTAGTCACAAGACATAAAGGCCATACAGGAAACATAACACACAAGAGACAAGAAGTAACACCACGCAACATGAGGAATAGGGGTGGCACTAATTATTAGCAAGTGTACCATGTTTATATTACCATATTTAGTGTTATGTATGAAAATATATTTATGTCCTAGAGACAATCTGTATTAGGACAAATGTACTTTATACACATTTATATTATTATTAATGGAGATTAATATTATGACATTTGCAATTATTGAATTATTATTTGATTGTTTGTAATTATTCATTAATGTGCATCCCTTGAGCTTACGGTGTCATTAATAGAGTGAGATATTCATGATAGAGCGTAACTCTTAAAATAGCCTTGACTAATGATCATCGAGAATAGAATATCGATGATATGTGATAAGTCGACATGTGGTCTGCATCACATCCTTAGATGATGTAGTATGTCTCACCTGCTACGAGTAATGGCTACTCGTGATGGACACATGGATACTTTGGAAGTATTGGTATACCCTGCTGATATACTGTTTGTTATATTTGTCTAAAGTATGATCAGCGTGTGGGAGATAAAAGTCCATAGATTTGAGGTCAATACGCGCCTTGTCTACAAAGTAATGTACTTTGATCCCGTCCTAAGATCAAATGGCTTATAGGTTGAGATACGACTTGTATTTGGTACATTACGATGTGGATTGAAGGTGGTAGTTGAGCCAAGATTAGGATTCATTCCTTGAATGTATATTCGAGAGAACACTCGGATTCTCATTGATATTAGGTTGACTAAGTCGTTGGCCAACACAATAGACATATTTGGAATATGGTCTAGTCGTCAACTAATATAGATGAGATACAATGATTAAGCCATTTGGATAGACACTTGATAAATCCTAAGCTTGATCGGGTGTGTCGTGAATGAAACAATTTTATCTTACCACATAAAGGTTAAGTTTACTGGATTCGCGTAAACATACTTTACATATTGAGTTCGTCTTCCGGCGCCGTCTAGGAATTTCGTGTAGACCTTAATTTGATTAATGTCAATATAAGAAGGCATGTAGGGTCACACTATGTCGATTGTCCATTTCGATCTAAGGATGTATTGAGAGAGTAATTAAATGTTTGATTTAGAATCGAAATATTTAAATGAATAATAATTATTTTAATTAAGTCAAAATTAGATTTTGGATTTAATTAATAATGCACCAAAAAATAAATTGAGATAGTGCAGGAGCACGTCGAGCACCGCGGCGCCCATACCCTAGGGCCGCGGCGCAGTGCAGACGCCTAAGGCTTGACATATTCAAATTTAAGTCATAGCTAGATTCATCCTTGTTGCTGATTTCAGGATTTCTCCCCTAAATTAGTATTAGAATTCTTTTCTATCCATCGTTTGATCACTTAACTTGGAGATTACCAATTTGAATTTCTTCAAAAACTCCTCGTCTTAGCGTGCTTCTAGTACCGTCATCTACGAACGTCTTAATTTACATTTTTATCTCAGGAAGCTTGAATCAATTCTTTACTTATGCCTTTATCCTTTATTGGTAATCTTGTTGCTTGGAGGTCTCACTCCAATTACTTTATCGATATACTTACCATTATCGGCTTTCCATCGGTCTATTTGTGTGAGATATATTCTCTGGCTTGTTAAGTTGTCATAACACTTTTACTTGTGTTTACCAGACATCCGTTTATCATTTGTCATCGCTTCTCTGTTAATCATACCTTCATCGCAAATTATCTCCACTTAATGTCGAGAATTTTGTCGTCTTTCACGGTGAAGAAGGCATATCGCTTGATTTTATTTGACAAAACTCATCTCGTTCCATGGTTTCCTAAATAGTTTAACCCTTATGAAGGGATTGGGGTTACTAGTTTACGTATAACTTTTGACATCCTTTTTTTCCTTCAATTGTCTTCCAAACAAAGCTTCAGGTAACTTATTCCTGGAAATCCATTCTCGTTATTACTTTTCTGGGGTTCCTCTAAATTCTTTGGACTGGTGAATCCCCTTTTTTAGGTCACCTGTTCATTTGCTTTCTGTGTCCTAGTACTGCTCACGCTTACATATATAGTCAAGAAAGGGTTGATTCCTAAATCATCTTGCCTAGAGTCTTGAACATAACGGTGATTTTACTTACCATTTTCCATTCTTATCATCGATTCATGGTCTATATACGCCTTGTATGACATACTTTCTATATCAAAATTAACTGACCGATCATAGGTATAAGCAAAAATATTCTTAATAAAATTATCAACATATGTGATTGATTGCATGATTCTAGGTAACATCGGGACCGATTATTCTCCCTAACTCAACCTTAGTCATCTATATATTGTATAGCTCCTGCCCCCACACCAATAACATCCCTCAAGATCACCTGAGCATTATCCATAATGCACCTGTCCACATTGATTGCACAATGACTGAAATCTCTTTGGACATTCTCTGGCTCTGTGGCCCAAGGTTCCACATCCAGAACATAGCTCGATATCAGATAAACATACTCCATCATGCCTCCTACCACATTTCTGACATCGTGGTCTACTGCTTCCAACACTCTCTTGTGCTTGTTTAATTTATATCTGGGAGCTTTGATCTGACGCCTCTCTCAATACCAATTCTTCAACACCTACGTCCATCACAAACCTTTCGGCCTATCTATTGGTTACTTCTTCCTCGCTTCTATTTGTCCAGGGAAAGCCTTGGTTAACTGACTTCCATGATAATGGACTTCTCAGTCTCTCGAAAGGTCTATCTTGTGGGGTATCTGAACATGACCCTGCTTTGGAAAAATGATTGGAGGTGCTATTGCGTATATTGTACCACGCACACCTAACCCAACCGAAAATGTCCGTCGTGTTGATGGCCTTTGCATTATATGGGCTTTCATATGATCTGGAAATACCTCTGGAATCGGTGGCACTCGAAAGTGTGATTCTTCTAGGGCCTCCGATGTGTCCTCTTCCATAGACAAATCTTTTGACGGATCTTCTTCTATAAAGTAACTTACATTTCCTTCTGGGACCTTATATTCCTCGAATCCATATTAATGGGTGGCTGTCGGCTAGTACTTTCTCTCGCATTTCTAACCCAACTACTGCTATCAGTACTTTTCTTCGATCTACGTATTACTGGAAAGGAAGATCAAGATGAAAAGATAGGGGTTTAGTGACTTACGACTTCGCTCCTAACGCACGATCTAGATTTTTCAGGAAAGGTAACATCCTAAATGTCATGTAGCCTCCTATTTTAAGGCGCGCAACACATCCATAAACAAGACTCTACTAGACACGGCTTGTAGACATCCCTATGATTGACCTGCTCTGATACCACTTTGTCACACCCCAACCTTGAGGGTGTGGCTAGCACCTAGTGCCCTAAGTCCCGAGAGTACCGATGTCCGGATCTCATGCTGGAATGATTTGGAAGATCCAAAACCAAAAATAGTGGTATTTGCTAGCAACAATAGAGATTTCTTCAATGTTCAGTTCTACACACGTCTTTTTTCGGAGGTCTACAACCATTATGTGGCACAGGAGTTACATCCCGTATGAAAGTTAATAGTATACTAAGAGATATGTAACAACTCATTGGTGGATGAGGCCTCTAACACATACTTAGCTGAATAAGGACATACCCACTTGCACTCAGAAAAGGTACAAACCATACATGTATATATAACAAGGCCGATAAGGCTGACAGAAGCATAATACATCTACTAGAGAGGCCGACAAGGCCACACACGACCATCACACATAACACAACTGTCTACCAGCCTCCATGGAGTGAAAATACAATATCTAGTCGGGACAGGGCCCCGCCATACCCAACTTTACACATATGTATATATGTCACACCTATTAGCTCACTACACAACTCCGAAATAAAGAAGCGTGACCACCTTCAGCTGAGATGAGTCACCTACTGTGAGAAATTATTTGCATCTCTATCTGTACCTATGGGCATGAAACACAGTGTCCCTAGGAAGGGACATCAGTACAAAAGATGTACTGAATATGTTAATAGATAACCAATGTAAATAAAAGATGTAACATAAGAGATAAGGATACATAAGTCAATCTGAAACTCAAAACAAGCCTCTAAGGGCTTACCAATCACAATCATGAAGATATATACATGTCTGTAAAAATCAAGCCGCTCAAGAGGGCCATATAGTGTAATATCCAGCCTCTCTGTGGGTCAAATCATATCATAATGTATATATATCATATCCGGCCTCGATGAGGACTCGGTTATACCCGGCCCAGATGTGAGACTCAGTAATAATAAAACCAATTGTAGTGGTGTGCATAAATAGGTGTTGTACCCGGTCGATTATAGCGCGACTCGGTAAGAAAATAGCTACATATATATAAGTTCAATGCAATGATTGAATCTGAAGATCCTTATGCATCCAATCGGAGTGACTCAAGATCGTTATCCTCCGATTATTGTTATGTGACTGAGTCTGTATGATGGATTAGACTAAGATTCAACAAAGGTCATAAGATTCACATGACTATCAAGTCGGGAAAATACTTCCAAAGCAGAACAAAAGGAGTTATATATCATAACAATATGATACGAAAGTAATTGCAAGATTAAACTTTAAGAGTAGAGTTCCTCTTGAAGTGACGTCATTAAGGTTACGCTTACTCGTCGATCATGCCAAAAGAATGAAAGAGTATGTCGTAATATACATGTCCTCATCGCTACCATCGTTCTACAAGTCCTCTCTCCTCTTACAGATGATCATCTATATCACATAAAGTTGATATCAATATTGAATCCAAATTCCATAGAGAAATCCATGTAGGTATCTTATCGACAAATTCGAACACCTCGGGTTCTTAGATCCTTTTACAAGGGATGCTTAGGTAATTCGATCCCGTGATTCTCCAAATATAATCTCTACGGAAAGCTCATGTAGGTGTTCTTCGACCAGTTTATGCATAAACGATTATTTAAGCTTTTCTTATACGGAAAGTCTTATGTGATTCAATTTCATACTCCTTCAAACCATATTCTTCTTAATCCATAACACACACAATCAATCCAATTATCCAATTCCATTCATACTTAAAGTGAAACAGCCCAACAACTTTTATTATGAAGATTTCATAAGTTTACGAAGTTTTGATTATGAAAATCCTTTCATAACTTTCTCCAAGTTAACAATTAATCATAAACATGAGTAAAGGAGGATGAAATTTATCTTTACGCATCCAAATCCCTCTAAAACAGCGAGCTTACTCCATTTTCAAGGTTTTCCAAAACTGGCTTAATGCGGTGAAGTTGGGGTCTATGATAATTGCAGGACTTATCACGTTACCCTTGCGTAATTTGGCTTTGATTTCGACTTAGGGTGCTGGGGTAAGTTATAGAGGTTCTAGGGAGAGTGGTAGGGTTTGGTGTTGAGAAAAAATGAGTTGCAAAATGAGAATAACCAATATAAACCCGTCAAAAATTCTACACCACCGCAAACTTACGGCCAGTTTGACGGCCTGTCAAATGTTTGATGGTCCGTCAACTTGGACCGTCAATCCAGCCCTGAGAACCAAAAAATTTCAGACAAATTGACGGTTCCATCTTGCACTTTGATGGTCTGTCAAGTAATTTGACGGTCCGTCAAACTCCCCGTCAACCTGCACAGTTTTCCGATTTCATCGAAACGTACTTTCTTCGATTCGTTTAACTTCCATTCACTCTGGTGCTTCCATAAATAAGCAGTAAACTTTTATTATCATTTTGTAAGGTCGTACCTCTTCTTGGGATTTCGGTATTCATTGACGACACGGCGGAATGCGAAACTATGAGGTGTAACTGTGTTTTACGACATCGTTGTCATATTCTTCTTGTTCAACATCAGGTTCTTGTTTAGTTCAACTTGTTGGTGTGTGAATTCGGAAGCTCAGATTTTTTGCTTCTTAGCTATGGTGAATATTGAGGTCGAGATAAGAGAGAGAGTGGAAATTAGGGTTTTCTGATTTGGGGGCTAGGGATTCGGTGGAGAGAGGGGATGATAAAGAAGAGTATGGGGCTAAAGAGAGAGGGAAAAGAGGGAGAGGTGAGAGAGAAGCTTGATACAGTGGAATAACTTTATGTATTTGATATAGCTATGATATGTGAATTGGAAAATCATTGTAGCTACTAAATATTACTCCATCTGTCTTAATTTATATGACACACTTTTTTTTTAGTCAGTCCAAAAAAGAATGACACATTTTCTTATTTGATAATAATTTAACATTAAAATTTACCTTTTATGCTTAACGAGATGATCTATAACCACACAAATATTTTTGGCTTATTTTAGACCACAAGATTCAAAAGTCTTCTTTTATTTCTTAAACTTCGTGCCTAGTCAAACTATATCATATAAATTGAGACGGAGGGAGTAATAAATTAGATAGTTGTTATTATCAATAAATACCTCTTAGAGATAGTTATGACAAATAAATATTCATTTTTTAAAATGAATCAGATCCTACCTATCAGAAAAAAATTACCACGTGACATTTTTTAAAAATTAAAAAATCAACTAAATGATTTAAAAAAAAATCTTTGTGTATATATGTACTACTTTTTTTATAAGGAATATATTTACTCTAAATCACAAAATTAAGAGATATATTTATACATTTATCCTTTTTTCTTTTTCTCGGAAAAAGAAACTGCGAATATTTAAGTAGCAAATACAGCTTGGACTTGTCAAAGAGGACTTTAAACTTTGCTTTCTTCTGCTGCCATCGTATCAGAAGTTAGCTAGACATTGGTTATCCTGTAATATATGATTTTCTTCCTTGAAAATGCAAAATGGCAGTAGAATAATAAATAATAGTAATAAATTCTGAATCTACCTATTTACCACTCAGCCTTCAAGAGTGAAATTCATCTTTTTTTCTTTATTCAACGAAACGAGACAAAGTCAGATTTTTTTGGTTGTGTTTGAGTGAAATTTATGAGAACTTAAATTTAAATAGGGAGAGCCCTTTCATTTATTTGATGTACATGACTTTTTTACGGAGCCTGCTTTCACACAATTGCTTGAGCGATAATCATCTTTCTTCCCAACCTTTTCGATTTTCTTTAATCTGTGTAAGATAATATTAATCGCCATTGGAGAGTCTTTCTCATTAATATCAATATATATAGTGTACAATATAAAACTCTAATATAAAAAGAATCTTAATTTACCATAATTATACATCACTAAATATTTATACAATATATGAGATATATTCTAATTATGGATATGGATTATTGTACACGTTTACACACCCCCTCAGTCGGAGCGGGAGGAGACCAAACGCTGATACTGGATCTGAAGTCAATGAACAACTGTCTCGGGAGGCCCTTCGTGAAGATATTTGCGTACTGATATGAAGAAGGCACATGCAATACCCTAACATGTCCGAGAGCAACCTTCTCACGAACAAAGTGGATGTCTATCTCAATATGCTTGGTTCACTGATGCTAAATCGGATTGTGAGACAGGTATATGGCGGATATGTTATCACAGTATACCAGAGACGATTTACGTAAGGGACACTGAAGCTCCAAAATAAGGTTTCAGAGCCAACAGATCTCAACAACAATATTAGCAACTCCTCTATACTCAGCTTCTGCACTCGAACGGGATAATGTGGCTTGCCGCTTGACAGACCAAGATATGAGATTATCTCCCAAAAACACACAGTAGCCGGATGTAGAGTGGCGTGTGTCCAGATAGCCTGCCCAATCTGCATTTGTGTATGATAATAGCATGTTCGGTGCGGAGGGGTATAGGTGTAGTCCATAATCCAGTGTGCCCTTAACATATCGAATGATACGTTTAAGGGAAGTAAAATGAGGCTCCCCGGGGGCATGCATAAACAAGCATACATGCTGAACAACATAAATAATGTCAGGTCTGGTGAAAGTGAGATACTGAAGTACACTTGTAAGACTCCTATACAGAGTAGGATCAGTCACTGAATTACCATCCATGGCACTAAGTTTGGATTTAGAATCAACTGGAGTAGATATGATTTTGCAATTGTCCATCTTTGCTCTGTGCACGATCTCTTCTACATACTTACGCTGGAAAAGAAACATATAGTCTGCAGATCTTGTCACTGATATGCCAAAAAAATAACTCAACTTTCCTAAATCAGTCATAGCAAATTCAAATTTGAGCAGTGCAATAATCTCATTTTTCAACATAGCGGTAGAGGCAGTAAGAAAAATGTCATCCACATATAACAATAAATAAACAGTATCACGACCTCTATGGAAAGTAAAAAGAGAGTTATTACATCTGCTGCATATAAACCTAATACGCATAATGAACTGTGCAAAATGATCATACCACGCTCTAGGGGCCTATTTTAAACCATGACTTACAGAGATGGCATACATACTGAGGGGCTGCTGGATGGACAAATCCCAGCGGTTTGTGCATGTAAACAGTTTCTCTTAAATCCCCATAGAGAAAAGTATTTTTCACATCAAGCTGATGAATCGGCCAATGTTTTCCCATAGAAATGCTTAGAACTGTGTAAATAGTAGCCAATTTTAAAACCGGACTGAATGTCTCACCGCAATCAATGCCCTCCTGCTGGTTAGTACCATTTTCCACAAGCCTTGCCTTATATCTTTCTAAGTCACCACTATCCAAGTACTTGTGACGAAACAACCACATGCAACAGATCACATTCACCCCCTCTGGTCGAGGAACCAAGTCCCAAGTATGTTGTTTCGTTAAAGCATTAAACTCCTCACACATGACCGCATTTCAATTCGGATCCATTTTCACTATTTTTTTTTTGCTTTTTGGAATAGGGAAAATTGTTTGGGCGGATAGGTTAAATTGGACTTTGGGTTTGAAAATCCCGTGTTGGGCATGGGTTTCTATACGATGTGAGGGTGCTGGACGGGTAAGGGTGGGGATTGACTGGTTGGTTGTACTGGGTGGGGTCAGAATCTTTCTTGGTGCAGTTGTCGGTATCGGGACTGGGTATTGGCCGAGGGTGGTGGTTGGGTGGGTCGGAATATTGACGATTTATGGGTTTGGAGTCGATTGGGGTGGGTCGATGGCGGTGTCTGTATCTGGGTTAGGTTTTATGGACATTCTCGGTATGTTGGAACTAGTGGAGGACGGTATAGTGGGGTACGATATCGGTGGTGGAGTGGGTCCGATAATGGGGTTGGCCGGATGGTTGTTAATGAACGGACTAAGGTCGGCTTAGTGGTGAGACTTCAGGTACGACACAGTTGATGGGACAGTGACCGATGGGCTTGTGGGGACTGGTGGCTGATTGTCAATAGTGGTAGCAGCAGTGACAGTGACAGAGTTAGCACTGGTGGCAGAGATGCCAACGGCAGGGTTTGGTAGGTGGCAGAGGGTGGTTATGACAATGTGATGGTGTCGGGCTGGCACAGTTCCCGAAGGGTGATGGGAGAGAGGTTTGACTCGTCTAAAAGGTTGTAATCCAGTTTTCAAAATTTTTGGATGTTCGAAAATGGGAATGTTGTCTCGTCAAAAGTGACGTGATGAGAGACGTGAATTGGACGAGTGGGCAATTCATAACACAGATAGCCCCTATGATTCGACGGGAATCCTAAGAAGAGACACAGAGTGGTACGGGGGGCTAATTTGTGAGAGGCGATGGAAGTGAGATTAGGATAACATAGACAACCGAATATCCGAAGGTGATCATAGGATGGAATTCTATGGTGTAAGATTTTGGTTGGAGTCATGTTATGAAGGGTACTAATGGTAAAATATTAAAGACGTATTCTATCATTTTGACCGCATATACCCAAAAAAAGGGCGGAAGAGAGGCATGAAACAGAAAAGTGTGAATCGTGCTATTTATTGTGCGGATGATACGCTCAACTTTGCCATTTTGAGGGGAAGTGTGAGGAGACGAAAATCGAAAGACCATGCCATTATTTTTGCAAAATTTTTAAAATGTGAAATTATTAAATTCACGGCCATTGTCACATTGGAAAGATTTTATAGCTCGTTCAAATTGCGTTTCAATAAAAGTGCAAAATTCAAGAAATTTAGCAAAGACTTATGACTTGAATTTTAGTGGGTAAATCCAGATAAAGTGATAGTGATCATCTAACAATATGAGCTAATATTTATGAACTAGGGAGCTAGTAATGGGGGAGGTCCACAAGTCAGCATGAACAATATCAAAAGGACCAAACGTAATACTGACAGATGAATTAAACGGAAGGCGAACATGTATGTCTAATTGTCAAGAAACGCAATTTGGGGAAGGTTTCCGATTACAATGAATAAAATTGTTGCTTCTAAGAAAATTAAAAACAGGAACTTCTGGGTGACCAAGCCTATTGTGCCAAATTGATGGAGACAGAGAAGCGATGATGGTGTGTGAGAGTGAACTGGCAGCGAATGAGGGTGTGAATTGATATAGGTCCCCTGTGCTATTGCATCTCGTAAAAGGTGTCCCTGTACGTAGATCCTTTACAGTAAAACCAAAAGGATCAAAATCAACAGACACAGAATTGTTACGAGTGAATTTCCTAATAGAGATTAAATTTTTGATGATGTGTGGGGCATACATGACGTTATTTGGGGAGAAGGGTAGGTGAGGTGGTTGAGTCTGGGCGTTACCATAGACCTGAATTGGAATGCGGTAACTATTGCCAACTGTAATAAATTGAAGAGACTTTAAACGAAAAAGTTTAGAGAGATTAGTTGCAAACCGGGTGAGGTGAGATGTGGCTCCCAAGTCTATGTACCAATTTTCATAAGACTACTGCAAATTCAAATTGCTGAACGCCTGACCCAAATCAGATGGGGTTAGACTAGTGGGTTGCTGCGGGAATGAGGCCTATGTGACATGAGCTTAGTGAGTGGGCTGGGCGGTAACTCGGGACTGGGCCTAGTATGCCATGTTGCTGAAATGGTAACTGGGCTGGAGAGTAGCCTGGGTAGGCGGCCCAGTGTTGATATTGGACACTGGTTGTTGGGCTGGCCAAGTGTTGATGTTGGACACTGGTTGCTGGGCCGGCCCACAAGCTTGGTTGGTTGGGCTGTTTGCTGACTGTTTTGCTGACCCTTGCCTTTACCGTGCCCTTTGCCGTCATGACCACTACCGCGGCCCCTGCCACCCCTGCCGCCGCGACTGACTATTCTGCGGCAGTGGCAAATGGCTGGCGGTGGTGTGATTTTGTGTAAGCGTTTCAACCGCTAATGCCTTTTGGTCTTGCTTTGGATGTCGGGTTTCCTCCAACAGTAATTGCGAGCGAGCTTTGTTAAAACTGGGTAGAGGGTCAGCCTGCTGTATCATCGTGGCTAGAGTGTCATACTCACCCTTTGGTAGGCCGACAACTAATTGTAAAACCATCTTTGTTTCGGAAACATGAGTACCAACGTTGGACAATTGGTCTGCCACCAGTTTCAACTGCTTGCAATACTCAGACATACTAGAAACATTTTCAAGACAGGTGTTGTTGAACTGCTCTTCCAAGTACACTGCACGAGTGTTTTTGTTGTCTTGAAATATTTCTTCCAATCGTGTCCATAGCTCACGGGCGGAGGTACCCATTTTCATGACCATGTAGAGTAAATCCTTAAATATTGTTCCATATACCACTATTTGATGAAGGCATCGAGGCGACGCCATGTTATGTCATCGATTTCGGAAGGATGAGGGACGGAGTCGTCGATATGGTCAAGCACATGGTATACACATGCGTGAATGAAAAATAGTTCCACCCATGACCAATAGTGGTCATCTTCCTGATCAAGAATCACATGAACAAAGTTCTTGATGTTGGTAACGGCGAGGGTCGGATGGAAAGATTGTGAGGATAGGTTTGTGGGAGTTGTTTGGATGACGACTAGGTAGAAGCGGAAGCGTTAGAAGACGTGGGAGTAGCCATAGGATGCATTTGGGTAGTGGAAATACACAAGAAGGGAAGAAAAACCGAGAGGGGGGGGTAACCGACCGCCGGAATTTTTTTTGGTAAGGGGAGGGGGGTGGGGCGGCGGTAATCCGAAAGTTACTCTAGGTTTTTAGGGGTTTGGCTCTTGATATCATGTAAGATGATATTAATTTCTCTTAGGGAGTCTTTCTCATTAATATCAATATATATAGTGTATAATATAGAACCCTAATACAACAAGAATCTTAGTTTACCATAATTATACATTACTAAATAATTACACAATATATGAGATATATTCTAATTGTGGGTAGGAATTATTGTACACGTTTACAATCTGCATACATTAAGATTGAGAATAGTGCTTCAAGGGAAAAAAGTTAAAGACATACAGGGTGCTTTATGTTAGGAAGGAAGATGGTTTCAACCGAAAATGTTGGTCTAGAAAATAAATTATTTTTCTTATTTATTTTTTACGCTTGGTAAGTAAGTAAAAAATATTTTAAAATATTTATATATAATTTAGATAAATATATTATAGGGGTGGGTGGGGTAGAAGTGTGAGGGTAATGGAGGTCGGGGGCTATGGGGATGAAAGTGGGATGAAGTGTGTTGGAGGATGTAGAGAAGTAAATTAACACTTATGAACTTGTTGTTCCTACTCTATACAGTATATATTCCCTAAAAAAGTTAATTTTTCAAAAACATTAACCTGACTAAATATGAAAAAATTGAACCATACAGTAACGGTACCCTAACTTCTCCAAAGAGAGATGGGTTGCTTATGGGACTTGCCACAACACGAACACGTGCGATTTAGCATAATCATGTTCCCTCTGCATGGATCAAAAACATTCAACGTGACACCAGCCATAGTTCCTGGGAATCTGTTGGCCCATTGCGAGGATTAGGTATCTCTAATTTAATTTAAAACGACCAGTTGCTATTTATACTTCTGTCGGTGGTGGCAGTATTAAAATGTATAACAACTGACTTCATCAAGATTGTTTTATTCAGCTGTGTTAAAAAGCAAATTACAGTATACTACCAAGAGTTACGTACTATTTAATAATAGTAATGGTAAGAGTACTTTCACAGAATAAAGGTGGATTCGTCTCTCACTAATTATTTGTTCTTTGAATTATTGGTAAATTCTAATCTTAATTCTTATTATATTTAATAATTAAATATATTTAACTTTCAATTACTAGAAAAGTGTATTTTTGGTCCGTTAATATATTAAAATTTGGATATGTCTATGTTAGATTGTATTAATCTCCTGCTGGGGAGCCTTTCTCATTAATACAAAATATATATAGGTGTACAATGTGGAATCTCTATACAACAGAGATCCTAGTTCTACCATAATTACATAACCCTAAAAATGGTAAATACAATAGTGGTACACGCGTGCTAATACACCCCCTCAGTCGGAGCGGGAGGAGGCCGGATGCTAAGACTGGATCTGAAGTCGAGGAATAGCTGTCTAGGATGGCCATTGGTGAATATATCTGCATACTGATATAAAGAAGGCACATGCAATACCCTGACATGACCGAGAGAAACCTTCTCACTAACAAAGTCGATGTCCATCTCAATGTGCTTGGTTCGCTGATGTTGAACCGGATTATGAGAAATGTATATGACTGATATATTTTTGCACTCGAACAGGATAATGTGGGTTGCCTCTTGGCGGACCAAGAAATAAGATTATCTCCTAAGAACACACAATAGCCTGAGGTGGAGCGTCACATGTTGAGACAAACTGCCCAATCAACATACATATATAACAAAAACATGTTCGGTGCGGAGGGATATAGATGCAAAGCATAATCAAGTGTGCCCTTAACATATCGAATAATACGTTTGAGAGTTGTAAAGTGAGGCTCCCTGGATGAATGCATAAATAAGAATACCTGCTGAACAACATAAGCAATATCAGGCATGGTGAAAGTTAGGTACTGTAGTGCATATGCAAGACTCCTGTAAAGCATGAGATCTGGCACTGGATAACCATCCAAAGCACTAAGCTTTGATCTAGAGTCAACTGGAGTAGCCATGATCTTGCAATTCGTCATTTTAGCTATGTATACAATCTCCTATGCATACTTACGCTGACACAAAAACATAGTATCTGTAGATCTAGTCACATAAATCCCCAAAACATAGCTCAACTTCCCCAAGTCAGTCATAACAAATTCTGTTTTGAGCAGCGTAATGATCTCATTTTTCAAAAAATCAGAGCAGGCAGTGAGCACAATATCATTAACATACAATAATAAATACGCAATGCTACTACCTCTATGAAAACTAAATAGAGAATTATCACATTTGCTGCACACAAACCCAATCTGCATGATATACTGTGCAAAGCGATCATACCACGCTCTAGGGGCCTGTTTCAAGCCATAGAGTGACTTACAGAGACGACATACATACTGAGGGGCTGCTGGATGGACAAAACCATGAGGTTGATGCATATAAACCGTTTATTTCAAATCCCCACATAGAAATGCATTTTTCACATCAAGTTGATGAATAGGCCAGTTCTTACCCATAACAATACTCAGAACTGCACGAATGGTGGCCGGTTTGATAACCGGATTGAATGTCTCACCACAATCTATACCCTCCTGCTAATTAGTGCCATTAGCCACAAGTTTTGGCTTGTACCTCTCTAGGTCACCACTGTCTCTGTATTTGTGGCGAAAACACCACATGCAATGGATCACATTCACCCCCTCTAGTATAGGAACCAAATCCCAAGTATGCTATTTCATTAAAGTATTAAATTTCTCATGCATGGCCGCATTCCAATTAAGGTCTAGTTTGGCTAGTTTTGGGTTTTTGGAAATTGGGGATATGGTCTGTGTGGATAGGTTGAACTGGGCTTTAGGTTTGAAAATCCCGTCTTGGGCACGAGTTTCCATACGGTGTGTGGGGACAGGGGTAGATTGGCTGTTTTGGTGAGGAGATGGCAGTAGAGTACTGGTTGCAGTGGTGAATGCGGGTTCTCGATTGGGTTGGGTTACGGGGCCTGGTATCAGGTCGATGTGATGTGGGGGAGATGGTTTGGGTATTGTCGGTGTCGGGTCGAGTGATGGTGATGGGTTGTTGGGGTTCTGGTTACAGAGACAGGCTGGGACTGTTTCTTAGAAGGGTAGGGTGACCAGAATATCGGTGTGTTGTGACAATGGCACAGTGATTTGTGGTTGCCGAATAAGGTAAGATGTGTCGATTAGTTGTGACAGAGAAACATTGAGCCGATTTTCGGTGATGGTTGGGGAAATCGGCGGTGATATGGTATGACTTATTGGACTGCCGATATCGACATTGGATAAATCGTGGCGAGGCAAAAAGGTGGCCAACCGATTAGTGTCGACGGGAGAGGCTCTGGGCCGATTACTGGAGTATGGGTGGGCAATTGGCGACGACGTAGTTTGGGCAGACCTCCCACCATTAGCAGACAGGTCACTAAAGAGAGGGGTTGTTGCTGCTGGAACAGTAGCAGTGTGGCGGTGGTCTGGTGAAAGAGGGGTGATGTGATGGTGGTTACCGGAATTTAGGAGGCAACGGTGGACTGGTAGGACGCCGGCGTTGGAAGACCCGACAGTGTAGGGGTGGATGCTGCGGAAGCCGGCAATGCCGGAACAGCGGGTTCCAGCCGTGACAGAATAGAGGTGTCACGGCGGAGTAATGCGCTGTAGATTGGGCAAACTGCAGAATGTCTAGAAACGTATAATCCGTGTTTCAAAATTTTTGAATATTTGCAAACAGAAGGATTGCTTCATTAAATGTGACATGACGAGATACGATGATTTTACGTGAAGACAAGTCATAGCACATATATCCCCTATGATTTGGCGGAAAACCTAAGAAGACACAAGAGGTGGTGCGCGGTGCCAGTTTATAATTAATTATTAATTAATGAAAATGTACCAGTTTATAATTAATTATTAATTAATGAAGACACAAGGAATAGAATTGCACATTTTCATTAATAAATAATTGATTATAATTAGTATGATATTAATAGACTAAAATCATAATCTACCAATTATAACTGAGGGGCCAGGAAAACAAAGAGAAGATTTGTATGAAGGAGATATCCAGTAACAAGAAGGAAAAGAATTGAGTAGACGAACTTCTGAGCATTTGGCGATCTCAGATGTGTCGATATTAGTGGTGACTCATTATTTCGATGAATCATTTATTCGGACAGAAGAAGATTATGTATAGAAGTAATAAATTTGTGTAAAAAAGAAAAGAAAAAGGAACTCCAACATACAATAAAGGATGTTATCCTTTTGAAAAAACGTATATCGTTGGACGCTCACCCCTTAGTCCTTACTTTAGTTCGTATAGCAAATTAACAATGATATTTGGGAGGGAGTGGTTCCTTTTCAAATTCGGATTAGTTGGGATATTAATATGAATACTAAACACCAATGGGAAATAAAAGGAAACAATGGTATATGTTTTTAAAACCTTAAACACATATTTTTCTAGATAGAACCTTAACCTATCTAAAGCCATTACTTTGGATCTATTTGCAATTTTCTCATACCATTTTTTTCTCTAATGGTCTTAAAAAGAAGCACACGACAACATGAATATATGACTCCATATGTTCCTCTTCCAGTTACTAAACAACACAGTTCACAGCTTTTATATAAATACCATAAAAAAGATTTGAGTGCTCAAAAGATATCAATGTAAAACACTCACTTTTTAATCCCAGGATAACATTTTACAGTGTTTGGGTTACTTCAAATTGTGAAAATAATTTTGATGGAAAATATTTTTCATCAAGATAGGAAAAATAATTTTCCTATACGAATATTCCAACACTTACTCCTGCTAGCTTCTAATTTTGTATTATGGTGGTGAAAAATTGTCAAGTTGACTAGTAAATTAAAAAATAAGTCAGTTGAAGTTGATCGGATGCAGCGCAATTTTTTTAAATACCTGTGCTGGTTCACTTAAACAATAAATAGATAAAGAAAAATAAAAAAGAGTAAGTCAGAATGTCAGATAATGCGATGATACAAGTGGGGAGTGTGTCTAAATTTATGATGCTAAAAGACCCTTTGGTTGGGGGATCTGGTCAATATGATCATTTAAAAACATTTATTTCTCTGTCGGACAAGTAAAATATCTAGGTACCAGTATTTCCAGAACGATAGATTACGAATCTTACTTAAAGTGGGACACATATCTTCTTAATTAGGCTAGGTACATCAATAATTCTTAAACTTATCGATAAATTTTATTTATACACTAAAATTACGACATATCTTAATTGCAAAATATTTCTATTAAATATTTTTAACTCGTATCTTGAAATAGTTTATGCCCATAAGTCTATTACGTAGATAAATTATTCATATAAAATATGACTCCTTTATTTATGCACACTGGCATCAATTGGAACATGTCTAAGGTTTTACAAATTATTGAGGTTAATACGTATGATTAAAGAAGGAGAAATATTTTAAGTGGTTAATTTGTCTACGTAATTGACTCTTGAGAACACGTGCAAAGGTTTTTTCAATTTTTGCGTCCAAAGTGTCTAACAAAAATATTTATCATGTGTTCAGATGCTCAATCGAACGAGCTGCAATTTGAGTATATGAAAAAACTTTACTGATAAATTTAAGAAGTTAGTCGACGTATCCTACTTCTTAATTAATTAAAAACTGGACATAAATGAGAAATTGAAAAGGTAGTCGGGTTAAATACAAATAAAAGAAAACTTAGAAAACGAACATGCAGTTCACACTAATAGGGTGGTCTTATTTTTGTCCCTTAAATCGCATGTCTTTAATTTTTGCCCTTCGTTACTTTAAGTAACAAAAGTGTGACAGAAAATATCTCTGATATCGAAAAAAGTAAAAAAAAAGTTAATTCTATGACCTAATTTCGCAAGGCAAGTTTTTTTAGAAACTATTCGTATTCAGGCAAGATTACATAGAAATTATGCCTTGCCGGCATCGTTTTGTAGAAATTAAGTTATCCGACATAACTTATTTTCTACAGAACTTATGTCGGACAAGACATAGTTTCTATGTAACTTTTTCGGATAGGGCATAGTTTCTATGAAACCTTGTCGTGCGAATTAGTTACTACACAACTTATGCTGGATAACTTAATTTCTACAAAACTATGCCGAACAAGGCATAGTTTCTATGTAACTTTGCCCGAATGAACATAGTTTCTATGAAACCTTGCCCTGCGAAATTCGTGGGCATAATTTGAGCAAAAAAAAAGAGAAATGTCAGAGATGCCCTTAACACCCAAAAATTAATTAAGCAAATGTGGTTAAGCTTAACTAAGCAAACGACTGTTAAGCTTAACTAAGCTTCTTAAGCACGCCGCCAGTTTGCACTGATCGAGGTTGACTTGTTCAATTAAAATATTTTTTTTATTTTTCCTATACGTTTTACTAATTAATGTTTTATTCCTTATACGTATACATGTTGGAAATTTACTAATGTGGAATTAAGTTTATCCTATTATTTATGACTTGAACAATTGGGGGCCCGCACGTCGAAAATGTCATTTCCACATATGTGCAATCTTAGTGCCAAGTATCGTAAATTTCGTTAATGAAAGAGATATTGGTACGTGAGTAAAATGTTTGAGACATAAAATGATGGTCGGTTATTGGCTAAATTACAAGTGTTCCACGTTGGTAAACAAAGGAAGGATTGTGCGAAGTGTAAGTTGGTACGGGTCGGAAAAGGGCTGTGGCGCCTCCCAGACTGGGCCACGACGCCCCCTTGTAGCGCCGCGGCGCCTGTTTGGCAGTGAGCATCGTGAGTTTCTGGTTGAATTAGCGTCGCGACGCTTCATTGTAAGTGACTGCTCGATGGAATCCCAAAGGTTTGGTTGTTGAGGTGGTTTCAATGACATTGAATCCACCCAATAATGGCCATTACTTGGACCATCATGTTGCTGGATTACTTGGGGGTTAAATGTCATCAATTACATGACAATTGAATGCCATTATGTGGCATTTGAAAGGCCATCTTGCACACCTATAAATTGAGGGATTTGGCTCAATTCTATAGATGAACATACTTATCAGTTAACACTACCACAAAGAGATAAGTTTTTCTGATAAGCAATCCTTCTCTTAGCAATCTTCATTGTTCATGTTCTTCGATGAGGTCATTTGTGTAGGCGTTGCACATTTGATATTTTGTTGTTTTATCTTGGGAGACTATTGTCCACACTTCAGTAAAGCCTATACACGGGGGCAACCTTGTCTTAAAGACAAAGAGCCATCTCTCGACTCAGCCGGTGGTGTTGTGATTGTCTAATGGGTTGCTAAGTATTTCAGGTGTGAACTTGAATCTCAAAGGACTATAACCGTTCGGATTCTCAGTGGTTCTACAAGCCACAAGTGTAGCAATTCACGTTCTTGTATTTCTGAATACAAGATCTAGATTTGAAGTTTCAATTCAAGATCAAGAGATTGACAACTTATAGTTATAATCTTTGTTGTTTATCTTTTCGATCATTGTAATAGTTATTTACTATTCCCTAATGTGCTTTACATATCCAACAAGTTTAAGACAAGATTGTATTAGTGTTCGAAAGATGTTGGTCGACAAGTGTGTGACCAAATCTGGCTATGGTTATGGTTTTCTGGTTGAAGACAGTTCTGATCGTGCTGTTGACGGTTAAGGAGTTGATTGTGTCACCGCTCCCGAGAGTGGTGGAAACAAGTGCCCACGAGAGGCTGAGGATGTCAACTAGGACAAGAGGAGAAGGCTGAAGATATTGTTCTATCTTGTAGAAGAGGGCCTATATTTGTCCCAGACAAAGGATCCGAATTATGGTAAGGAGGATGTGGACACTCAGTCTAACTGAAGTGGGCCAGAATCCAAAATGTCTAACTTAATTATCCTTCCTTATCTATAATGTGTTTAGTTAATATCTGAATAAAAGTGTGTAAAGCAAGGTTGTGAATATGAAAGTGTTTTCATCAAAAACTCATATTCCCTACACTCTAGAATCAGTTATTGAATCTTCTTCCTTTCCGTCTAAAGATTGGACTATTGTAAAAAAAACTTAAAAGATCCGTTCTTTTTAGTGTAATTTTTAAAAGTGTGTAAAGTATGTTCAGACATACGAAGGATAGAGATCCTCTGATTGTGCGAAAATTGTTACCACTCTTAAGCAAGCGCCAGGAATTGTCTGGGCACCAATCTCAAGGGAAGAAGACTAAAAGATAATGGCTTATCTTAAGACGTTGAAGCTGTCACACTATCTGACAGAAGATCCTTCATTTGATAGGATGATATTGGACACTCAGTCGTACAAAGCCTACGGGCGACTGGAGTGGGCCAGAGTTTCTAGGTCTTAAATGATATGAAGGCAAAAAAAAGGCAGAAAAGAAATTGGAAACTCAGTCTGCCAAAGCAACTGGAGTGGGCCAGAGTATCCAGATCACATATGATCCGGTTACGCCCTAACCACGGGCAAAAAATTATTCATGTGAAACAACGCCACCTCTAAAGTAGAAAAGGTTGGAGAGGTTTGTACTTAAAAAAGACTTTAGGGAATGTGATCACTCTAAAAGGAGGTGATACATGTCCCAAACATGGTTTCAGAGACGTTGTTGGTCAAGCTGGTTTGAGACTAGTCCAATAGGTGTGTAATAACAAAGAATGGTACAGTATGTCTGTAGCCAAATGAATGATATATTTGTAATCTGTGCATCTATGCCATCATAGATTAAGACACGTTAAATAGAAAGTCATTCAAAAGCTAACGAAGTTGAGATTGTTGCCTTTTGTCGACATAAACACTCAAAAAGAATATGAGGTAGGCGAAAAGGCAAAATCACCTTTCCATTATGTCAAAGGAATAGAGAAAGAAACACCGCTCCTCTAGAACTTTGTCATACCTACATGGGTGAATTGAAGTTTATGCAAAATAGAGGGAGGGGGAGACAAGTTCCGTCAAAGGAATAGCAAAAAAAGCACTGCTCCTCTAGAACTCAGTCATACTTACATAGGTGATTTGAAGTTTATACAAAATAGAGGGGGGAGACAAGTACTTTGTGACCTTCAATGATGATGGTACAACGTATTGCATCTTTTATTTGTTGGAAAGCAAAGATGAAGTTGTTGAAGCGGATAACCGCTACAAAGCAGAAGTTGAAAATCAACTAAGCCTACGGATTGAGGAATTCATAGTGATAGAGGGGGAGAATGTGAAGCATCGTTGATCAAACGACTGCTCATTACTCACCTCAGTCTAACGGTGTTAGCCAAGCACAAAGTCGTACGCCCAAAATATGTGGGGCAAGGCGATCCTTACCGCTAATGCGATTCTCAACAGAACTACGCATAAGGATAAGGATAACCCTCCGTGTGAAACATAGAAAGGATCCCACCTACAAATATTTTGTTGTGGGGTGGCTTGGTAGATGTTTGGAATACCGAAATAGGTCAAGTTGGACCTAAGACTGTAAATTGCATATCCACTAGATCTGCAAATAACAGTAGTGCTTATCGCCTCTTGGTGTCAAAGAATGCTGAATTCTTTGAAGATAACTTTCCTTGAGAAGGAAAAAGAAGTAATTGCTCGAGGTTAACAAGAATCCACGAGTGCCTGACTGTCCAGAATTAGACGTTCCGTATCTACAGGACTCGGAAGTTGCTGACTATCCGGAACTTAATATTCTAGATCTACAGAACTCTGGGATTCTAGATGTTGAACCGAGACGGAGCAAAGAGGGGATAAAGACTTATTCCATGCCTTCTAGCTTGTATGGTTGAGAATGAACCATGGACAATTAACAGAGAATTATCATCTCCAGAAGCGTTGCTTTGGAAAGAAGCTACAGAGAGAGAAATTGATTCCATCATATAGAACCATACTTGTGTAATGGTTGACCTTCCTCCGGGAAAAGAACCTTTGGGTTGTAAAAGTGGATACTCAAAAGTGAGTACAAAGTAGATGGATCTACTGACGAGTATAAGGCCTCGTCTACTTGGACATGTGCTCCCCTGTGAATAGCTTAACATCCATGGTCATTGCAGTCTTGCGTGACATAGATGTTGATGCCGCCTTCCTAACCGGAGAATTGGAAGGGGATTATCATAGTTGGTTTGTTGGACTGTTGGGCTTGTTCCTGAACTTTCATTTTGGTTCCTGAAATGTTTACATTTTGGTCCTTGAAGTTTCAGTTAAAAGAGAAACAATGAATCTGACAACAGAAACATTGACTATGAAGTTAGAAAGCCAACAGTTGAAAAACCAACATTCTGAAAATGGAAGTCATATTGAAACAAAGTTTTGATATGAAAGATATAAGTACCACAGATGACATCTTAGGAATTGAGACTTCCAAGACATCTAACGGACTGGTCTTAATCCAAACTCATTTGTGAGTTAGTTGACAGTCTCATTGAAGCCACCAATGGATATGAATCATAGAATTGATTTGAATCATGGTGCACCCGTATACAAGGAGCGATATGCGCAGGTCACATGTAGTTCAATGTATTGTACACACTACAACCGACCTGGTATCAGCCTATAAAGCAGATGAGTTGAACTAAGGTTCACTCGTGATTCTAAAAATGATCAATAGAAGATGTTAAATCGGATATGACGATGTCTGAAATGTTTACTTATCTACGGATTACGGTATTCTGGATGTCCAGTCGTTCTGGGAGAACACAGTGATGCAAACTGGACACCAGACTTGAAGAACACCAATGCCACAAGTAAATATGTATGGTAGGTCTTGGAAAATCCTCTAAGCAAACTTGCATCAGCCGATTCCTGATAGAATTAGAGTTTATCGCTTTAAACAAAGCATGAAAGAAGTTGAGTAACTTCATGACTCCTTGGAGGACGTCCCTTATTGGGAGAAATCCATGCCTTCAGCAGTTATACACTGTGGGTAGCCGGTCGACTTCAGGATGGGCATGGATGACGGCGTCTGGACATATCTGTCAGATCTATTGGAGACATAAGACTGTATGGTAGTTGATCATCATGGGTGTCACTTCCTTGATTATTAATCAAATGATATATCGGACCCTTAACTAAGGGACTACCCAAAGATCAAGAGTTTTGCCTATTTAGTGGAATGAGCTTAAAACCCAAATAATATGAACCTTTGCGGTGGTAACCCAACCATACTGACTGGAGATCCCAAAAATTTGGTTCAATGGGAAAACTAAGCTGCAAAAGGTTCAGTTAATCTCTTTGGTGGAAGTAATAGCACTTTGGATTATGATTTCTGTAAAGAACGTAAATCCAAATCTGTTCCCGCGATAGACATTAAAGTGCCACCTGCATGGTGGGTAAATATTAAGCTTCCAAACCTTTAAGGATCCTCAAACGGTTGAGGGTTAGGGAAATATTGAATGATTCCTAACACTTGTGAAGTGGGGTATAGCAGGATACCTTGTAGGAGATCACCTATTTAAGTGCGAGGACAGGCCGCCTCAAGTGAACGCACTTAAGAATCCAAGTGTGTCCACGGCCACAACGGACAGAACAATAAGAAGAAACGAATAAAGGGGAGGTATTGTGTTGGTATCATTGTCTTGGATTACATTAAACACTGACGGTTCAAGACATCATATTCACCGCGCAGTAAGTAAGTCTGATGGTATTCAACTAGGGAAGGTTCAAAGCGGAAGCTACCTCTCCTGATGCAATATCTTTTTGCTGAACAATTGCTGAAAGTAGGCACCTTGTGTGTATGCCAAAATCTCTTTCAAGAGGGGATTGTTGGAAATTCACTAATGTGGAATTAAGTTTATCTCATTATTTATGACTCGAACAATTGGAGGCCCGCACGTTGGAAATGTCATTTCCACACACGTGCAATCTTAGTGTTAAGTATTGTAAATTTCGTTAATAAAAAAGATATTGATACGTAAGTGAAATGTTTGAGACATAGAATGATGGATGGTTATTGGCTAAATAACAAGTGTTCCACGTTGGTAAACGAAGGAAGGATTGTGCGAAATGTAAGTTGCTACGGGTCGGAAAAGGGCCGCAGAGCCGAGAAGGGCCGCGGCGCCTCCCGGACTGGGCCGCGACGCCGAAGTGCCGCGGTTTGCAGCGCCGTGACGCCTGATTGGCAGTGAACATCATGAGTTTTTGGATGAATTAGCACCGCGACGCTAATGTGGCAGAGCCGCAACGCTTTATTAGCAGTGACTGCTCGACGGAATCCCAAAGTTTTGGTTGTTTAGGTGGTTTCAATGGAACTAAATCCACCCAATAATGCCCATTACTTGGACCATTATGTTGCTACATTACTTGGGGTTAAATGTCATCCATTACATGACAATTGAATGTCATTATGGGGCATTTGAAAGACCATCTTGCACATCTATAAATTGAGGCATTTGGCTCAATTTTATAGATGAATATATGAACATAATTACCAGTTAACAACACCACAGAGAGATCAGTTTTTCTGATAAGCAATCCTTCTCTTAACAATCTTCATTGTTCGTGTTCTTCACTGAGGTCATTTGTGTAGGCTTTGCACATTTGATAGTTTGCTGTTTTATCTTGGGAGACTATTATCCACACTTCTGTAAATCCTCTACACGGGGTCAATCTTGTCTTAAAGATAGAGAGCCATCTCTCGACTCAGTTGGTGGTGTTGTGATTATCTAATTGGTTTCTAAGTGTTTCAGGTGTGAACTTGAATCTCAAATGACTCTAACCGTTCGGATTCTCAGCGGTTATACAAGCCACAAGTGTAGCAATTCATGTTCTTGTATTTCTGAATACAAGATCTAGATTTGAAGTTCCAATTCAAGATCAAGAGATTGACAACTTGTAGTTATAATCTTTGTTGTTTATCCTTTCGATCAGTGTAATAGTTATTTACCATTCCCGAACGTGCTTTACATATGCAACAATACGTATTATACATCAATATGTATACTCTATATTAGAATTTTCCCTCCATTTTTTCACTTGACCTATAGATCTTCCTTATCTCATCACACAAACTCAACCGCAATAAATCTATCTATTATAATTAAGTTTATGTTCTTACTTAAAAAATGAACCTCAATGATGATCATATTAGAATTGCGTTATATGAGTCTTGGAACACCCCGTATTTTCAGGTAACGGTTGAACACATAAACGTAGGCAAGTAGACCGGGAAGTTTATGTTGCACTCATGTTAGCTAAAAAAGGAAATTAGTATGTAAAAGGACGTGATCCCGAAATAATTTTAGATTTAATAAGTGCGATGACGGGGAGCATTAATAATAATTGTGTATCCCCGAAGAGGTTATATACTAGTATTATATTACAGAAATTATGACATTAGGTATAAGAGGATTTTATAAATCGCCGAGATTTAAGTGATTTGAGATCGGGGATTTAATTGTGTGTATAATTAATTAATTATACTTGGGGACAAAACATAGTGGGACATTACTTGGAGTGTTATAACACTTGGCTCAAGTGACTAAGCTTAAGTCGCGATCGGTGGCAACACTAAAAGCTTTATAGGTCTTCAGACCTTTAGCTTTCTCTTCTACAAAAGAACTTCATCTCCTCAAAATTTTGGAGAAATCTCTTCTTAGAGAAAGGACGGCTACACTTCAAGCAGAGAGAGTAAATTCTCAACTGGTAACCTTCTGAAATTCCTGACCCAAATTGGGGGAATTTTCGTAAGTTTCTTCCCAACCAAAGGGGGGAGATTCTTGGTGTTTCAGACCTCAATTTCAGCAAACCTCGAGTCCTTAAGCAATCTTGCACGTTCAGGAATCAAGTAGAACCTTGAGTTTCGAAGAAGCTCTAACCCTAGTTGATTTTGGGCTCCTGTTTCTGCTCGTCGAAACCTGGTTCAGGTGAAGGGTTGTCCGACAACACCTTCATTACACCTAGAGGAGGTAATCTTTCTTGTTGCTAAAGTTTATACAATTTTAGAATTTGATTCTTGCCACTAGTTCTAAGACGATTATTGAAAATGCTAAGTTTGGGTTGGGTGTTGTCGGGACTGCCGTAATTGTAAGTTACTGGGATTGCATGTGAAATCGTTGTATTGTTTTGGAGATTGTAGCAGTAAAAATTAGGATTGGGTTGGGTGTTTCGCTACTTACATAGGTTTCGATAGAGAGGGAATATAGGTTCTACACGTTCAAGGTATTCGTTAGAATGTCCCTAAGAATATGTTTCTAATATTTTAAGTCGATTATGATTTAAATCATCCGTATGATGTAGATAATCGTTCATAGAGCTTACAAGGACCTGCGGAACTTAGATAGTTTCGACAACAAGGTATACGAGTCTCTTTCATTCTTTTGGCATAATTCTATGTGCGAAACATAACCATCGTGTTGCTACATAAATTACTCTATTCTTAGTAGTTAGGAATGATCAAATCATCGATTCCTATGTTGAAAGAATATCCAAGTATTTTTCTAAGACCATAACAAGGCACACCGGAAGATACATTGATGTTCTCAATGTTAACCAAATGTGTAAAGGATATTACGTCACTCCGTGTGTTTTATTATTATTCATGCATTTCATTTCATTTGCATTGCATTCATATTATATCCTGGACCACTTATGCTATGCACATTATTATATTGTAAATAGTATATATATGTATGTATGAGAATTGGGGAAAAGGAAAAAAGATGTTATATACGCACACCACCTGCAGCTGGTACATACTATCACAAAAAGAGCCCGAAGAGGCCAATTTGATGTGATGACGTGATGACCTCACGTGGCAATATAACCTAATGCCCACATATACGGTTATGAGAGGATTTCCGTGTGGACATTAGTATACCGCATTTGCATTATGCATACATTCATTAATCATTATATGGTATGATGCCCACATAGGCTGTTATGGTAAGGAAGATGGCCGATGAGGCTGATGTATATGTATACTGCTTGGTGCATAACATTTAGGCATGTGTATTAGGGCCCTCAGAGGCATTTACTAATGTTCAATTGTTTCTGTTTTAGACTATGATATGTCTCTGCTATGTTATTTCTTATGCCTGGCATACTCAGTACTTCAGTCGTACTGACGTCCCTTTTGTCGGGGGACGCTGCGTTTTATGCCCGCAGGTTTATATTGCGAGAGTAACAATTCTTCCTAGTGGGTTGCTGGTTCACCTGATATTTGGAGCGCTCTATTAATTTCGGAGTCGCGGTTGGGTCGTGGTATGTTTACTCTTAGAGGCTTATAGACAGGTGTCCTGTGGTTAGTGTCATGTAAGGCCTTGGTATATAAATGGATAAGCTGGGGCTTTTCGGTTAAAACTTTATTTAATATATCACGGCTCAGTCCGTGTTAAAGATGATTAAGGGTGTATTGTAAATGTGGTGCCCGACGGGTAGGGTCCGAGTGCCCATCGCGGCCCTCCGATTTGGGTCCGGGTGCCCGTCGCGGCCCTCCGATTTGGGTCGTGACAAACTTGGTATCAGAGGAGTCTACAAGCTATGTCTAGTAGAGTCTTGGTTATGGGTTTGTTGCGTGTCACACTTATAAGCAGGAGGCTACAGGGCATTTAGAGTTGTTTCCATTCTTTCATAATCTAGATCGTTCGATAGAGCTGAGTCGTGAGAGTATTGGCTCCTAATCAAATTTTCTCATTTGAACTGCAGTAAAGTCCACAATGAGAAGCACCTCGGATAATAAGAACGAGGGTATTGTCGCAAGATAAGATGTTAGACAGATACCACCCATTGGAGTGTGTCGGAGTGTTACTGAAATTGAAAAGAGAGAGGTGAGTTATACTATGGACTCAGATCCATCAGAAATCATGGAGTCTATAGAGGAGGACCCATCTGAAGATCCTTATGAGTTACCTGCTCGAACTCATTCGGTTCTTCCGGCAGAAAGTGGGGTAGGGGGAGTTCTGACCTCACCAAAGACCTTCGTGTCAGTGTCGGGCCCCACTGACCATGGGATAGGGGGAACAACTCAGGGATGGGTACAACCGAATTTTCCTCAGATATCATGCCATGACCAGGTATGCATGTCACTCAATGACCCCGACCCTTTTGAGATTTCGGATAGTCCTCAATCTTGGGGATCTGTTAACCAGGGTTCACCGGTCTATGTTATGGGATACACGCCGGGGGAAGACAAGAGACAGGCAAGGAAAAGGCGAGTGGGTAGTAAGGATAAGAGGGTTCCACTCCGAAGTGTATCGGATCGAGGCTTATAGATAAGACCAAGGTAGGATAGTGCAAATTCACCAACAAGACCATAAGGCTATCCTAGTACCTATCCCGATAAATCCTTAAGATCTTTAAATTAGTTACTTTTAAATAAATGATGTATTGTGTGTAATTGGTATATGGTTATATGTTTGGATTAATCAAAAGAATATGTGGATTGATAAGGTTGTTGTATAAGTTTGGTGTAATTTTAGTTGAGTCATGAAATGGCTTTAAAACTGTTTGTATGGATAAGTTAGGCAATAATAACCTTGATTGAACTGATTCTGGAGTAATTAATGTTTGTTAGAGTTAATTTTGACTTGATATGGATATAACCTAAGTCTAGGAGTAATCTATAACTTATTGGTTATAGTGAAAAGACTTGTGTAGCTCCTATTATCTTTTTCACATAATCACAACTGTAACATTTGCTTAGTATTTGCCTAAGGAGAGTATGTTGGCTTACTATTCTTGGTCTTTCCATGTGGTATCTAATGATTTAGAGTAATATAGCCTCCATGTGGTTTTCCAATGACATGTTTAGCTTCAAATGTAAGTACATGATGTCCTGTCCTTGCTATTAATACTTAGTTACTTCTATGGATCTATGGATGCATATTGTGGTATAAACTGCCTAAAAAAATCGAAACCAGAGGACTTATTTCAGTTTATTATTGGACTTAATGAGCTTAACACTAATCCAAAAGGTTAGTTATATGTCCAAAATGAAGTTTAGTTCATGATTTGTTTTCTTAGGAAATGTATATATTAATCCATGAGATTTGTACTTGGTTGGGTATTCAGTTAATCTACTTTCTTGAGTATTATGCCTATCTCTGCTAGTTAAACCTGGTATAGATCTAGCTTAAGTCCTTTGGCATTGTTCTAGCTTGATGATTTGAACCCTAGTAACTGTCTTGTTGACATTTGAGCCCAAGTTGATGTAGCATGAAGCCTATCTAAATCTTACATAAGTCATGTGTGTTGTGTATATGGAAGCCATCCATATCTATCTTATAGCCTCTGCTAAATGTCTATACTAAGTGATCATATATGTGCCCTGCTGGTAGCTCTGTCATGCATATATATGCTTTGTTTCATGTATAGATCATGTGTGTTTATCTCATTGTCACACATAACCATGCCATGACTTTGCTCTAAGAATCCAAAAAAAAATTGAATTGAAGTCTGGCATTATTGTCTGTTGGTGATGTGGCCCTGATTAAGAATATTAGTGTTGCCATACTGTTGTTCGAGCTGTAATAACTTTGTCAACCACTTGGGCCTAAGTATAAGTGAATATGAGGTCTGTAACTTGACAAATTAAGCTAATAGGAGATACTAAACTGTGCAAATTGGTCAAATTACTCTGGCCATTGTATTGTTGCATGTTCTGAAATCTTAAAGATGTATAACTGGTTTATTCTAGATTTTAAATCATAGGATACTAAGTCCTTGTGTTTGTGAGTATCCCCTATGAAGGTTTCTTCATTTATCTAGTTGTCTGTTGCTTAGATATGTGTTCATGATTGGTGTTGACCATTCAAGAACCTTACAAGTTAAGAATGTCATTCCAAGCTTAAAAATTTTACTTGTTATGTTTGTATGTCCAGTTTAGCTTTATATATGGATCAAATGTTTCTTTTCTCCATGGTAAAATAAGAGGATGAAACTGACTAGTTGTTCAGGTGCTAGTTTACACTAGTTTTGCCCCTTATCCTGCACAAATTTGTCATTATATTTTTACTGCTAAAACAATATGGTGGTTAGCATAATCTACTTATTTGGCCAAGTTTATTGTTTGCCTATTGCTTCCACTTTGTTAGTCTTGCCTTTATAAGTATGCTCATATGGTCATACATATACTCAAACTCTGATGGACTTAGTTAAAATATACAAATTTTAGCTCTTTCAGGAATGCTCAATTTCATATTTTATTATGCTGGAACTGATAGGATTAGACCACTCAGTTAAATAGCTTAGTTAGGAATAGACCTTGAACCTGAGTTTATATGCATTTTTATGAAGGTTGTCTGTTCAACCTATATATGTTTTTCCACCATGCTCCTGTGTCCTTCTTGAAGTTCATTTGTTGTTCAGAGTACTTAGTGTCAACTGTTTTAAACTACAACTTGGATTCTTACATACTTGAGTTATTACACCAAAGCAGTAGTTGATTTAGCTTTTGTGTGACCTGTTTATAATCCCACTTAGTCTAGGTACCATGTGGAACTTGAATGATTCTTTTATGAATTGAACTTTGTCTGAAATTAAGACACTGCTTATCTGAGCCTTGTGTGCTACCTCATCTTGTACCACTACATGTGTGTTGTGACTGTTAACATAGCTAGGATTCCTTGATTTTGGAAAGGAGAGGCCTGACTAGTGTCCTAAATAGTCCAGTAATTATATATCTTTGAAACTTATCTGTGCATGAAAACTTCCTAAATAAGAGGGCAATTTCTGGACATTCTAATGTTCACCTTAAGATTAGGATTTGAGGCATTTAGCTACCATGATTGCTGTTGTTTGGCTGGTGTTTGAGGTCACTTGTTGTTGTTGTTTGGCTATTGTTTGAGGTCACTTATTGATGTTGTTTGGCTGTTGTTTGAGGTCATTTGTTGTTGTTGTTTGGCTGCTGTTTTTGCTGTTACTTGCTACTGTTATCACTGATGTACTTGATTAGAATTGTTGCTATGTTCAAACATATATTGCTACCTTTATTTTGAGGCAGATGTTGCTGTATATCCTGGGCAGGGGCAGAGTTGAAAATAAGTAGTTGTGTTTGCTGCACTCTAGCTTAAACCAGTGACAAAAAAATGATCAACTGAACTGGTTTAAACACTAGCAGGGAGACTGTGAAGTTAGAAGGAACCTGGGAACTTGATCTGAATTAGTCATGAGATGATAAAATAGTTGAAGCATGATTAATTGCACTGATTTGTGAACTGTTTTAAATAACTATGTTGCATATATGACTCTAAACTAGATGTTAGGACCCTCTACCTTCTTTACCTACTGTTTGAATTTAAAGAATGTATAAGATTTACTACAGACCTAGGCAAGAATCCATCACCCTATTAACTTTCTATATAAGCAATTAGCTAGATAAAGATTGCTTCACACAAGGTTACTAAAGTTGGAAGGTATCACTATGTGTTTATTTTAGTTTGTATATGAAACTTGAGTTGATATGTATCTTCTCACAGTTTTAATGATAGTCTGAATTAAATCCATGAATGTCGTATCCCCTTGATACTTCCTCTCTAGCTTTTACTCAACTTGGTCAACTGTGTGTTCATTTTTATTGTGACAAGAGTTAGATATGTCACTCCGGGTGTTTTATTATTATTCATGCATTTCATTTCATTTGCATTGCATTCATATGTTATCCTGGACCACTTGTGCTATGCACATTACTATATTGTAAATAGTATATATATGTATGTATGGGAATTGGGGAAAAGGGAAAAAGGCGTTATATACGCACACCACCTGCAGCTAGTACAGACTATCACGAAAAGAGCCCGAAGAGCCAATATGATGTGATGACGTGATGCCCTCACGTGGCAATATAACCTAATGCCCACAGAGGCGGTTATAAGAGGATTCATGTGTGGACATTAGTATACCGAATTTGCATTATGCATATATTCATTAATCATTATATGGTATGATGCCCACATAGGCTGTTATGGTAAGGAAGATAGCTGAGGAGGCTGATGTATATGTATACTGCATGGTGCATAACATTTAGGCATGTGTATTAGGGCCCTCAGAGGTATTTACTAATGTTCAATTGTTTCTATTTTAGACTATGATATGTCTCTGCTATGTTATTTCTTATGCTTGACATACTCAGTACATCAGTCGTATTGACTTCCCTTTTGTCGGGGGACGCTGCGTTTTATGCCCGCAGGTTTATATTGCGAGAGTGATAGTTCGCCCTAGTGGGTTGCTGGTTCAGCTGATATTTGGAGCGCTCTATTAATTTCAGAGTCGCAGTCTGGTCGTGGTAAGTTTACTCTTAGAGGCTTATAGACAGGTGTCATGTGGTTAGTGTCATGTAAGGCCTTGCCTACCTTGGTATATAAATGGATAAGCTGGGGCTTTTGGGTTAAAACTTTATTTAATCTATCATGGCTCAGTCCGTATTAAATATGATTAAGGGTGGAGTGTAAATGTGGTGCCTGGCGGGTAGGGTCCGGGTGCTCGTCGCAGCCCTCCGGTTTGGGTCGTGACAAGTCTCTAGGGTTGATGTCGGAAGACAACTTGATGAATGAAGATAATGAGTTCAATACTGATTTAGTTGGCAGTCACAATGGCTGGAAAGATACACACATGGATGGATAAGCTGAAGAGACTTCTGCTTGTAGTGGAGAATCGGAGGAAGTGTACTCTGGTGAGCAAATATTAACAGGTCCAATGAGAGGTATGTTTTCAAATCTGTTGAATCGGTGTTTTGTTTATATAAAAGGCATGCGGAAATGAGAGGATTTTGTGTGTTGAAAAGAACACTTTCTTCTTGTTATGCACTTTTTGTTTGTGACAAGTCTAGAAAACCAACTAATCAAAAAAACACTAAGAGTATTGGTTGCAAGGCAAGAGTTAATGCCGTTAGAAAGCGAAATGATTCGTGGATGGTCACTAAGGTGTGTAGATCCATATTCATCAATTAGACTATAGTCTGTCGCGGCATATGGCTGGACACAGATCTATTAGTAAATTTGTGAAGGGGATTCTTAAAGCTAATGACAGAGCTGGCTTAAGTCCTTGGAAGAGCGTGAGACTTTTAGAGGTTCAATCTGGTGGGCCAGAAAATATGGGTTGTACCCCAAAAGACTGTAGAAATTATATTGAACAACAAAAGAGGTTGCAAATGCTAGGAGGTGATGCAAACGCTTTATGCCAATTCTTTAGTGACATGGAGATGAAGGATAATGAATTTTACTACTCCATGGAAATGGATGGTGCTGGTAGGATTAAGAGTGTCGTATGGGTTCATTGACACTGTAAATATGCATATGAGGAGTTCAGTGACGTAATATGCTTCGATACAACTTATCTTGTGAATATGTATAACATGCAATTTGCTTCTTTTGTTGGTATTAATCATCACGACCAGTCTATACTTTTGGGATGTGCTCTTCTTACAAGTGATGATGCTAAACAATACAAGATTCTTTTCTGTAAATGAAAAAAACCATAAATAATGTTGCTCCAAAGGCTATCTTGACTGACCAATGTGAAAGAATTAAGGCAGGTGTTAGTGTGTTGTTTGAAAACACAGTTCACAGATATTGTATTTGGCACATATTCACTAAGTTGCCTATGCATTTAAAGGTGACAGATGGTCGTTATAAAGCGGCGAAGAATGAATTCAAGAGCATTGTCCTTAGTAGCATTACCATTGAAAAGTTCGAGCATAGGTGGGGTTAGTTTATTTAGAAATAAGGACAAGAAGGAAGTGACTAATTTAGTAAATTGTATTCAGAAAGAGAAAAAAGGGCGCTAATATATCTGAATAACTACTTCTGGGCTGGGATGTTATCGACGCAAATAAGTGAGGGAATACATGCCTTCTTCGATGAGTTTATCAACAATAGGAGCACGCTAAAATAGTTTGTTCAGCAATATGAGTTAGCATTGAGAGATAAATACGAGAAAGAGTTGACAACTCAGTATCAGTATCGTTACACTAAAACAAGATGTGAGTCACAGTTCTTGTTTGAGGCGCAACTCCAAGATGTTTTTATATGCAGAATGTTTGAAAATTTTCAATGTGAGTTAAAGAGGTTCTTTAACTGTGCGTTAAGCACAGTAAATAATGAGCCAGCCATGGACGGAGTGGAGAAGTACGACATAACAGATACCTCAATTAAAAATGATTTCTATGACAATGAATTTGTCTTCAGGGGTAAACACACTATAGACAACGAACATTTTTAGTGCAATTGCAAATCCTTTGAATCAAGAAGGATTGTTTGTTGCCATATACTTAAGGTAATGACACATAAGAAGATCAAACTGTTCAACGAGAGGTATGTTTTGACAAGGTGGAGAAAATATGTTGTTCGACACCACTTGAAAAAATTCTTTCTTGGAGGTTACCCACATATGATGGATGAGTATAAGAAGTATAAGGAGTTAATGACGTATTTTGACGAGGCATGAAATATTGCATTGGATAGTGAATTATGATACAATTTGCTAGGTCAAGATTATTATATTTGCTTAATGATCTTTCTAGTTTTGATCACGATATGATACAAGAGGTTACACAAAATGGGGTGACTTTATCATGAAATAGTGGAAATGATCATATACCAAACCCTACACCAAATCCTATACCAAATGGAGGAAATGATCATATACCAAATCCAACACCAAATCATGTACCAAATGGACTATCACCAAATTTTATTGATCCTGAAGTGCATCGTTCATGTGGAAGGCCAAGGGAAATATGCTATAAACCATTAATTAATGTCTTATATAGTTCTTTCGGAGGGAGGGATGTGCGATACAATGCTAGTAGGGGCAGAGACAGAGCTGTATGAGGAATAGAGACATCACAAGATGGAGGAAGAGGCAGAGGAAGAGGAACATTACAAGATAGAGGAAGAGGCAGAGGCAGAGGTGCAAAGCAACGACCCAACGGTTTGACCAGAGCAACAAATGAGGTACAGTTTTGCATTATCACTTTAATTTAATTAACGACATTGAATTATTTGGCTTAACTTTAAATTTGATCTTACTCACATTGTAGTAAAATGATGATGGAATATCACAAGATAGAGGAAGAAGGAGAGAAAGAGGAAGAGGGAGAGAAAGAGCAAGGGGACTGGGAAATACCAAAAGAGTAAGAAATGAGGTACAACTTTGCATACTCAATTTAACTTAATGAATGTCATTGGATTTACTTGGATTAAGTTTGAATTTTCCAAAACCCCCATTTCAGGAAAATGATGATGGAATGTCACAATATGCGGGGTTGCCTGATCTGAATCTCTCTAGCCAAGAAGACTCACCCTTTGAATACTAAATTTATTTGGAAGGAATAATTGAAAGAATGTTTTGGATCATATATTATACTTCTTGAGGGTTATTGTTCTCAATTGTATTCTACACTCATGTGCTTGGTGGTTGTTGAATTCTCAGTATGTGAAGGGAGTTGATAAATTAAGAAATTCTACAATATCGTTGGTTGATGCGACAGGCTGTATCATTCGAATGATCTAAACAACACAAATAAATAATCGAGGATATAGTTGACCCATCAGTTATATTTCCTGGCGGATCAACCAAAACAATTAGCATGATCAAATGATTTGTTGACGAATCAGTAATTATTGTGAGAACATCAAACAAGATAAAACTCATCAGTGAAGGCATGGTTGACCCGTCATGAAATATTGTACGAAGGTTCAACCATATAATAACAGAGACACACCAACAAGCTTCAAGATTAATGTTGTTTAAAATAAGCAAAAGCAAATAAGACAGGACATTTGATTACACAACGTGAATATACCACTATAAACCCAAAAATTGTAAGAACTTCATTTGTGAACATGCGTAGAATCAATCAACATCGCATTTTATTGCATCCATCCCAATACTAACAAGGACGCTTCAGGGGTATCATTTCCAACTTTGCAACAATTGCATTAAGACGATGAAATACCACATCCTGGCGCTTTTTGACTTCAAATATCTGCCCCTCCAACGTGGTCATACGTTTATTAATGTCTTCCAGCCATTCATCTAGATAAACATTTAAACGATCAACACTATTTTCCACAGAACTCATGCGGCGCATAAACAATGTTTTGGTGTCATCAAAATGTGCGAGAATCTTTTTTTGTTGACGAATAACACACTCCATATTGTTTTTGAGCACACAAGTGTTAACATAAGAGAAGCAAGAATGGAGAATGAGAAGAACAAAGGAAGAATGTGGACAACATATATAACCAAGAGAACGTTTTCCCTAAGCACTCCTAACCAATGACCTTCAAGTCTTGGTATATGTTTATTTTCTTGCTAGTTCGCAGACTCACTAAATGCTTACATGGATTCAATAACACAATTAATAGGGTTGTTGATAAGTCCGTTTAAATGCATCTACACATAAGGTCAGTTATTGATACGACTATTTAGATGCATCTATAAGGTCCCTTAAATCTAAATTTATCCTCAATTTTTTCAATTAAAATGATATAAGGTATACGTCCCTTAAATCAAAAAATATTTATTTATTGGTTGACCCATAATTAGATACACACCATCCAACATCAAGTTACTATCAAAATATTAAGGAGATAAGTGTTACTAGCAATACAAATATATAGGAACATATGATTGCATAAACTTCCCCTTATGAATATTAACATTCAAAATACATAAAGGGGTTGGGGGTTTCCAAAAGCACCAACAAAAACAAACTCATCTACCATAAGAGCACCAACAAAAATAAGCACATCTATCATATGTCCATACTAGATCAAGCACTAACTAGGACTAACATCTACCATAAGTCCATACTAGAACAAGCACTAACTAGAAAAACAACAACAAATAGCCTAAAGCAAGATTGATGGAGAATGGGGAGGAGTGACATATTAATCAACATCAATATGAAACGAGCTCAGGGAACCACATATCATTCTCTCCAGTCTCCGTGCCACAGCATTCAGTCGGTCACTCAATTGTTGATGACATTCGAGGAGATCTCTACACTGCGCGTCAGTTACATTCACCTATTCACTAATGGCATCGAAGTGATCCTTGATGCTCTCCATCATTTTGTCAGTACGCCTAAGAATTGATTCTATTTTTTCCCTATGAAATCAAATCAAATAAAATTATGGATGCAATGAGTAAAAAAATAAAAAGGAAGTTAGTATAAATGAAACTCTAAAGGAAACAAATGAAGTAGGGTACCTGGTTGAGTAGAGCTTCAACAGATCCTAGAGCACCGGTGTAAAAAGAGAGAGTCGGTGAACAAAAAATGAGAACAAGCCCACTATAAATAGAAAGAAAAAGTAAAGTGTAAGCGACAACTTAATCAACGCAGCCGGTCACTATTAAGAAGTCCTTTCATTTTTTTGACAAGACAATTAATTAATGAGTTAATTAATAATTATCGGGAAAATTTTAAATAATACTAATAAAATATTAAGGTAAATTATTTAAAAGATTCAAGTGTCCATACTAAATCACAAATTTCATTAATTAACATTAAATTTTCTCTGTAAAAGAACATCATAATACTTGGACATTACAAAGCACATACTACTAAGGACGATGCAAAAAAAAACTAAATATTGTCTTTCAAAATCTTGGACGCAGTTGAGGTATGTGGATCAGTCTTGATCTGAATCCCACGGTTAGAAAAGATTCTCTCCAACCTAGTAGCAACACATTCCAACCTCAATATCATTAACTCTAGGCTCTGGGATACCTGATCCACACGGCGAGTGAGTGTGGCAAGGTCAATACGAAGCTCTTGAATTTACGTAACAAAGTTGTTCAGCAACATGTTGATGGGATAGATGTGCACTTGTCCTTGAGGTGACGCCATTTCTGGTATGGGTTGAGACATTTTAATACCTTCAAAATGACAACAAAAGATATTATTAGAAGAAAATTAGTAAGGATAATATAAATAGAAAGACATTGTTTATTGCTACAAGTTACCCTTTGATTTGAAAAGACCTTTTGTCAATATAGAGAAAAAATGATTGTGCTAAGATTTTGATGACCTAGTTGTGATGATTATATATAGTGGTGGCATATAATACGGTTGTGTATTTAGCTTTGGGAAATGTCGATCATAATTGAAATCAATTAACTAAATCACGACTGGCCAATAAAAATCTGAGTCATGCTTCGTAATTCTCGCATCGTTCTACATGACTGCTACTTATACTCATAAAAATAATTCAAGTGTTAAACATGAATTAGTTTCCCTCGCATCAAATTCTAGGATTAAGTCTTCATTTAGAGTGTCATGTGTACTATATTATGGAAAAACAACGTATTAGTAACATGTACATCTATGATTACAAGTGTTAATTACAATTTTAAATAATTAATCCATCAAAGAAAATATTGTAGTGGCGATTATAGTTAACATTTAATTGATTTTATAATAAAAGCATCTAAATTATGAAACCCTTTGTGTTGTTGAATTAATCCTCATAAATTAACTTAGTGTGACGTAGTTATACCACCAAAAAGATTAATAATATTATAGAGTTGAACTCTTAATTCTCTAAATTTTCTAAGGACAGATTGTCTTAGTTGACCATCATATGTGATGATTTGACGGATCAACCAAGATGTACTTATTACTGCAGGGATTGGATTAAGTCTCACACCGATACTCACAACATAGTATTTGAGTGTTTATAATGGCTAACTATCATTGATGTGTTCAATGATGGAGCTTTAGGTGGTGTCATTGGCTAGGGAGATGGCTTGATAGAGCATCAAGGGATGCCTTTGGGGCTAACCCAAACCATCTATCACTGATTTTTAGTTTTAACATTCAAATTTCTTTTTTAAAAAATTAAACTTATGTGAGAACAACTGTAACAAAAAGTTTGAACTCTTAATTCTCTAAAATTTTTAAGGACAAATTGTCTTAGTTGACCATCAGATATTATTAGCGAATATTCTCTGAATATTCACAATATATTTTATAATTATGATAGGTGTATATTTAAGGTAACCTAGGATTCTTATTGTATTAGAAATCAACCTATGTACAACTATATATATTGTGATTAATGAAAGGAATCCCCAAGGGAGTTTATTCCAATCTTACATGGTATCAAGAGCCAAACCTTAATCCCTACTTTTTTTTCTCCCAAGTCGCCGACCACCACCCAAATTTTCTTCTCCCTTCCTCTCGGCCTACGGCAACACCATTTCCACTATGTCTCGCCCTACTTCCCCCACCAATTCTGGTTCTTCCACTGGCACTTTTGATAACCCCCCTCAACGTTCATCGTCTTCTTTTCATTCGGCATTCCCCGTTACCAACATCAAGAATTATATCCCTATAATTCTTGACCAATAAGACTGTCAATATTCCATGTGGATAGCACTATTCTATATTCATGCATGTGCGTACAATATGTTAGATCATATTGACGATTATGTTCCTCGTCCCACCGATGTTGCAGACTCGTCATGGCGTCGCCTTGACGCCATCGTTAAACAGTGGATATACGGCACCATCTCAAAGGATTTGTTGTGTACTATCATGAAAACAGGCGCTACGGCACGTGAACTCTGGGTACGGTTAGAAGAAATTTTTTAGAGATAATAAAAATACTCGGGCTGTGTATTTGGAAGAGCAATTTAACAATACGCGTCGAGAATTTTACCAACATGTCCGAATATTGTAAACAATTGAAACTCATAGCCGACCAACTTTCCAACATAGGGACATCTGTTTCAGAAACCAAGATGGTACTTCAACTAGTTGCTGGTTTACCGAAAGGTGAATATGATACACTTGCGACAATGATTCAACAGGCTGACCCACTACTAAGTTTCAACAAGGAACGTTCACAACTTTTGTTGGAAGAGACCTGCCGTACTAAACATGAGGAGCACAATCAGAAGGCATTAGCCATTGAAAGCATAGCACCACCGAAGGCCAACACCACCCAGCCACCACTGCCAGACCACCATCAGCAACAGTCCTACGGCGACGGACGTGGCGGCAGAGGCCGTGGTAGCAACAACAAAGGGAAGGGTCACGACAAGGGCCAAAGGAACCAACAGTCAGGACCAACCCCTGCTCCCTACTTTCAGTTGGCTGGACAACCCTTTTGGCCCACTACCGGGAACTAGGCCTCGCCTGAATTCCCCTACCCAACATCAGGGGCCTAATTCCACCAAGGTTGGAATCCAGGACTCTTAGGCTCCGCCCCAGCCAACCGGCAGGCCCACCAGCCCACACAACAGGCCCATCTAGTTGCCGCCCACCAACACCCGCAAATCAGCAGCATGGCCCCCACCAATTTTGGATAGGCCTTCAACAACGTGAACCTTCAACATCCCGATGATAATTGGTACATGGACACCGGAGCCACATCTCACCTCACCCGGTCGTCAGGTAATTTATCTCAAATGCTTCGGTTAAAGTGTCCTCAATTTATTACTGTTGGCAACGGTCACCGCATTCCAATTGAAGGTTATGGTAACACACATACCAAACATCCCCACCCACCTTTCTCTCTAAATAATGTCCTTTACAGCCTTAACATCATTAAAAATTTAATCTCTATTAAAAAATCCACTCGCAATAATTCTGTGTCTGTCGAATTTGACCCTCTTGGTTTTTCTGTGAAGGATCTCAATACGGGGAAAATACGCGCTGCAATAGTGTGGGAGACCTCTACCCCTTCACTCAGTCTTCCGCTGTTAGACCACAGTCACATATCTCCCTTGCTGCTATCTCTTCGTCGACTAGTCATAACAAACTCGGACACCCAGGAGACCCTGTTTTTAATTTTCTTATGACTAATAAGCGTATTCAATGTAATAATGAGAAACTTGCCCAACACTGCTTTTCTTGCCCGCTTGACAAGCATACTCGTCTTCCATTTATGTCATCCAACAATGTTACTTTTTCTCCATTTGATATTGTTCATGCTGATTTGTGGACATCTCCGGTGGTTAGCTCTTTGGGTCACAAATTTTATCTAGTATTCTTAGATGATTTTTCACATTTTGTCTGGATTTACCCGCTGAAGTTCAAATCTAAAATTTTTGCCAAGTTCCTTGAATTTCAAAAATTCATTAAAATACAGTTTGAAAAATCTATAAAATCTTTCCAATATGATAATAGGCGTGAATTTAATAATTCGGCATTTCACAATTTCTGCTCTAAATAAGGCATGGTTTTCCATTTTTCCTGTCCCTACACTTCCTCCCAAAATGGAAAGGCTGAACGGTTTATACGTACCATGAATAACATGATACGTACCCTTTTGTTTCATGCCTGCCTTCCACCACCTTTCTAGGTCTATGCTGTTAAAATGGTAGAATCTCTTCTTAATATTTTACCCACTACCACTCTCCAAAACATAACCCATACCGAAATTTTATATCGTAGGATCCCGTCCTATGACCAACTCAGAATTTTCGGTTGCCTATGCTACCCCAATCTAGCCTTCATTGCCCCTCACAAATTAGCACCACGAACTACGCTTTGTGTCTTCGTTGGTCTCGCGTCTAATCATAGGGGTTACCTGTGCTATGACCTGTCCACTCGTAAAATCATTATCTCCCGCCATGTCACATTTGACGAGACGTGTTTTCCATTTTCCAATCTTCGGAAATTTCAAACCATGATCTACACATTTCTTGATGAGACAGATTTGTCCCCGCCAGTCAAATCACTGTTCCGTCCATTGTTCACGCGTCAATGTCGTTAGCTCCGGTGGTCTCATCTCCACCAGTGACCATCACCGACGACGCCCGTGCACCACAAAGGTCCCCATCTCCCATTCCCACGGTCGAGCAGCCACCTCCACCACCAAACCACCAAATACCCGATAGGTTGTCCAGAAACCCTCCGGCCGACACATCGTCGATCCACACTCACATCGGAAACCTACAACCACTACCAGCGCCTGAACAGCCAAGCTCCACCACCTCTCCACATAACCCACCAACACCGACAACCAACCAATACCCCCAACCAGTCTCCTCAACCACCCATAACCGGCGACTCCCAAAATCCGAAATCAAATTCTGACCCCGACACCTAGCAGCCACTGCCCACACCCAATACAAACCACACACCACTGCCCACCCATCGTATGGAAAATCATGCCCAACATGGGATTTTCAAACCCAAGGTTCACTTCAACCTCTCCACACAAACAACATCACCCATTCCCAAAAATCCAAAACTAGCCAAACTGGACCCTAATTGGAATGCGGCCATGTGCAAGGAATTTAATGCTTTAATCAGGCAGAACACTTGGGATTTGGTACCTAGACCGGAAGGCTAAACCAAGATGTACTTATTATAGCAGGGGTTGGATTAAGTCCCACACCGATGCTCATAACATAGTATTTGAGTGTTTATATGACTAACTATCATTGTTGGGTTCAGTGATGGAGCTTTGGGTGATCTCACTGGCTAGTGAGATGGCTTGTCAGAGTATCTAGGGTTACGCTACGGAATTATCACAGAAAGAAAACGTGGCTAGGGCCTTTGGGTCTAACCGAAACGCTCTATCACTGATTTAGTTTTAACATTAAAATTTCTTTTTTCAAAAAATTAAACTTATTTGAGAACAACTGTAACAAAAAGGTTGAACTCTTAATTCTATAAATTTTCTAAAGACAAATTGTCTTAGTTGACCATCAAATGTGATGATTTGACGGATCAACCAAGATGTACTTATTACAGTAGAAATTTGTATTAAATCCCACACTGATGCTCACAACATAGTATTTGATGTTTATAATGGCTAACTATCATTGTTGTGTTCAATGATGGAGATTTGGGTGGTCTCATTGGCTAGCGAGATGGCTTGTCAGAGCATCAATGGGCGCCTTTGGGGCTAACCCAATTCCTCCATCATTGATTTTAATTGTGTGAACTCCTAGTGTTATTGATATTTTTAGCATTCAAATTTCTTTTCTTTAATATGATTTAACATTATAAATAAATAAATAAATAAATAAATAAATAAATAAATAAAGGATTAACACAACTCATATAATTATACACATTTTTGTATGTAAAAATTAGGGACTTGGTTAAACCTGTCGCGCCCTATTTTGACCTGCTCGGGTCAAAGCGGAGCACGGACGTATTCGGGGTGATTCCTAGGTAAAAGGGTTGAGGAGTCGCCACCTAATTATTTTTACGGTGAATTAGGACACCTAAATATTTAAACTAAGTGCTGCAATGTAAACTCCAATTTTAAGGTCTGCGAAACTAGCGAGATTCTAGGTAAGGGTTCTTTATTATCCTAAAGGGAAGGGGTTAGGCATCCTTTAAGATCCGCTAACTTGCGGTTTTCCGGTCAAACTCAGTTTAATTATTGCTAGAAAAATGCATGTTTTACAAGTATAATAGATTAAAAGATGTTTGCAAATAATTAGTAAATGATGCATTTTATACAAGTACGTATTCAGATGACATAAAAAGAAAGATACATGTAAAGTTTTGAAAAATATGTATTTGTGACAATAAATTATTTATACTATCAAGGAAGTAAAATTTTGGGAATCATTGAATTGTAAATTGACAAAAGATAAACTCATCCGGAATGATTAATAAAGCAAATAAAGATGACAAAGTTGTTTTTGAAAATTTTGAATACGCGTGACGAGCCTAAAATAAATAAACTAGCGAAGGATTTCTAAGTTTGAATTCAACCGAGCCTACAAATAAATAAGCTAGCGACGGGTTTCAAATCTTAAACTACCTTATGAATTAATCCTAAGTTTGCCTATTCTAAGCATTTCAATAGTTACATACGTGCGATAAATAATATTATAATACAAAGCGGGATAAAAGCTGAATTAAAGAAAGAAATAAAATAAATAAACTCCGAGGAATAATTCATCGTTATTTACTTTAATCCCTGCAAGCTGTCAAAAACAAACGATTAGAAACAGTTAAATACAAATAACTCCATATCCGCATTCAAAACAGTGAATGTTTTTATCACGGAGGGCTCAGACTTAAATTTGAAAAGAGCATTCCAATCACGTCGTGGCTGCAAACATATGACTAATGTGGTTATTTTGATTACCTCGCCTACTAAACGTGTCGGTCTCTCGGGTGAAATAGAAAAGATCACCATAATCACGTCGTGGCTGCGAATATATAATTTGTTGGTTATTTTAGTCACCTCGCCTACTAAACATGTTGATCTTGGATGAAATAAAGGTTTAAGTCTTCATCATTGCCCAGAAGTTATATTTCCGTCTTTACAACTGTGGAGGCCTCAAAATCGACGGATATTTTTCATCGGCCAGTGTAGTATCGTGTTCAAATCAGCAAAATTAAATCAAAGCGATGGCGAAGCTTGATAGCGATGAGCGATAGCGATGGCGATGGCGATAGCGATGAGCGATGGCAGAAAAAAAAAGAACAGAGGCAATTTCCGAAAAAGAAAGACGCGATGTTTATTTTAAAACAGTAAAATAGTGATATCCGTGGCAAAGATATTTAAAACAGTAAATTAAAAAAAAAACAGTAATCTGAAACCGAGCAATGAACTGAAACAGAAAAACAGCACCTGAGCAGGCGCGGTATTTGTTCAAAATAGTAAAACAATGATATCCGTCGCAAGAAATTTAAAACAGTAAACTTAATAAAAACAATAATATATCCGTTGCACGGATGTCTAAAACAGTTAAACTAAAAAAAAATCGAGAAGCGAAACGAAAGAAAAACGCGGCCTCGAATTCAATTTCGTTGGCCTTAATGCGATATTAATAAAACAGTAAAACAGTGCCAAAGAAACTAGCAGTGAGCAGTTTAAAATATCTGACCCGAGTTCTGAAATTCTGGAAATATTCAAATCGGGTCGCCTGACCCGGTCGATGATTCAAACCCAAATCGATTTCAAAGACCAATTTTCGGGATAACCAAGAACAAGAATACGAAATGCAAGAATTACGAAAATGTTCAATCAGGTCAACGGGCGGTCGATGATCTGACCGGATCAGTGATCCAAACTCGAATCAGATTTCAACACCAAATTCAGATAACCAATAATAAGAAAATGAAATGCAAGAATTCTGAAAATGTTACCCAAACCGGGTCGACCCGACCCGGGTAAGTGACCCGACCCGAATCAGTGGTCCAAACCCGAATCAGATTTTAACACCAAATTCAGATCACCAATAACAAGAAAATGAAATGCAAGAATTCTGAAAATGTTACCCAAATCGGGTCGACCCGACCCGGGTCAGTGACCCGACCCGAATCAGTGGTCCAAACCCGAATAAGATTTTAACACCAAATTCAGATAACCAATAACAAGAAAATGAAACGCAAGAATTCTGAAAATGTTACCCAAACCGGGTCGACCCGACCCGGGTCGATGTTTGACCGAATCGATGGTCCAAACCCGAATCGATTTTAACACCAAATTCGGATGACCAACATACATAAATATGAAATGCAAGAGTTTTGAAATGTTACCCAAGCCGTCGACCCAGGCCGTCGATGTTCCGACCGAATCGAAACTCAACCCGAAATCAGATATTCACCAATTCAGATAACCAACATACAGGAATATAAAGATGCAAGAATTCTGAAATGTTACCCAAACCGGGTCGACCCGATCCGGGTCAGTGACCCGACCCGAATCAGAAATTCAACCCGAAATCAGATATTCACCAATTCAGATAACCAACATACAGGAATATAAAGATGCAAGAATTCTGAAAATAATACCCAAACCCGGGTCAGTGACCCTGGTCGGGTCGACCCGACCCGAATCATATGTCGAAATCAGAGAATCAAAAGTGGAGAACAAACCTTTTCGGACTTGATTCTTGAATAACAAGGAAGACAAATGTTTGAAATCAAGAACACAACAAAGATTTATATATTGAATCGTTTTTTCCAAAAATCCTCCGAAAAAAATCCTCCCTAAAATGAAGAACAACATGGGGTATTTATAGGTACTCACCCCAACGCTCCAACCCCTCATACCCCCCTTTAAAACGAATTCAAATTTCAAAATAAAGGGGGAACAAAATCTGATTTTTGGGGCGTGTTCTTGGGGCATGCGTTCGGCGGTGTCAGGGTAGGGTGGTGGCAGTGGCGAAGTGACGGGGGTAGGGGTGCGGCGATGTGGGGGTAGGGGCATAGGGGTGTGCGGCGACTTGGGGGGGTTAGGGTTTTTTTTTGTTTTTGGTTTTTTTTGTGTTTTGGGTCTTTTGGGGGAATTAAAAGGGAAGGAATTGGGTATTGGGCCGATCAGGGTGGGCTTCGGTTGGGCACAGGTATTTGTTTTTGGGTTGGGGAAATAAAATGGGTGATGGGTTGGGCTTGGACGAAAATGGGTTTTAGTTTGGGTTGGGTAGGAATTGTTTTGGGTTAGGAAATAAAATGGGTGATGGGTTGGGCTTGGACGAAAATGGGTTTTAGTTTGGGTTGGGTAGGAATTGTTTTGGGTTAGGAAATAAAAAAATGGGTTATGGATTTAAAAATATAAAAGAGGGGTTTAATATTAAAATATATTATATATATATATATATTTTTTGTAAAAGATGTGAATTATTTAAAATAACATAACGACGTGATAATAATAAAATATAATATTTGCGAAATGCTTAATGCTTAATAACAGGGAAATGCGATGCAATTTTGCGAGAATAAAATAACATAGAATTTCGGATAACTTATGATTATTATAAAATATGCAAATGATATAATAAAATGTGAATAATAATAATAATGAGATATATACGCACATATATATATATATACGCATGTATGTATATAGATTAAAATTGTTTTGAGGTGCTAAAAATAATTAAAACTGCAAAATAAATTGGAAAAGACGGGACAAAATTGGGTGTCAACAGATGCCCCTCTTTGGACGGAGACGATGAAAGAGTTTTCGGCCAAAGAAAGTTGACTGAGTAGCCAATTTTGTCCTGATCAACGGGACTTGAAGGAAGATCATGGGTAGAAATAAGATCCCAGGGGGAGAGAAATTATGGAAAAGTTGGTGTAGATTCAAGAAATGTTGCCCCAGTGTCGAGTTATGATGACACTGGTCGCAGATATAACAAAACTCTTTGGGAAAGAGCGGATCGAAGTTCAAGTAGGTCGTTGACCAAATTGCCTTGGTTCGTAGTGAGATATAGTTCCACGTTATCTTTGAAAGCTCCGCCGATTCAATTCCTGTGGACCAGAGCTAAGATAAAAGTTAGTATATAACAGTTGCATAAGATATGTATGTGAGAATATGACTTTGTAAGTTGAAATGATGTCGTTGCTTAATGTTGTGCAGATGATGTCGTTGGCGGGCGCCTGTTTATACTTTAAAATAAAGTACCCGCATTAGAAGGTGGGCGCCTGACTTAAATTGAAATACCCGCATTAGAAGGTGGGCGCCTGACTGAAATTTAAATACCCGCATTAGGAGGTGGGCGCCTGACTGAAATTTAAATACCCGCATTAGGAGGTGGGCGCCTGATTTAAAACATACCCGCATTAGAAGGTGGGCGCCTGATTTAAAACATACCGCATTAGAAGGTGGGCGCCTGATTTAAAACATACCCGCATTAGAAGGTGGGCGCCTGATTTAAAACATACCCGCATTAGAAGGTGGGCGCCTGATTTAAAACATACCCGCATTAGAAGGTGGGCGCCTGATTTAAACATACCCGCATTAGAAGGTGGGCACTGATTTAAGACATACCGCGATTAGAAGGTGGGCACTGATTTAAAACATACCGCGTTAGAAGGTGGGCGCTGATTTAAAACATACCCGCGTTAGAAGGTGGGCGCTGATTTAAAACATACCCGCATTAGAAGGTGGGCGCTGATTTAAAACATACCAAGATTAGAAGGTGGGCGCCGATTTAAAACATACCGCGATGAGAAGGTGGGCGCCTGATTTAAAACATACCCGCATTAGAAGGTGGGCGCCTGATTTAAAACATACCCGCATTAGAAGGTGGGCGCCTGATTTAAAACATACCCGCATTAGAAGGTGGGCGCCTGATTTAAGCATACCCGCATTAGAAGGTGGGCGCCTGATTTAAAACATACCCGCATTAGAAGGTGGGCGCCTGATTTAAAACATACCCGCATTAGAAGGTGGGCGCCTGATTTAAACATACCCGCATTAGAAGGTGGGCGCCTGATTTAAAACATACCCGCATTAGAAGGTGGGCGCCTGATTTATGTCGTCGTGTTGACGTAATGTAAAGTGGGGCCCTATTTCCATGCCATGATAGTTAATGTGTGGACATAAGCGATGCAAAAGTTGAGTAGATGAGAATGCGACCCTGTAAGTCGAGATACCGTTCTTCGCGTGGACACAACACGGTTGGGAACATGTAGTTTAGCATGACGTCTTTGTACAATCTCCAAACATGAAAGTGATTCTTGTAGTGAGTTGCGATGCGGAGGCCCTTGTGAATCTGCTCATAATCATTCTGCGACTTCCTGCTTTTCGACTGAAGAACACGTACTCAAATAAATTTATGAGTTTTGGGAGGGGAGTTGATTCGCGTTGACTTTGTAGCCCGGCCTTGGTATTTGCATGTCCCGCTAACTTTCGGACCGTAGCCCTCTCTGCTTCCCAGTCTTGGCCAGCTGTTAATGAAAACATTCGAAAACAATTTGTAGAAATGCATCTTAAAAAATAGAAACATAAAAATTCTATCGAATTTTGATGAAAATGTTTGTTGAAAAATAATTTGCTTATAAGAAATACTGCATATATATATATATATATATATAAGTGTCTGTCGAGCAGTGACATGCGGTGAAACAAAGCAAACGTCCTATCCAAAATTCTTCTGGCTGAATACTTAGTTTGCCGATGCTTTTCCATGTTTATCGGCGTCCTCTGGCAGTGATCCCTTAAAAAATGCCCCAGTTTCTGATATGTGAGAATGACGATCTTTTGAACGGACAAACGAGTCTTGTGTAGATTGCTTGTCTGCCCTATCAGGGTGATCAGATGGGTGCATTTTGTCTTTTGTGAGATAAAGGAGAAAATATTTCCTAATGGTGGGACCGAAGCCGATTTAGGCCGCCTACGTATCCCCATGAGGGAATAAGTCGTGGCGTAGTTCATTACAAGCAAAAGGGATTGTAAGGATTTTCTAAAATGGGACCGGCGATGTGGCGCCACGTATCCCGCCGAGGGAATCAGGTCATAACGTAGTTCATGTTACAAAGAAATGTGTTTCGGGAAATTTGCAATCTAGGAAGCGGAACCCGACATGGGTTCTTTGCGTATCCCGCCAGGGAGCGCAACTTTTACAACATAAGAAATGCATTACATAGAAAAATCCTAAATGTAGTATCTTTTCACTGCATCCGCGTTGATAGCTTTTGGCCATACTTCACCGTCCATTTCAGCTAGAATTAATGCCCCTCCGGTCAACACCCGGTGAACCATATAAGGCCCTTGCCAGTTAGGTGCGAATTTTCCTTTAGCTTCATTTTGGTGCGGGAATATGCGTTTTAGCACCAATTGCCCCGGTTCGAAAGTCCTTGGTTTTACTTTCCTGTTGAAAGCTTTGGCCATTCTGTTTTGATAAAGTTGTCCGTGGCAGACTGCGTTCAATCGCTTTTCATCAATCAGCATCAATTGTTCGTACCGATTCTGTATCCATTTCGCTTCGTTCAGCTCAGCTTCTTGGATAATTCTCAAAGATGGTATTTCCACTTCTGCTGGTAACACAGCTTCTGTTCCATAGACCAATAGATACGGCGTTGCCCCAGTAGAAGTCCCGACTGTAGTGCGATATCCCAAAAGTGCCAAGGACAAATGCTCATGCCAGTGCTTGTAATTATCAATCATCTTTCGTAGTATTCTTTTGATGTTTTTGTTGGCTGCTTCGACTGCTCCGTTCATCTGAGGTCGGTATGGAGTGGAATTGCGGTGAGTAATCTTAAACTTTTCGCATATCTCATTCATCAGATTACTGTTGAGATTAGCTCCATTGTCTGTTATAATCGACTCAGGGATTCCAAATCGACAAATGATGTTATTGCGGACAAAATCAACTACCACTTTCTTTGTTACTGACTTGTGGGACGATGCTTCTACCCACTTTGTGAAATAGTCAATTGCCACTAGAATAAATCTGTGTCCATTTGATGCGGCAGGTTCGATAGGGCCAATGACATCCATGCCCCAAGCTGTGAATGGCCAAGGAGAGCTCGTCACATTGAGTTCGTTAGGAGGCACCTTGATTAGATCGCCATGAATCTGACATCGATGGCATCTTTGCACGAAGTGGATGCAATCTGTTTCCATGGTCATCCAAAAGTATCCTGCTCTCAGAATCTTCTTTGCCAAAGTGAAGCCATTCATATGAGGCCCGCACGTGCCTCCGTGTATCTCTTCAACTAAACTGCTTGCCTCTCGAGCATCAACACATCTTAACAAACCGAGATCTGGAGTCCTCCGATAAAGGATTTCTCCGTTTAGGAAGAAATGGTTTGCTAACCTCCTAAGTGTCCTCTTTTGTATATTGGTTATGCCTTCTGGATATTCACCTATCTTGAGATATCTCTTAATGTCGTGGTACCAAGGCTTTCCATCCAACTCTCCATCTATATTGAAACAATATGCCGGCTGATCCGATAAGCTCACCTTGATGGGATCAATGTAGTTCTTATTCGGATGTTGAATCATGGAGGACAGTGTTGCCAGAGCGTCAGCGAACTCGTTTTGAGTTCGTGGGATATGCTTGAATTCTATCTTGCTGAATTTTTTGCATAATTCTTTCACGCAATGCAGGTAAGGAAGTATCTTCCCGTTCTTGGTCGCCCATTCGCCTTGCACCTGATGAATCAATAAGTCCGAATCACCTATAACCAATAGTTCTTGAATGTTCATATCAACGGCCATTCTAAGTCCGAGTATACAAGCTCCATATTCCGCCATATTGTTGGTGCATGGAAATCGAAGTTTTGCCGAAATTGGGTAGTGTTGACCTGATTCTGAAATCAAAACTGCTCCAATACCAACCCCTTTGAAGTTTGCAGCTCCGTCGAAGAACATTCTCCAACCCGAGTACTCTTCTGAGATGTCTTCTCCACCCACCCGCACCTCGTCGTCCGGAAAATAGGTCGGCAGAGGCATGTATTCTTCATCCACGGGGTTTTTCGCAAGATGGTCGGCTAGTGCTTGTCCTTTGATAGCCTTTTGGGTGACATATATGATGTCGAATTCACTTAACAAGATTTGCCACTTCGCTAGCTTCCCGGTGGGCATGGGCTTCTGAAAGATATATTTGAGCGGGTCCATCCTTGAGATGAGATAAGTGGTATATGCAGACAGATAATGCCTAAACTTTTGCGCAATCCATGTCAAGGCACAACAAGTGCGTCCAAAGAAAGTATACCGAGCTTCATACGGCGTGAACTTCTTGCTTAAGTAGTATATGGCTTGCTCCTTCTTTCTGTTTCATCGTGTTGTCCCAAAGACGCATCCAAACGCGTTCTCTAACACGCATGCATATAATAACAAAGGTCTTAGGGCTCTGGAGGTACCAAAGCAGGTGGGTTAGACGGATATTCTTTGATTCTATCAAAAGCTTGTTGGCAATTCGTCCATTTGGTAGCAGCGTCTTTCTTGATAACTTGAATATCGGCTCACATATCACTTTGATTGTGCTATGAACTCTTGATGTAATTGAGGCGACCAAGGAAACTCATCACGTCTTTTTCGACTCTTTGGAGGAGGCAAGTCTTGAATAGCTTTTACCTTTGAGGGGTCTAATTCAATACCTCTTCTACTTGTCGATGAAACCTATGACTTCCCGCGAGGACACCAAACGCACACTTTGCGGGGTTTAACTTTAGGTTATACCGCCTCGGTAGATCAAAGAACTTCTCTAAATCCGTCAAGTGATCCGAAGTCTTTCGCGACTTAATAATAACGTCATCCACGAGACCTCTATTTCTTTGTGGATCATATCGTGAAAAATGGTAGTCATGGCCCTCATGTAGGTGGCACTGCATTCTTGAGTCCGAACAGATTACCCGATAACAAAGATACTCCCAAGGTGTAGTGAATCTTTGTCTTCTCTGCATCTTCCTCATCCATCAAGATTTGGTGGTAACCAGCAAAGCAATCAACAAATGATTGTAATTCATGCTTTGCACAGTTGTCAATGAGTATGTGAATATTTGGAAGAGGGAAGTCATCCTTCGGACTGGCCTTGTTGAGATCCCGATAATCCACGCACACTCGTATCTTTCCATCTTTCTTTGGCACCAGTACAATGTTGGCCAACCAAGTGGGGTATCTTGTGACTCGAATGACCTTTGCATCGAATTGCTTGGACACCTCTTCCTTGACCCTTAAGCTCAAATCAGGCTTGATTTTCCTTGGTTTTTGTTTCACCGGAGGGTAGGATGGATCGATAGGCAATCTATGCGAAACAATATCCGTGCTCAACCCTGGCATCTCGTCATAAGACCAAGCAAATACGTCGATATATTGTCTCAAAAGATCCGTCAGTTCTTTCCTTTGTGGGGCGTTCAGATGGACGCTGATTCTTGTTTCTTTCACATTTTCTGCATCCCCCAAATTTATTGCCTCAGTTTCTTCTAAATTTGGCTTTGGTTTATTCTCAAAATGTTCCAATTCCTCTGTCAATTCTTCTGGTTGCGAGTCTTCCTCATACTCTTCGAAGTCATGTTCATTGTTTGGATTTTGTTTGTTTGTTTCATTACATGTCACATTCACATTATCGACAGATTTATTAGTTTGCATGCTGAAAGAGAAAAGAAAATTAGTAAACAAAACAAATTTTTAAATAGCAAAAGAAATATGAATTTGTCATTTAAGCTTTCAAAAGAGGGAGGCAAAACACATTAAAATGCATAGATGCGATTCAAGCCTCAATTAGAATCGCATTGTTTCAAAAAGTACTAAGGTAATTTCTACCAAGCTTCCCGGAGAAACAAAGTAGGGCACAGTCCAATTTTTCAAAATATCTCCACGCTACTGCATCCCAAATAGTTGGGCCTTCATCAAAATCATCCAATTACATTGCATTCCATTTCTTCTTACGCAATGAAAAGGCTTTTGAGTCCTTCCGCGAGGTCGTCTGCATCATCTTCACTCGACTCATGAGCGGCATATGCTTTGACAAATGACTGATTCAAGGGTGGAACAGGCTTTGGCAAGGGAGTGTCCCTTTTCTTTCGGAGGTTGACTGATAAGACTTCTTTAGAAGTGGGTTTGTATCCGAGACCAAAAGTATCCTTCTTACTGAGCAAGTGAACAGGCTCCACCATACCTTCTAAATTCAATCCGAGGCCTCGACCGGGCTTAAAGCCATTCTTCAACATTTCCTGGGCCACCATTGTGAGGACCCGGGGTAACTTCAATATTTCAGCTTTGGAGGCACATGTAATTTCTCTGACATGGAAGACAGACCCATCCAGTGTATCTACGCTTTCAACAAAGAGGATCGTCGCCGGGACATATTGAATTGCTCCCTTCTCCGTGTACCACGACCTCGTGATGATCCCAGACAAACTTCAAACTCTGATGTAGGGTAGAAGGAACTGCACTAGCCACATGGATCTAAGGTCTTCCCATTAGTAGGTTATAGCCGGTAGATATGTCTAGCACATAGAATTCCACGACGAACTCTACGAGCCCCACTTGTAATGTTAAATCCATTTCTCCCATAACGCTCCTTTGGGCTCCATCAAAACCTTTAACTCTCACATGACTTTCGCGAATCTTTCCAATGCTAATTCCCAAGGCTCGGAGAGTCGCCGCGGGACAAATATTGACGGCTGAGCCTCCATCAATCAATACCTTAGAAATGAACTTGTTCATGCACTTTACTGTTATGTTCAAAGCTTTGTTGTGGCCCAAACCCTCAGGTGGCAATTCTTTGTCATGAAAAGAGACTTTATGGGCCTCTAAAATCTGTCCGACCAAAGCCGAGAGTTTCTCGCCCGTGGTCTCTCTCGGAACATAAGCTTCTTTGAGTACTTCCAATAAAGTGCATCCGTGGTCCGGAGAATTCATCAACAATGATAGCAAAGAAATCTGAGCCGGTGTTTTCTTCAATTGCTCTACAACGGAATACTCCTTGGTTGACATTTTCCTCCAGAACGCTTCCACTTCAGTCTCTGTTACAACCCTTTTTGGATTGTCTGCAGGGGCATAACATCGTCCGGATCTGGTCATACCAGCGACGACAACTTCTACAATTTGTTTCTCCTTTCCCTTGCTCCTTTCCCCAATCGAATAGCTCCAAGGGGAAGTTTTGGCATCAGCAGACGGCGTCACCATCCGCGATTTCGGAGGAAGTACTTCCACTTCAAACGGTGCCCTCACTTGAACTGTAATTATAGGGGTGATCAAAGCCGATGATTCAACCCTTTCCTCTGTTCGGATCGGCACAATGGTCCCTTCCAAACTGTTTTCTTCATCAACGGTAATCATGTTTATATTGGCATTGTCATGATTTGGCAAAGGGTTATTATTTACATTAGGGGGAGGTCCTTTCAGTTGGATAATTCCCTCTTTGATCAAAGCCTCGATCTTGTCTTTGAGGGCAAAACAAACTCCAATGTCATGTCCGGTGATCCCCGAGTGGTACGCACAATGCTTAGTTTCATCATACGACCTGGGAATAGGATTGGGGATATGCCCTGGGATGGGTTGGAGTATTCCTGCGGTCCTCAATCTTTCGTATAGTTGGGCTAGAGGTTCGGCTAAAGGTGTATATGTCTTGACCGCCTTCTTTCGTAATTTGCCCGGTGCAGGAGTATTTGGTGGATGGTTTCTTGGTGAGGCGGATGTGTGGGTTGATACTGTGGGGAATTTCTATAGGTAGGTGCTCGTGGTGGGCTATATATTGGTTGGGTATGATAGACAGGGTAGGGAGTAGGCGAGTGTTGATAATAAGGTTGAGGGCTTTGTGTGCTTTGGCTATAGTAGGAGGGCTGATGATTTTGGGTGTTTTGATTATAGTAGGGAGGCTGGGATGATGGGCTTTGGTAGGTTGGCATTTGGTTGGACCTATGTTCCTGGACTGCCATGACAGGGGACGCTCCATCCCTTCTCTTCTTAATTGCTCCCCCGAATGAGTATGACTGAATGGCCTTACTTGTCGCCTGCAATGCTGCTAAGTTCGTGATTCTCCCTGTTTTCATACCTTCTTCTATGAAATCTCCCATCCTAACCACTTCAGAGAAATTCCGTCCAATGACGCTTATCATTTTTTCGTAATAAGTTGCATCCTTCATAGATTGCACAAAGAGTGTGGTCATTTCACTTTCTGCCATCGGAGGTTGAACCTTTGCTGCTTCCGCCCTCCACCTCATGGCATATTCCCTAAAAGTTTCTGTGGATTTTTTTTCCAATTTCATTAAATAAAATCTATCCAAGACTGTGTCGGTGTTAAACTGAACACATCCACAAAATCCTGTGCCATTGTGCCCCGATTATGCCATTTTCGGGTCCTGGCTTGTGTACGGTCGGCGCTTCTCTGTCAAACTTCTTATGAACAACTTCATTACTATGGCCTGGTCCTTACCCACTCCAACCAGACTTGTCACAATACGATCTCAAATGAGCGAGGATTTCCCTTTCCATCGAATAAGTCAAATTTTGGCACCTTATACCCGATAGGCAATCGAGCGTCGGGATGCATGCAGAGATCTTCATACTCGAGTCCTTCATGCCCCTTGCTGGTGCGAATGTTTTTAAATGCTTCTTTTAGGCTATGAATTTCCCTTGCCATACTTTCATCATTTCTAATCCTTGCTTGCCTTTCCATCTCTTCATATTGGTCTATCTCCTGATGATGTATGTTTGGTATGGTAGAAGTGGAAGGTTGGGCTTCCGTTGCATATACCGGTGGCACATACTGCTTGTTAGTGATGTGTGCCATTGGTATTTGTTGGGTTGCCTGGTAATTTAGTGTGGGAGGGATATTTTGGACAAGTGGGGTAGTTTGGGTAAGTGGAGCTTGATGTATATATGGAGCTGTGAAGGATACTGGGTCATTTTGTAGCGAGCTTTGTTGTGGACTGGCCTGCGGGTTGATAGGATGCGGATTGGTACGTTATGGGCTGGCGAGTTGAGGATTGGTTCCGCTTGGTAAGGGATTTTGGGGAAGGTTCTGGGGGAATGATGGTTCGTGAGATGGAAAGGTGTGTGGTGCAGTTGCGCTCGTCTCTTGTTCAGGCAGTGGAGTGTTGATGCTAATGGAAAGATTGGTAAGATTCCGGAGCCGTTCGATCTCAGTTTGCATAGTTGCCATTTCTGTAGTAGTTGGGCGAGGTATTCATCCGGGACGGAAGTATTTCTCCTTTCCGATGTCTCTGGTTCACCTCCCGGAAGAGCGACAAGTCCCAAACCGGTTTGTTATTTGCCCACTGAATCGATCATTTTGTCGGATGATTGTGCCTTGGATCTCGTGAAGTAATGGTGTTCCGCCAGTTTCAATCAACGCGAATCAACTTTTGGAAAATAAAGCAGGCAAAATAAACCTTCTCTAAAAAATGAAACAAACCAAGTTAGTATGAGACGAATAATTATTGCTTTGAATAACATGTATAGAGTGGAAAACAAAGAAACAAGTAGCAGACAGATTATATGGAAATTAAATGCGCGTCCTAATGTGCATGGGGCCTCCTTTATGCCGGAGGTGGGTTTAAACGCAAAAATATGCAAGATACTGATAAATTGATCCAAGCCAAAGATTGTGATGCCTTTTGTCGGAAATAAAGGTTGACTTTTACTGAAATAATAATGCATACAATAATAAAGCTGATAACATAAGATATTTATGCTCAGGTTCTAAATCTTGCTTTTGATCACCGAGATGAAGATGGAACCCTAACATTGTTGGGTCCGACTCCTGCGTCCTCTAGATATTGCACTATATTTTGCATTTGCTGCCACATTTCGGGGGTAACGACTGTGTCTCTGAGCCAGAAATTCCTTACCCAAATTGTCGTGCCGATATCTTCAAAACCTTGCTCGCCATCAGGACTATGGTCTGTACTACTGCAATCCTCTCGTAGCCACGCTTGATATTCGGGGGTACCTCCTGCATGACTACCTCCAATGTCTATTGTGTCAATATCGTTCCATTCATCGAAGACTTGCCTAGCTCTGGGGACAATGAAATTCGGCCCGAATGGGATTTCAGAAATCCTCATATTTGCTCGGAGGGGGATTATCTGCTCTTGTCCCAACTGTCGGAGTACGCGGAGTGGAGCGTAAGGTTGGAGGCCTTTCAACCCGATAAGCTCAATATAATAAAGCCTTTTGCATCTTATGTAGGCTTTTTTGGCATTCGGGAGCAGAGGGTATTTCCATTGGATCTGTTCACAGGTGCGGGACGCCAAAAACCCATACCAATCATTCATGCCGACAGCGTCTGAATCGCTTCGTTACGTCGTAAAGGCGACGATTTTGTTCGACTCATGAAGCATATGTCGACCATATTCGGGCGCCGATAGAAGTGTTCCATTGCCCACATCCGCAAAATAAGGTTGCGACCTTCAAGAAACCTGTTTCACCTCTTTTACATTTCCCTAAAGCCCGAAACATTTCTGCTAAGATCATAGGGGCCAAAGTGAGTTGTGCTCCGTTTGCTCCTTCGAAAAGTGCCCGTGCTACGGAACATATGCAGGTACTGATCTTTCCATACTCAAGCGGGAATATCAGAGACCCTAGGAAGGCGACAGTAAATGCAATGGGTCGTTTGGTCCGCCAATGATCGAGGGTGCAAGAAAATTCATTTTTGAATGTCTTGTAACCGTCTCGACAACCGTACCTCTCATAAAGATAATCCATCGAGACCCAGTTGTTTTCGAAGCATAGGAGTTTCTTAGTGTTCTTTAGCCCTAAGTAGCGGAGAAATTTCTTTCCGGATTGACAGTGCGGGATAATTTGTCCTCTACCCTGGTAGATCAAGTTGGTGAAATAGTTGATTTCTTCCAAAGTAGGAGTCATCTCAAAATCTCCGAATGTGAAGACAACCCGATCCGGATCCCAAAAATGGATTAGTGCTCTGACCAAATGTTGATCGGGGAAGATGTCGAACAACGAAACGAGGCAACCTAATCTTCTCCTAATTGCCATTTGGCTGCCAAGGTCAAAGTTTGTCCACCATATTTTCAGTTTGCTCGGAATCCCACTCACCATCCTGACTTGCGGCACAGACTCCATCTATAACAAAATAAATAAAATAAAAAATGAATATACATTTTCCGATTTTGGCATACTGTTTAGGCTAGGATCCGTCCATCAATATCCTGCTACACATAATATGCTGATTGGTCGTTGGGTTGTGAGACCCGTCGACAATTTGGTGGTTTTCTTAATTGTGAAGTTGATGCCAATGATCAACTCACCTAAGATGTATGCATGCATGACTTAAAATAAAGGGTGGTATAGCTCTATCTTAAATTTTTCTAAGATTTGGCTGACTAGACACAAGGTTCCCGAGCGGACTACTCGAGTGAGAAGGCTACGCGGCCACCGGATGGTCCGGTCACTCCGCGCATACGCCAACTCTCCTAAAATTTGGTAGATTGAAAGAAATTTGCGGGTGCGCGAAACACACCTCGCGTGTAGTGTGTGATAGTGTCAATTTTCCAGAGTGGAAGAAATATTAGCGGAATGCCAATTTAAGGAAAGCAGTAAGACAATATAGCAATTAAAGCAGTTTATGCAAAAAATCTCATAAATGAAACACATCAAAGCACTAAATCAAATAAGGAACGAAAAGTAAAGCAATAATTAATCCGAACTTGTTATGGTTTAAGAACCTGATGCTCCCCAGCGGAGCCGCCATGCTGTCGCGCCCTATTTTGACCTGCTCGGATCAAAGCGGAGCACGGACGTATTCGGGGTGATTCCTAGGTAAAAGGGTTGAGGAGTCGCCACCTAATTATTTTTACGGTGAATTAGGACACCTAAATATTTAAACTAAGTGCTGCAATGTAAACTCCAATTTTAAGGTCTGCGAAACTAGCGAGATTCTAGGTAAGGGTTCTTTATTATCCTAAAGGGAAGGGGTTAGGCATCCTTTAAGATCCGCTAACTTGCGGTTATCCGGTCAAACTCAGTTTAATTATTGCTAGAAAAATGCATGTTTTACAAGTATAATAGATTAAAAGATGTTTGCAAATAATTAGTAAATGATGCATTTTATACAAGTACGTATTCAGATGACATAAAAAGAAAGATACATGTAAAGTTTTGAAAAATATGTATTTGTGACAATAAATTATTTATACTATCAAGGAAGTAAAATTTTGGGAATCATTGAATTGTAAATTGACAAAAGATAAACTCATCCGGAATGATTAATAAAGCAAATAAAGATGACAAAGTTGTTTTTGAAAATTTTGAATACGCGTGACGAGCCTAAAATAAATAAACTAGCGAAGAATTTCTAAGTTTGAATTCAACCGAGCCTACAAATAAATAAGCTAGCGACGGGTTTCAAATCTTAAACTACCTTATGAATTAATCCTAAGTTTGCCTATTCTAAGCATTTCAATAGTTACATACGTGCGATAAATAATATTACAATACAAAGCGGGATAAAAGCTGAATTAAAGAAAGAAATAAAATAAATAAACTCCGAGGAATAATTCGTCGTTATTTACTTTAAGCAAGCTGTCAAAAACAAACGATTAGAAACAGTTAAATACAAATAACTTCATATCCGCATTCAAAACAGTGAATGTTTTGATCACGGAGGGCTCAGACTTAAATTTGAAAAGAGCATTCCAATCACGTCGTGGCTGCAAACATATGACTAATGTGGTTATTTTGATTACCTCGCCTACTAAACGTGTCGGTCTCTCGGGTGAAATAGAAAAGATCACTATAATCACGTCGTGGCTGCGAATATATAACTTGTTGGTTATTTTAGTCACCTCGCCTACTAAACATGTTGATCTTGAATGAAATAAAGGTTTAAGTCTTCATCATTGCCCAGAAGTTATATTTCCGTCTTTGCAACTGTGGAGGCCTCAAAATCGACGGATATTTTTCATCGGCCAGTGTAGTATCGTGTTCAAATCAACAAAATTAAATCAAAGCGATGGCGAAGGCGATAGCGATAGCGATGAGCGATAGCGATAGCGATGAGCGATAGCGAGGAAAAAAAGAACAGAGGCAATTTCTGGAAAAAGAAAGACGCGATGGTTATTTTAAAACAAGAAACAGTTGATATCCGAGGCAAAGATATTTAAAACAGTAAATTAAAAAAATAGTAATCTGAAACCGAGCAATGAACTGAAACAGAAAAACAAAGATCTGAGCAAAGCGCGTATTTGTTCAAACAAGAAACAATGATATCCGTCGCAAGAAATTTAAAACAGTAAACTTAATAAAAACAATAATATATCCGCTGTACCTGATGTCTAAAACAGCTTAAACTAAAAACAGAGAAGCGAAAACGAAAGAAAAGCGCGGCCTCAATTCAATTTCGTTGGCCTTAATGTGATATTAATAAAACAAGAAGCGATTGCCAAAGAAACGAGCGTTGAGCGGTTTAAAATATCCGACCCGAAGTTCAAATTCGGAAATATTCAAATCGGGTCGCCTGACCGGTCGTTGATTCAAACCCAAATCGATTTCACACCAATTTTCAGATAACCAAGAACAAGAATACGAAATGCAAGAATTACGAAAATGTTCAAATCGGTCAACCCGACCGTCGATGATCTGACCGGATCGATGATCCAAACTCGAATCAGATTTCAACACCAAATTCAGATAACCAATAATAAGAAAATGAAATGCAAGAATTCTGAAAATGTTACCCAAATCGGGTCGACCCAACCCGGGTCAGTGACCCGACCCGAATCAGTGGTCCAAACCCGAATAAGATTTTAACACCAAATTCAGATCACCAATAACAAGAAAATAAAATGCAAGAATTCTGAAAATGTTACCCAAACCGGGTCGACCCGACCCGAATCAGTGGTCCAAAACCCGAATCAGATTTTAACACCAAATTCAGATAACCAATAACAAGAAAATGAAATGCAAGAATTCTGAAAATGTTACCCAAACCGGGTCGACCCGACCGTCGATGACTGACCGAATCGATGGTCCAAACCCGAATCGATTTTAACACCAAATTCGGATGACCAACATACATAAATATGAAATGCAAGAGTTTTGAAATGTTACCCAAACCGTCGACCAGGCAGATCGATGTTGACCGAATCGTAAATTCAAGCGAAATCGGATATTCACCAATTCAGATAACCACCATCCAGGAAAATCAACATGCAAGAATCCTGAAATGTTACCCAAATCGGGTCGACCGATCCGTCGATGATGACGACCGAATCGTAAATTCAACGAAATCGATATTCACCAATACAGATCACCAACATACAGGAATATAAAGATGCAAGAATTACGAAAATAATACCCAAACCGGTTGATGACGGTCAGATCGACCGACCGAATCATATGTCGAAATCAGAGAATCAAAAGTGGAGAACAAACCTTTTCGGACTTGATTCTTGAATAACAAGGAAGGCAAATGTTTGAAATCAAGAACACAACAAAGATTTATATATTGAATCGTTTTTTCCAAAAATCCTCCGAAAAAAATCCTCCCTAAAATGAAGAACAACATGGGGTATTTATAGGTACTCACCCCAACGCTTCAACCCCTCATACCCCCCTTTAAAACCAATTCAAATTTCAAAATAAAGGGGGAACAAAATCTGATTTTGGGGCGTGTTCTTGGGGCATGCGTTGGCGGTGTCGGGTAGGGTGGTGGCAGATGGCGAAGTGGCGGGGTAGGGTGCGGCGATGTGGGGGTAGGGGCATAGGGGTGTCTGCGACTTGGGGGGGTTAGGGTTTTTTTGTTTTTGGTTTTTGATGTTTTGGGTCTTTTGGGGGAATTAAAGGGAAGGGAATTGGGTATTGGGCGATCCGGGTGGGCTTCGGTTGGGCACTGGTATTTGTTTTTGGGTTGGGAAAATAAAATGGGTGATGGGTTGGCCTTGGACGAAAATGGGTTTTAGTTTGGGTTGGGTAGGAATTGTTTTGGGTTAGGAAATAAAATGGGTGATGGGTTGGGCTTGGACGAAAATGGGTTTTAGTTTGGGTTGGGTAGGAATTGTTTTGGGTTAGAAAATAAAAAAATGGGTTATGGATTTAAAAATATAAAAGAGGGGTTTAATATTAAAATATATTATATATATATATATTTTTTGTAAAAGATGTGAATTATTTAAAATAACATAACGACGTGATAATAATAAAATATAATATTTGCGAAATGCTTAATGCTTAATAAAAGGGAAATGCGATGCAATTTTGCGAGAATAAAATAACATAGAATTTCGGATAACTTATGATTATTATAAAATATGCAAATGATATAATAAAATGTGAATAATAATAATAATGAGATATATACACACACATATATATATATATATATATATATATATATACGCATGTATGTATATAGATTAAAATTGTTTTGAGGTGCTAAAAATAATTAAAACTGCAAAATAAATTGGAAAAGACGGGACAAAATTGAGTGTCAACAAAACCTATTGTAACTATATTATCACACAAGACACAAACTACTACACGACAAGAAGTTCGTTCACTGTAGGAGTTAGTTATGTAAGTGAGTAAAGGTAGTTAAGTAGTCAATTTGTTGTTATGATTAAACAAAAATAATATAGGTGTACATGTTATCATGTGTAATATGTTGTAATGTAAATTTATCACGAAAATAAGTTATTATTATAGTCTAAAATCTCTATTTTTTTTTACTTCATATGATAACTTAGATGACCATCAGATGACTAAATCTGACGGATCAACTAAGTTCAATACGTAAGAAAAATATAAAATCAAATAACCTTAGTTAGAAAATTTAATTTAACGCAAAATATTTTCCCACAAATTAAAATCTATCCATTAAGACGTCCACGGTCCATCCGACTTCCCCACCCCCACCCCCACCCCCACCCCGTACATATTAGTCGTACTAATGAACATAGCTCCATCACCTTCCCCTTATAAAAAGGAGAGTGTATCAAGTGACTCTCCACACAAAACTCCTCCGATTCAGAATATCAAAATCATGACGTCTTCTAGACTTAGAACCACGGGTAAAGCAATCAGTGACCTGTCTCATCAAATCAGCACTCTTATGAACCAAGTCGATGAAACCATGGAACTACTCCTGGACCACATGTAGCCAGTCCCGAGTGAAAACCAAAGGATGCTGCGTAGCATCCTATGCATCCTTGGCAATGCTGACGAGTTCAACTCTCCCCCTGAATCACCTACATAGAACGATGATTAGATTTAGGGTTTTTTCATATTATTTTTCCTGTGTCTTTAATTTTAATATGTGTTTTGCAGACTAGATTTGGGGTCTAGTTCTTGTTTTGTTGATGTTATTGTCCATGTGTCATGTTGGTTTAATGAAATTTTAATGGATGTTTTATTCATGTTACATGATCTCTTTTATTACTGATAAAATGAGCAATAACTACACAATAATAATTATATAATATATAAAAAAAGGGAAAAATATAGGGGGGAAAGGCAAACGAAATAGTGAATAAATTATTAAAAGAATATTACGCAGAAAAATGCAAGAAATTAGTTAACCAACATTTTTATCCGCCAATTACAAACGAGAAGGCACCTTCATAAATTATATTTTTTCAAACGAGAAGGCACCTTCATAAATTATATTTTTTTCAAACGAGAAGGCACCTCTATAAATCTTATCTAACCGCCTATTACAAACTGCTCGTCCTTTAAAGAAGCAAAATAATATTTTAAAAAAAGAATATTATGCACGAAAGAAAAAAGAATCTAATCAAAAAAATATTTTTCATATGTCTTTAATTTTAATGTGTGTTTTGCGGATTTGATTTAGGGTCTAGTTATTGTTTTATTGATGTTATTGTCCATGTGTCCTGTTGATTTATAGTTAATAGAATTTAAATGGATGTTTTGTTTATGTTATATTTTTTTCATGGATGTTTTGTTCATGTTATGTGATCTCTTTTATTACTGATAAAATGAACAATAACTACAGAATGATAATTATAGAATATATAAATAGAAATATAGGCGGAAAAGGCAAACGAAATAGTGAATAAATTATTAAAAGAATATTAAGTAGAAAAATGAAGGCACCTCCATATTATATTTTTGTTCAAATGAGAAGGCACCTCCATAAATCTTATCTAACCGCCCATTACAAATTACTCGGCATTTAAAAAAGGAAAATAATATTTTAAAAAAAGAATATTATGTGTGAAATTTTTTTAATAAAAAAATAACTTAAAATACATGTGAAGAGATATCTACAGGAGTCATCTAACAAATTTGCAGCATATTAACTTGGTTGATCCGTCCAATTATATCATTTGATGGTCAACTAATTCAGCATTAGCAAATAGATGTCCAAAAGCCGCGTTGATCCGGAAATGCACCTCTATAATATTAATTTGAATTTGAAAAAGACCCTTATTATTTTATTTTCAACACTTGGAAAGACACCTCTAAATTATTTGTCCAAAAGACACGTTTGAAAATGTGTCTATTCACCAAAAGGATTCATTTCATTGTCTATAAATAGACGTCCAAGTTTATTAATTTAAATACACAAGAGTTTAGTCTATTTGAGAAAAAAATAGCTTTCCTTCAATTATATAATTAGTTGTGGATCTTGTCCAAGCAAATGAAATGACAAATGGAATGGCAAAGGAAATGACAAATGGAATGACAAATGCAATGCGATTGCACTGACTGTGAATGAAGTTGATCAGGCAATAAGCTGATTGAGCTGGGATCTTGCAAGCATTCAAACTAATATAAGGGATGTGGGAGAACCTGTGAACCGATGCAACATGAAACTCTAGGGAACTATGAGACATTTTGACAAGTAGACATGTATAGAAGAATGATAGAGAGGGTACTAGCAATGCTTCTCACTGATAGAGGAATGACAATTCAAAACTTCGACACCCCTTTGGATTCCCGGCCTCCGGTGTTATCCTAATCAAAATATCTAATCTCTTCATGTTATGTTTATTTAGTATATTAATCTCTTCAATATTTTAAGTTCTTTAATTTTCAAGTAATGATATAAATTTATTTTTGTCAGTCCTTTTCTTTATTTATAAATTTTATTTGACTTACGATGTTATCAAGTAGTAACAATTATCAAATTAAAACAGAAAATGATAATTATTTTCTAAGTAAAACAAAGGTGCAAGCAAAATTATGGAAAGTAACCTATTTAAATAAAATTAATTTGAATAATAATAATTTATAATTTATTTTTTACAAAATGGATGCATGGTAGATCTATCATTGATCTGCTAGATCCGTCACTTATGAAGTCTAACAAAATCTTGTAAGCCAAAAAGAATGATTTTAAAATAGTCCAAGCTATCCCACTGTAGATTGATTAGGGGTTCTGGAAAGACAACAAAGAATCCTTTAGCCTATAAAAAATTAGAAAAAAACTGAAAAATGATAAATACGTTTTCTAAGAAGAAATAATCAAGTGCTTACTTTGGGAAGTAAAATATATCTATTGGGAAGGTAAATCTTTTGAAAATCTTTTTACCATTCTTGTTGCAAACGGAGAAATTCAGATGATACTCAATCCTTTTTTTTTTCAGAAATATTATTTTTAGAGAGGTTATTATGGAAAGTTACATATTTTTAAATAAAATAAGTTTGAATAATATTAATTAATAATTTATTATTTATTAAATGTATACATGATAGATCCGTCATTCATATGGTTGAACCGTCACTCAGGTAGTCTAAAACAATCTTGCACGCCAAAATGAAAGAATTTAAAATCGTTCAAGCGATTAGGGGTTTTTGACCGACAAAAATAATATGTTAGCCTATAAAAAATTTGGGTAAAAATGAAAAATATTAATTACATTTTTTAAGAAGGAAGTAATCATGAAGGGGAGCCTTAGAGTAACTGGTAAAATTGTTGTCATGTGATCAGGAGGTCATGGGTTCAAGCCGTGAAAATAGCCTCTTGCAGAAATGTGAGGTAAGGATGCATGCAATAGACCTTCTCCGGACCCCGCGCATAGCGGGAACTTAGTGCACCGGTATGCCCTTTTTTAAGAAGGAAGTAATCAATTATTTACTTTGGGAAGTAAAACATAATGTAGTCGTGCTATTTAATGGACTCCTCCACCAATTTGTCTTTCTCTATCGTCCTATACATATGCATGCATTCACGTCCACAAAACACAAATATTTTCATACAAAATTCTAGTCTCCAATTAAAATAAAAGTTACTCCAACCAAAAAAATGAAGCTCAATAGTGAAACATCTCTACTAGCATTGCCCATTGCTGTGGAGATCCTGTATAGCAAGTCTGACAAGAACCTCAGAAACTTTAAGGGTGAAGTATACGAAATGCTAGCTAGAATTATCCATGACATGAACAGAGACTATGTCAACAAAATCTTATTGAACCCTACTCCACTCACCACCCTGTTCGCAATGCACAAGGATGGTTACCCACCGGAGAGCCCTGCCACCAAGGACAAAGAGGTCATTGAGATTTCTGATGACAATAGTAACTCTGTCCACCAGTCGCAAGCCCCGAAGGTCAGCCCCAAATTGATGGCCAAATTCCTGGACATCTCCGCCACCTAGTGTGGTTGTGTCCGTGGTTCCATTACCGTGTCACCCTGCTTTGATCTCTTTTGATGTGGATTTCTTTGTTGGACTTCCTAGTTTTATTTAACGTTTAATTTGTGTTTTTATTGGAAGTCGAGTGGCTGTATTTATCCTTGTTTTTATTTATTTATTGAAGTTCTAATTTACGTTAGTTTTAATGCGATTCAAAGCTAATATGACTTGAATAAATAACAAAGCTACAATAATCAGTTACATATTTGGTTTAAACTAATACATAATGTAATAAGCTGAACAAAGTGAAAACATTTTTTATAAATCAAAAGAATTGATCCCACATCTGTTGTAAGAATTTACCCGATTTTAACATTAAATATGTTTAAAAGTTAAGATACAAAATAAATAAATAAATAAATAAATAAAGATATATTGTGTATTATTTTGTTTATCATGTTATGTGGTTCTTTAGAGTTTCAAGAATACTTTGGGTATGTTCTTCCAAATTTGACCTTGTTTAAATAATCAACATTCATTAACTATATTTGTTTTTTTATAGACATTGATTAGGAGTATATTAGTAAAAGCACTCCTAATTTTCTTGGAATGAGCACTTTCTTAACGGGTGTGCACAAGCTAAAAGAATCACTTATTATGGAATGGATGGAGTAGTAACTGATAGAATAATTAATAATTATTATTGTAATTAGTAATTATTGATTGTAGCATCTCATGTATATGGTAGATGATACTTATATCCTCTAGCATTAACTTAGAAGATTAGATTAGCATGATATTCTCTTCATCATATCCTCTAGCATTGACTTAGGAGATTAGATTAGTATGATACTCCCTTCATCATATCCTCTAGCATTGACTTAGGAGATTAGATTAGCATGATAATCTCCTTTCATTTAGCTTGTAATAGTGGTATATTTACCACATTTGTGGAAGATGAATATTGAGAAAAATATTCTAATTACTCTAATTATTCTTACATGGTATCAGATTAAGGAAAAAGATCCTACCCCTAAACACTTTTCTCCAAAATTCTATCCACCTACCTTCTTCCTCCATCGATCGAACATCCCCTTCTCTTATTTTTTTACCCTTCTTCCATTATCGTTGTCTTTTTCCGATCAACTATGTCGGACTCCAAATCCACATTTCATCCCGCTCTTGCAGTCTCCAACATCAAAACACATATTTCCATCACTCTTGAGATGGAAAATGTTCATTATACCACTTGGGCCTAGCTCTTTAAAATCTATTGTCGCTCCCACCTGGTTATTCATCACATAATCCCACCAAAAAAAAGGCAAAGAAAAGGTGTGAACCATAGACGATGAAAAAGAACTTTGGATAACTCTCGACGCCACCATTATCTCATAGATTTATGCAACTATCTCTAGTGATTTGTTTCACATAATAATGGAACCTGATTCTACGGGAATTGAGGCCTGGAATCGCTTATGGGATATTTTTCAAGACAACAAAAATTCCCGTGCCATCACGTTGGAGAAAGAATTCTCCACCACTAACATGGAGGATTTTCCAAATGCATCGGCGTATTGTCAACGCCTCAAAGTTTTGTCGGATCAACTCAAGAATGTTGGTTCTCCGGTCACTAACAATCGATTGGTTTTACAATTAGTTGGTGGACTTACGGACGCATATAGTGGCGTGGGAATGCTCATCCGACAAAGCAATACTCTCCCACTTTTTTACCAAGCCTGCTCAATTCTCACTCTTGAAGAGGCGAGTTTTACCAAAAAGGCCGCAACCGTATCAAACTCCGCCATGATTTCCGCCCCGACACATCAAAATACTACCAATTTTGAGCCTACACAACAAAATCGTGGATAAAAAGGATGAAATGGTGGTAAAAACGAAGAGGAAATCACGGAAATAACAAAAATGGGGGCCACTGGAATTCCGGTGGCGGCGGCGGAAATAATGGCCGAAACAGTAGTAACGGTGGCCAGAACAGGCAGCCCTACGGCGGTCCAGCCCAGTGGGCCTGGAAGTGTCACCGTGCCCAGTCCCAGTCCTAGGTCCACTGGGCAACCAGCCAATTTTTATGGACCTGGCAGTGTTGGGCCGAGACACAACAATAACAGTGGCAGTTTTGGGCCACTGCCGAACCAGTGGTAGGAGCCCATTCGGCAGTGGCTAGCCCAACCAATATTGATTCCGCCATGCACACCCTTGGACTTAATCCGCCCAACGCGTATTGGTATTTGGACTCTGGAGCTACGTCTCAAATGACGTCCTCCTATGGTAATCTCTCGTCCTATTTTAATTTGAGAAAAAATAATGGTATAATTGTCGGAAATGGTCATTCTATTCCAATTCGAGGTTATGGTTCTACTAAATTATCTCCACCAACCCCACAATTAACCTTAAAGAATGTTATTCATGCTCCATAATTAATTACAAACTTGGTATCTGTTAGAAAATTTACTACTGCTAATTGGGTATCTGTTGCTTTTGACCCTTTTGTATTTTTCGTGAAGGATTTTTAGACGGGGACACTTCTAATGAGATGTGATAGCCAATGGGAGTTATATCCATTCACCTCACCCATTCAACGGTCCAAGTTACCATATATTTTTTCCGCTTTAACATCTTCATTATGGCGTGAACATTTGGGTCATCTGAGAGCCCCTGTTTTATACTCCCTCAAATAAAATAATTTTATTTCATGTACTCAAACACGAACTTTGAATAAGTGTCATTCATGCCCACTTGGTAAACATGTTCAATTGTTGTTTGTTTCCTCAAATTCATGCACACTTATGCCTTTTGATATTATCCATTGTGATATTTGGACTTCCCCTGTTTTGAGCTCTTCGGGCCATAGATATTATTTGCTTATTTTAGATAATTACTCTAATGGTCTGTGAACATTTTCTTTGTCAAAAAAATCACAAGTGTTTTCCACATTTCTCAAATTTAGAGCATTCATCCGAAATCAATTTGAATGGGATATCATAAATATTCAATGTGATAATGGGAGGGAATTTGATAATAGGCAGTTTTGAGATTTTTGCAACTCAAATGGTTTACACTTTCTTCTTTCATGTCCCCACACATCCTCACAAAACGGGAAAGCAGAACGAAAAATAAGAACCATAAATAACATTGTTAGAACATCCCTTGTCCATGCAACATTACCCCCCTTATTTTGGCATCATGCACTACAAATGGCCACATATTTATTGAACATATTCCCTCACAAAAACTTGTCCTATCAAGCTCCACTAAAAATCATATACCTACATGACTCCTCGTATTCTCATTTACGGATATTTGGGTGCTTGTGCTATCCTCTTTTCACATTCTACCACAATCAACAAACTTCAATCCCGATATACTCCAGACGCTCCACTTCTGGGTATTGTATATTTCTGTATATCCTTCTAATCATCGAGGTTACAAGTGTTACGACCTATCCTCCAATAAAATCATTATAAGTCGTCATGTCATCTTTGATGAAACAAATTTCCCATTTACAAAAATGCATAAGATCGGACCATCCACCTATGATTTTTTAGATGATGGCATATCCCCGTATTTGTCCCAACATTTTTCAAGTCCCACTGCCTCGGGTTCGGCCAACCCAAATATTTTGGGCTCCGGAACAGTGGCCCAACAACGTCCCACAACCACTGTTTCAGCTATCCCAAACTATTTGGGAAAACTGGGTCAAGCAACAGTGGCCCAAATTCAAGAAACTGCTGCTAATCAAACTGGGCCAGTGTTACCGTTACTAGGCCCAGTTACTACTTGCAAAAATAGTGACCCAATTTCCAACATTCCCGGTTCAGGAAATTTTGACAATCCCATCGGCCCAGTCCCTTTTCCGACCCAATGACCCATCACCCGAAGTCAACACAATATTGTCAAACCCAACGCCAAATATAATCTACATACCCGAGTCTCCAAATCACCTTTGCCTCGTAATCCCGTGTCTACTCTACATGACCCGAATTGGAAATTGGCTATGGATGATAAATTTAATGCTCTCATTAAAAATAGTACGTGGGAATTGGTACCTCGACCACCTAGTGCTAATATAATTCGGTCTATGTAGATTTTCAGTCACAAAGAAAAATATGATGGTATTTTTGAGCGGTATAAGACCCGTCTTGTAGGTGATGGAATGACACAGCAGATTGGTGTAGATTGTGGTGAGACGTTCAGTCCAGTGGTCAAACCGGCAACTATCAGAACAGTCCTTAGACTGGCTCTCTCGAATGGATAGCCACTTCATCAGTTGGATGTCAAGAATTCCTTCCTTCATGGACACCTAAATGAAACTGTATACATGTACCAACCCTTGGGATACAGGGACTCCAAGTATCCCAATCATGTGTGCTTGCTCAAAAAATCATTATATGGTTTAAAATATGCTCCCCGGGCCTAGTACAAGCGGTTTGTAGATTATGTTTCGAATATTGGGTTTTCCAACAGCCGCTTCGACCACTCTCTATTTATCTACCGTCAGGGTAATAATATTGCTTATCTTCTTTTATATGTGGATGATATTATATTAAATGTCTCATCCGATGCTCTTCATAAGTCTAGCATATCACAGCTTGGCTCTGAATTTTCCATGAAGGATCTTGGGCCACTGCACTACTTTCTAGGCATAGCTATGACACATCACACAGGTGGTTTATTTTTATCCCAAAGGAAGTATGCGGCTGAGATTGTTAAACGTGCTGGTATGTCATCCTGTAAACCATCGGCCACTCCAGTTGATACTAAATCCAAATTGAGTGTATCCTCCGGAAAGCCATTTGCCGATCCGACACTTTACCGCAGCTTGGCAGGAGCTTTGCAGTATCTCACATTCACCAGGATGGATATTTCTTATGCGGTACAACATATGTGTCTATTCATGCATAATCCGATGGATGGTCATATGCATGCTCTCAAATGCATTGGGGTTATATTCAGGGTACTCTAGAGTACGACTTACATTTATAGCCATCGTCGACATCCACACTTGTCTCATATACTGATGCTGACTGGAGAGGATGCCCAGACACCAGACGCTCCACTTTTGGGTATTGTATATTTCTGGGTGATAACTTGGTCATCAAAACGGCAACCAACGTTGTCTAGATCCAGTGCGAAGCAAAATACCGAGGTATTGCCAATATAGTGTCTAAATCATGTTGGCTTCAGAATCTGCTCCTAGAACTTCGCTGTCCAATTCTGAAGGCCACATTGATGTATTATGATAATTTTAGTGCTATCTACCTGTCTGGGAATCCAGTCAATCATCAACGCACTAAACATATTGAGTTTGATATCCACTTCGTTCGTGAAAAGGTCTCACGCGGACAAGTGTGTGTCTTACATGTCCCGTCACGCTATTAGATTGTAGATAAATTTACTAAAGGACTTCCGCTGGTATTATTTGAAGACTTTCGGGACTGTTTCAGCATACGCCTGCATATCGTTTCAACTGCGGAAGAGTGATAGAATAATTAATAATTATTATTGTAATTAGTAATTATTGATTGTAGTATCATGTATATGGTTGATGATACTCATATCCTCTAGCATTAACTTGGAAGATTAGATTAGCATGATATTCTCTTCATCATATCCTCTAGTATTGACTTAGAATATTAGATTAGCATGATACTCTCTTCATCATATCCTCTAGCATTGACTTAGGAGATTAGATTAGCATGATACTCTCCTTTCATTTAGCTTGTAATAGTGGTATATTTACCATATTTCTGAAAGATGAATATTGAGGAAAATATTCTAATTACTCTAATTATTCTTACAGTAACAACTTGAAATGTTTTCGCAGTATATTCCCAAAAGGATATATGAACATCTTCATCCAACTGCCAATACTGCAATTCTCAAATGTTGTGGACAAAATTGGGTTGCAACTTTGGCTGTTAGTCATGGTCAAAGAAGACTCAAAGATAGTTGAAATGTTTTTGTCGTATACAATAATATCAAAAGAGGGTGTGTCCTTAAATTTGGATTGCGTGAAGTAACACCAGATGTTGTTGTCTTTGATATCAAAGTGAACCAAGAAGGAACATCTCATTGTCCAATTGAGCTTGAGTAGTTTGTATGAGTGTTGTATTGATATTGCTGATTTTAAAATTTCAATTGTATTTGGAAATGTTAGGTTCTTTAATTTTTCTAAAACAACTATGTAATTCCTAAGGTTTACGTAGTTGACCATCACATAATTTCACTCGACGGATCAACCAAGTTCATTATGAAAGAATAGCACATTATTAATTTCATTCGACGGATCAACCAAGGTCATTATAAATATCTTTCCCGAGTTTGTTAGCTTTACCAGCAAACAAGTCTGTCTTTATTTGGAGTTTTTGTTGCATTATGAAGAATGAGAATACTCCAATAAGCCTTGTTCGCTGGATAAGGCTAACAAATTCGGGCTGGATATATAGTTAACTTGCGTGTGACATTTCTGTTTCCATAGTCGTCATCACTTAAGGCAACACAATCTCATCTTTACTTTACTCTAACTTTATCTCTAATCGTACATCCAAACCTTCTGCTAAATTGGTGTCGTTCGAGTTGTGATGGTTAATAACTATGACTTTCTTGGCATGTAACCAGCTATGAATCGCATGGCACTAGTTTAGCGTAAAGTTTGAATGTAATTTTTTTCAATTGAAGGACTCGCTCATTCTACAATATTCTAAGGTTTGTACAACTTTAAAGTGAATGAAGTTTGAAGTAATGTAGTGAGATCTTTGCATAGCCTAAGTTGTTTTTGAATGGCATTCAACAAGAACGAATAGATATTAGAAAATATATACCAAAAAAGGATTAATCACACAACTGTTAGAATAATTTACCCCATTTGAAATTTAATTTTACTTTAAAAGTTATTTTACAAAATTAAATGTGTTTTTTTAAAATGAATGAACTTTGAATAATTATTAGAAAATAATGAATTTATTGTTAAAACAAACCCAAAAAGTGATTATTATTGTCTAAATCCTCTATTTCCTTCCTTTCCTATGGTTCAATTAGCTGACAATCAGATGAATCAACTTGACGGATCAACCAAGTTATGAATAATAATAAAACAAAAATAAGTGAGACTCACAGTATTCGAACACGAGAACAGGTGGTCGCATAGATGACTCGTCACCACTCGGCTGGAATAGCCCCATCTATTTAATCGTGTTAGTCCAAATGTATTTGTACAATACCTGTTGTGGGGGCAGATCAAATAAATAAATTATTAGTTAAATAAATAAATCAAATCAACATATAATACACACTACTAAAGGACCTTAGATGCTTTAATACAATTGTATGTGAAAAGATTTGTGACTTGGTAAATCACACTATCCCGCAAAGTATAAGCTACTACACCACAACTAGTTCGTCCAACGTAGAAATTAGTTAAGTAAATAAGGAAATGCGTATGAGTAGTGAATTTGTTGTTAAAACTCAACCATAACAGTGTGGCTGTACATGTTAACACATGTAATATCGTGTTATGTGGCTTTAACACACAAAAAGTGATATTATTGGTTAGATCCTCTATTTTCTTCCTTTTCATATGGTTCACTTAGCTGGCAATTAGATGAATCAACCTAACGGATCAACCAAGTTATTTTTGTTGGCACCAATGAAAATAATAAATATAATTTCGAAACTTAAAAAAAAGTTTATTCCCACTGCTACATTAAAATACTAAAGTGTTTGATTTCAAATCCATTCATACTCCCCTCCCAATTTGGAACCCGACATTCTCTCTTCCTTCTCTGTTTTCTCTACCCGCTAAAACACCAAAGTTAATCTACTATGGCGAGATAAAAGGTAAAAAACATCATGCCAGGACATGTGTCTAGAAGAAAAATAAAATGGTGTTGCCGTAGCGCAGAACCAGCACCAGTAGAAAGCCTTCCACAACCACCAGTAAAATGACGCAGAACGAGACCTGCAACAGAAAAGAGGGACATTAAGACCACTTGTAACTCTTTAGAAAATTTAGAAAAAGTCAATGAAGAGTTGAAAAACCATGATATCTGACAGAAATTGAGTAAAGGGGGCAAGAATGATGATGAGAAAGGAAAAGGAAGAAGAAAGTTAAGGAACATTGAATGGTGAAAACTATCCAAGAACCAGATCTAGAAATGTTTTTGAAGTTACACCTTTAGTTAACACTATTGAAAGTGTAGAGAATGTAATTGTTGATGATGAGGCTGAGATTGAACAGGAAGATGAAAAAATTGATGACAGGGATTAGAGTGACAATGAAAGAGAGGAATCTAATGGAGGCGCCAATCCCAAGAATGATGGTGCAAAGGAAGGAGATGAAGTGGATGTAGGTGAAAATGATGAAAATGAATTGAATGTAGGTGGAGAGGACAAGGCTAATGGTGAAAAAGATGGAGATGAAGTGGATGAAGATGACAAGGCCGAGGGTGAAAGGGATGGAGATGAAGTGGATGCAGTTGAAGAGAAAAATGTTGATGGTGGGAAAGATGGAGATGAAGTGGATTTAGTTAAAGATGACAAGATTGATGGTGAAATGGATGGAGATGAAGTGGATGCGATTGAAGAGGACAATGCTGATGGTGGGAAAGATGGAGATGAAGTGGATTTAGTTGAAGATGACAAGGCTGATGGTGAAAGGGATGGAGATGAAGTGGATGCAGTTGAAGAGAACAATGTAGTGGGAAAGATGAAGATGAAATAAATTTAATTGAAGATGATAATGCTGATGGTGAAAAGGTGGAGATGGAGTGGTTGCAGTTGAAGAGGAAAATGTTGATGGTGAGAATGAAGCAGATGAATCGGATAAAGGCGCCGATGACCAGAATGAGGGTGAAAGGGAGCAAGGAACCACCATTGAGGTATATCTGGGTATCCGTAAAGATTTCTTTTCCCCATAATTTTGTGAGTCTTGATTACTTCGCTAGTTATCCTATCATATGTCTTTGTTGTATGAATTGCTTGTATGGAAATTTACAGCTAAAATGGTCAATAAGTATTCAATCTTTATTGGTTAAAATGGAGTTTGTGGCTTTTTATATATCTTCACTCTATAAAGAACATAGTTGAATTAGCAATATAATTAAGTTTTTTGTTTACTCAACATGTAAATGATGATGTTGTCAATGAAGAGGATCTACATAAACCCTCAATACCCGATTGTGTGAGAGTCATTGACATTTCCTTCTACGGATTCAAGACACTTTGGATGAACATGGGTAAGCCTTATCTAAGATGACCCAGAGATGTTCCATGGATAAGTTGAAAGATTTCAGAAACACGTTATTGGAAATGAATATTATGCATGATTTTAAGGAGATGTGCTTTGGTCCTTTCATGAAAATGAGCCAAGATTGGAACTTCAACGGAGAACTAGTTCACAATCTTCTCATCCGTAGAATAACGAAATGCGACAAGAAGCATGAGGTATGGTTCCTTGTCTACGACAAGCCAATTTGTTTCAGCTTAAAAGAGTTTGCTATTGTGACTAGACTTCGTTGCTCTGCTGAACTATCCCAAGAGGAGGAAGATGCTCTTCAGAATAGTCTTAGTGTTGTTGCACTTCTACGAAAAGTCCTAGGTAAAATGACAAGCTTACAGGAAGATGATTTATTCATGAAAATAAGGTCTTCAAAACTAAATTCAACAGAGAAGCTAAATATGAGCTTAGTGTACTTTGTTCATACCATAATTGTGTGTCGCGCCAACAGAAAGGACATTGACCATAAGATGATAAAGATGGCCGATAATATAAATATTTTTCAGAATTATCCATGGGAAAGAAAGTTCTGAGTTTCTAGTTGATGTCCTGCAAAAGGACATAAAGCAACCAGTTCTGAATAAAAAAATGACAAGAGGGAATACCATTACAATTTTTTCAGTTTCTCATATGCCTTCATGGTAACATTTTTACCTACTTTTTGTTCCTTTTTTGTGGTTTTGAATTGACAAGTTAGTTATGTAATGATTGTATTTTTCTAATGTCAGTGTTGGATATATAAACTTATACCGTCAATTGGACGTCTTATCACCGAATCAACTGAGTCGTTCTTCTCCAAGATGTTAAAATAGTAGAAGAAAAAAACTATGTCTCTATGGCAACAGGTTGATCCATTTGGAGATGGTATAATGCACCATGCAGATGTAAGATAATTTGTCAATGTTTATGCATTTTAGTGGTTTGGTTCGCTTTTATGCTCGTTAACAAATTTCATTTACGACGACTGCAGACGGAGGTGCATCATTTCCTTGTCCCTACTCATCAAGAGACATATCAATCATTCATGAGGGACTTTGTTCCACTTGGCTAAGATTTTCAAGACAAAATAATTGATAGGCTGAAAAAATATTTGGAAGGGGAAACGTCAATAACAGGGGCAGAAACTGCTAGAGATGTAGGTGATGTTTTTGGTGAAGGCTCAGGAGATAGAGTTGATCCATCTGGTTCTGTTGATGTAGAGGGGGTATCATCAGGAGGTGTTAGTACCTCAAGACATATAGTCGGTTGCATTCATTGTGTCCGTGAGTCACCTCCCTTAAATAAGGTGTTAGAAGAGGTGACAAATATCCGAGTGGCACATGATACCATTCTTCATAGAATAGAGCAGCGTGGGAAAAGTAATTTGAAAGGAAGTATACATGAGCAAAGTCCTGAGGGTTCAGCAGTTAAAATGTGAAGAAACTTGACCTCTACAAACCTGTTGATATTCAGAAGAAGAAAGTTTAACTTAGCTGGATCAACATGAGGTCAGATAAACAACACATTGGTTATACCGTGAACATGGACTTTACATGGTTCAAGTACCTCAGCAGACCCGACAACTGGTTAACAGATGATGTAAGTTAACTTCCTATTAGTCATCTAAATATAATTTTTTATGCATGTATTTGGTGATAGGAGCAAAAAATTTTTTTGTAGCATGTTACTGAAATAATGGCACTGATGCAGAGTCATAGCATAGATTACCCTGAATACTATGATCAATCAGACGTCATTATGGAGGTATTTTTTTATTATGCCTTGATGGCAATATATGATGATATTGTGGTTAAGAGTGCGGTAGAACAGAGAAGTATTGAAGATGTGTTGAATGAGTATGAATTCAATGATCAGATCCTTGATTATGTTACAGGTGATCATCCGCAATTATTTGGTATGTCTTGGGTAGGTGTTGAGAGAGTGTTTTGTGTATGGAATGTTGAAAACCAACACTACTGCACTATTGTTTTCATCATTAATGATGTCACGATTGAGGTTTATGACTGCAACAGGAGAGTAAACTCAATTGAAAAGGTTGATGGTCTGATAAAACCCATTCAGATTTTTCCAAAGTTGCTCAAAGACTACGTCAAGTTCAACCATTTGTTCATAAAAAGACTTACCGAACTGTGGAAGGTTAAGCATGTTGTTGAGGATGTCCCACAGGACAAAATAGGTGAAGCATGTGGTATCTACTCACTGAAGTTCATTATTCATCATGGCTGGCCAAAGCATGGAGAGTTTGCGCGCAAACAAGATACATGCTTTCAGAGAGAAATTTGCCATCGAAATTTTTCACAAGTGTATTGAATGACCCATCATATGATGAGCATTGTGTGTAGTTCTTGTACTTGGTGCTTAAGATTACTGGTTGTATTGACCTTGCTAATGTTTTTTATAATGACTTCATTTTGTGATTGAAACAACAAGAACATGAACATGTAATTAGAGGGGAATTATTCTCACAAACAATTGTGGTTATTCCTTAGGAGATAATGTTTTGGTAGAATTATAGCATAACATAGTAAAATTCGATAATTGTTCAATGTTAACCAAATATCTAACTTGGTTGACTCGTCGAATGCATTCATCTGATGGTTCAACTAGATATCATATTAGGCCCATATTCAGGCTATTCACTTAGTTGACCCATCGAATGCATTCATCTGATGGTTCAATTAAAAGTCACATTAGGTAACCGTTCAGGATATTCACCTAGTTGATCCGTCGAATGCATTCATCTGATGGTTCAATTAAAAGTCATATTAGGCCATTGTTCATGATATTCACTTTGTTGATCGATCATAGTATACTACTTGAAGCTTCAATCATTTAATTAGAGGGACAAGAGATTTCCAGAAATTAAATCTTAATCATGAAAATTATAAAAAAATTAGAGGGACAGACAATTCATGATTCAGTTAGTAAGTCAAAATTACACAAACTGAACAAGAGTTTACCATAAATTAGATCTTAATCATGAACATCAAGATAATCTTAAACTAAATAAACAAAAAGTGAAGTTGACCCTTCATTCATTTATCTTTATACAAGCAGCCCGAACAACTATTCCAGCTATAAAAGCATGTAGAATATGGATTGAGTCAGCTTTAATATTTTTAACAACATCAACTTTGGCAACCTGCTCTTCAACAACATCAACCTTCTCTTGACTTATGTTAGATCCCTGGTAATCGTTGTAAGCTTCAAGGGCTTCCTAATACGTTTTGTACGACTTGTAATGATTTTGACTAAACCCTTTAACCATTGATTCACACTCGCGCCATGTCGTGTATATACTGGGTACCCTACCACGAAATACAACATAAAACTTGTTAGTCATTTTTTAGAAAATAATAAAAGGTACATAAGAACAAGAAGAAGAAGAAGAAGAAGAAGATGATGGAAAATGAGATCTAAATAAAATAGGGTGCAATAATATAATAGGATTTTATTCTAGTATATACGGTAGGGGAAATACAGAGGTGTGTTTTTTGAGAAATGAGGAAATATAAAGGTGTATTTTTGGAGAAAGGAGAGGCGTATATAATACACCATTAGAGAAAGGAGATTTTAGTTTTTCAAAATATTGATCAGAGGAGTTTATTATTAGAAGGAGAGAGAAGACGACGTTAAGACGTCGTTATAACCCTCTTCATTAATGCCCAACTTCAGCGTGAGGGCATAACTGGGACAAAAAAGTTATAGCCTGTGTGAAATAACTTAAATGTCCTCGCTCTCCCTATTCTGCCCACAAGATTTCTATCCAACAATTATTTTCCTAGGCTAAATACATCGATAATTCTTAAACTTGTCGATAAATTTTATTTATACACTAAAATTATGACATGTCTTAAGTGCTCACCTAGATTCACCATAAAGTATTTCGATTAAATACTTTTAGCTCATATCTTGAAATAGTTATGCCCATAAGCGTATTATGTAGATAAATTATTCACATAAAATATGACCCCTCCTTAAATTATGCACATTGGCATCAATTGAAATATGTCTAAGATTTTATAACTTATTGAGGCTAACACGTATAATTAAAGAAGGAGAGATATTTTAAGTGGTAAAATTGTCTACGTAATTGACTCTTAAGAACACGTGCAAAAGTTTTTTCAATTTTTGCGTCGAAAGTGTCCAACAAAAATACTTATCATGTGTTCAGATACTCAACCGAACAAGCCGCTATTTGAGTATCTGAAAAAAACTTTAATGACAAGTTTAAGAAGTTAGTCGACGTATCCTACTTCTTAATTAATTTAAAAATGGACACAAAATGAGAAATTGAAAAGGTAGCCAGGTTAAATACAAAGAAAAGAAAACTTATAAAAGGAACATGCAGTTCGCACTGATACCCCCTATTTTGGGGTGGTCTTATTTTTGTCCCTTAAATCACATGTATTTAATTTTTTTCCTTCGGCACTTTAAGTAACAAAAGTGTGACAGAAAATACCTCTGACATCGAAACAAAAAAATAATAATTCTATGACCTAATTTTGCAAGGCAATGTTTGATAGAAACTATTCATATTTAGGCAAGATTACATATAAATTATGCCTTGCAGACATAGTTTTGTAGAAATTAAGTTATCCGACATAACTTCATTTCTACAGAACTTATGCCGGACAAGACATAGTTTCTATGTAACTTTTTCGGACAGTGCATATTTTCTATGAAACCTTGCCTTGAGAATTAGTTACTACACAACTTATGCCGGATAACTTAATTTCTACAGAACTATGCCGGACAAGGCATAGTTTCTATATAACTTTGTCCTAATGGACGTAGTTTCTATGAAACCTTACCTTGCGAAATTATTTGTTTAACTTTGTTGGGAATCCAGAATCTCTAGTTTCGTAGACCAACGAATAAGAGTATTTTGGCCCACAAATTATCATTAAATGAGAAATAAGGGCAAAAATTATAGACCAATGATGTGAGGGGTAAAAATTAAAGACCAATGCATATGAAGGGCAATGTGTCATTCACAGAAATGCCCGAATTTCGGGGTGGTCTTTATTTTTTGCCCCTCAAATCGTTGGTCATTAATTTTTTTCCCTTCAGTACTTTAAAATGGCCGAAAATTCCCTAACATTGAAAAAATAAAACAAAAATCGAATTTTGGGTTTGAAGCCCGACAGAATGACAATAATTTTGCAAGATAAATGTTTCATAGAAACTATGCCTATTTGCGGATAAAAATTATGCCTTAAGTCGTAGTTCTGTCGAATATGCATTGCCCGACATAGTTATGCAGAAATTTAAGTTATCCTACAGAACTGTGCGTTAAGGCATAATTTCTATGTAACTACATGGAGAATAGGCATAGATTCATAGAAACCTATGAACCTACATAGAGAATAGGCATAGAAACCTATGCCTTGCGAAATTATTAATTATTGACTTTGTTAGGGATCGAACCCAGAATCTCCCAAGTGAATAAGGATACTTTGGACCATAAATTTTTATTAAATGAAATGTAAGGGAAAAATTTAAAGACCAGCGAACTGAGAGGCAAAAATTAAAAACCATCATGAAGGACTATCCACGCAAATGAAGGTCAATCCGCGCAAAAACTTGAAAGGAATAATTACATCTCATAGTTAACTCTATGATATTTTTACCTTTAGTAACTATTGTTTAAATAAATTACATAGCATAACTATAATGTGTATTTGAATTACCTATCATAGCTATATTATATATTTTAAGTAGAATACTCTATTTCTTATTATTTTTATTCTTGAATGAGAAACTTAAGACTAGGGTTTCACATGCTTCTTCTCCCTCCGCCGCCGTCGGACGGAGCTCCGGCGAAACTCATTGCCATCAGATTTGGAGCGTTCTCACCGTTATTGACATCGCCGCCGGAGCTCCGCTGAAACCCAATGATCCTTTTTCACTTTGCTAGCAGCGACGCCATGCCTCCCGTCGCCGTCGGACACCACTGCTCGCTGGAAAAGCCGATCCCAAAGTATACTATGCCTTCCGTCACCGTCGGACACTACTGCTCGCCGAAAAATACAATCCTAAATTGATCTGCTAGGCCACCATGAACCGTCGGCGCCTCCTACTAGATCTGAAGTTGTGTACTTGTTGCTACTTGTTTAATTGTTTGTTGTAATTTTTGGGAAAGATAGAAATTGAATCTACTGCATCAAAGTGGCTTTCAAAGCAACAAATTGGCTCTAAAACTGAGCACAATCAACATTTGGTCACCAACACCCTCTATCTTTAGTATGCGTAGGGAACGAGAAGGAGATCTTTTTGTATACAAATGAATATAGTGAATATGCAAGTATTTTAGAGTGTATTCATTTTTTCTAGTGTAAAATCCAATTTTTTGTTATGTATTTTCTTTCTTGTATTCAATTTTTGAGTGTATTCATAATTTTTAGTGTAAAATTCAGTGTTTGGGGTGTATTTTATTTCTTGTATTCAGTTTTTGTTGTATTTTGAAGGAGATTTTTTGGTACACAAATAAATAAAGTAAATTTGAATACAACTTTTAAATATAATAAATTGAATACAGTATAAAAGTAACTACAAATAAATATAACTAAGTTGAATACATCTGACTTGAATACAACTGACTTGAATATATAATAGATTTTTACTCGTTGTATTCATCAATACAACGAGGTCGTTTTATAAATACATCGAGATTGTTTTATGAATACAACTAGCTGTAACAACTAAAAAATAGCTACGTCTTGTAAATATTAAAATAATTTAAAACTTCTAAACTATAGTCATTTGTGTAAGTTTCACAAATAGGAACTAGATCCTAGGTCCACATTGATTGGGCTTGGGTGTCCCAACAGAAGCCCTTTTAGGTGTGGATTTAATGCCGCTACAATTGTTACTGTCACTGTTTTGGATACTACCAATGTTCTGCCAGTTTTGGAATTTGAAAGAGCATACAGAGTAGTTATAAACAAAAAGGAAGATTAACTTTGTTATGGTTTCTAAAAGTAATTTATAAGACGATCAATTCCAAAATGTCAAAGTTACCTTAGGGAAAAATTGTTTACTTCTAAATTAATTTATGACTCTAATAGTCGAAGAAAAACTCCTTTTTTAGGGTATTGTTTTACTTATTGATGAAAGTTTAAATATAGTCGTTCCTAACAAATCATTTGGTTCATCGATGTGATAGATAAGCGAATATTGATATCTATAATAAGATATGTATTAGACTATCTCTTTTCAGTAAACGATGGGTGACAGGAACAAATATAGATTTTTAATTCTCCTTAATGTTTTATGTCGTTAAAGAAGTGAAAAGTTAAGACAACACAAGCTCACAGATTCACCTTAATTGAAGTACATAAATGTAAAAAACAAAACCTTTAAGCATAAAGGAGTAAGGGGGAAAAGCAAATTAAACCATTGAGGAGTTACAAGGTACTGTGAATTTTCATTAACTACGTGAATATCCTTTTATTCGACGAGGAAAGAAGAAAGAAGTATCTGAGACAATAACAATGAAGTTTACAGGGGGAACTCATCAAGTCGATGCTTTCTGAGCAGGGCGAAGCTAGAGGGTCAAAAGAATTCTTCCGTATCCTTAATAAAATTTTTGTCTCCACCACTTTTGCTATGATTCTTCCAAGTTACTTTTTGTTTTAATTATAATGGTGGCCACATGATATCCAGACTAACCGGCACGCACCTCGACTATTTTATTGAATACGTAATGGGTACCTAATCTTTCAAGTTCGATCGTTTAGCCAATCCATTGATTGGTTCTCCAAGGTCAAAAAAACAGCTAGCATAAATGCTCCTTATATTGACCTCAATTTCCTCAAGAGAATCATTTATTGTGATCATAGTCACACATTCAGATGAGATTTTCCTTTGTTTTAAAAACTTTCTGGTGTTCAGATGACTTTGTTGGCATGAACTCAAGGTTGAAAATGTACTGTATGTAATTATCTTCATGGCTAAAGACTCCTCATTATCCTGCATAAAGAAAACAAAATCCATTTTTCTTATAAATTGGAAAGCAAAAAAAAATAAGTTTCATGTTGATACTAACTTTAGTATTTTTCATGATATATTGTTCGAAATGAAATTGGGATGAGAGAAACCATATAACAACGTGTCTATGGGAGGGCACCCATTAAAATTCTCACCGAACTAAAAGATCGACTCAAATAAAAAAAAATTTAAGTTTAGTATAATTTGATCTAGATGGTAAAAAGAATTTCTTATCATAGAGGATCGATTAGTTGACAAATATATTCCAAACATGAGAGAATTATACATAAATAAAAAACCAGATTATACAGTGTGTCCTTATCATCTACCTAATCTCATGTCCTTGTCTCAGGTAGTAAATCTATATCTATATATTCTAAAAATGGAAAGCCACCTACTGAAAGTTATATTACGATAATACCCTTCATCCCCGATTTTAACCTGCATGTTTATAATATTTTTGTACTAAAATGTAAATTTACCTTCAATAAATAATACAATGAATAGTACATATTAAATGTAAAATATGAACCGTATACAGACTGTTTTGATTTGATAAACATGTTTCTAAAGTTAACGCCATTTATTGCGATCTATTCAAAAAAAAAATTGTGCAAAAGGATAGTTATATATGAGGAACATTCGGCTCCGAATTTGTCCAGAAGTATATTGACAAATATATTACCATGCGTCTCTAATGTATCTGTGTTTATTTGGATATTGAGTGCCGTTGTCATTTCCATTTGTTGATCATTTATTTATTCTTTTAGTTTTGCATACCTGGTCACTATCTCCAACATACCAAACACATCTACAAGTGTTTAAATCAAATACACTAATTATTATTTTTTCGGTTATTATTTATGAGTGCTTTGATAATTTCATAGTAGTTTTTATGCTCCTCGTCAACTATTTATCTATACAAACACAGGGTAGTTGTATCAGTTTTAAGATTTCAATGAACTGCTTGTCAAATCAGGATAATATTTTGGGATACCAAAAAATTCAAGACGGACAAAATTTGAAATTGAATTAGTAGGAGAAAAGATGAATTTGATTATCATCTTAATAATATTATAATGTACAGATTGTTAAATCTGGACAACATTATGGGCTATACCTTCTCTTTAAAATTCAAAGTGAATACTTCTGTCCAAATCTCATCAGTTACTTGTTTTCATTCTATATATTGATCGTTTTGAACTAAAAGTAAATTTTGGAAATTGGAATATTAACATTTTGAGAAATATCTTCATTCCCAATAGTTACTTACAAGTCTATAGAACATAGTAATATGAGATGCTCATAACGTGTACGTGTCTTATTAATCAAATCCTCATTGAATTTTATTATTTCTGATAGAATATTACATATCTTGTATATTATCATTGATAATATATTACTATATTTTGTATATCTTTTATATTAGGTAAATTTATATTCCAATTGTAATTAGGAAGATTTAGTTACCTAGTTTGTAGCCATGTAAATAATTATGTAACACTATATATATTGTACACAATAATCAATAAAATTCAGGGAACATATTCCTTTATAGTATCAGAAGACAAACCCTCAATTCTTCCCAGCCGTCGCCCCCCTCCTCCCTTTCGGCAGCCACCCTCTTTTGCCGACGTACTCCCTCTCCCGTAAAATTCCTCCCCTATTCTTTCCCAATTTCAATGGTTGAACAACCTAAATTTCATCCTGCTCTTGCAGTCAACAACATCAAGAACTTCATTCCCATAACTTTTGAGGTAGAAAAAGTTCAGTATTCCTCTTGGGCGGAACTGTTTCAGATCCATTGTCGTGTATACAAAGTCATCGATCACATCATCCCTCCAAAATCAAAGTCCACTACCGAAACTCCGGAGAAACATGATGACGAACTTTGGTCACGCCTAAATGTAGTTGTTCTACAATGGATCTGTGGTATAATATCGAACGACCTATTGCATACAATTATTGAAAACGACGCTACTGCACAATAAACTTATGAGTGATTGGAAAGCATCTTTCACGATAACAAGACACAATGTGCCTTGTATTTGGAAAATCAATTCAAGGACATTCAGCAGGACAATTTTCCTAATGCGTCGACCTATTGTCAAGAGCTTAAGATGATTGTCAATCAACTCTCCAACGTCGGCGCACCAATCACTAATCAAGGATTGGTGATGCAACTCATTGCGGGTTTGAATGAATCTATGACGGCATCGCTACTATCCTTCAACAAAGCACGTCATTGCCTTGATTCTATGAGGCCCATTTGAGACTCATCCTTGAAGAAACACGAAAAACCAAGCGGGCTGCGGCCGGTTAAGATTCTGATTTTATCATATCAAAGGACTCAAGGAAAAATTTAAATATTTATTACACGTAACTTAACAACTAGGATAATATAATAACATTATTTTGTTATTTAAGTGAATATTGCAGCTATTCTACATAATTTATTCTTTTCGTATGAGATATTTAATTTATTTAACGTTGCATGTACGTTGAAATTAGTATTGCTAAAAAATAGCAACAACCATCCATCAATTATTTGATGTAAGCAAAATGAAAGTTGAATTATATATGTACTAGTAGTAATAAAGTTTTCGACGGGTTCACTTTTTCTCCAGTAGTTTGCTCCAATTCCAGAGAATTAATTCCAGTGAAGAGATTATTTATGAAGCCCAACCGGAGAAATTAAATACAATTGTTTTCAAATACTTCTTCCGTTTCATTTTATGTGTCTTAATCTAATTAAACACGTAATTTAATGATATAAACTAAATGTGTATATAATATATCGAGAATATCTTTCGCATTTTATAATCCTAAACATGTCACGTCATTCTTATAAGCGAACACATCGTTAAAGGCAAAACCATAATAATGAATTATGACATACTAAATATATAAAAGTACTGTTCTTTTTAGAATAGACTAAAGATGAGCGTAAAAAAATTAAATTGAAACATGAGAGTAAAATGTAATTATATTTGCAGAACTGAAGATTAGAAATCAGGGAAAATTTAGGTATATAACTAAAGAAAAAGCAAAGTAAATAGAAATGGGATAAAATACCTGAGCTAGCTCATAGCTGAGATTGGAGAATAGGAGAGTTTGATGATGAAAAATCCCACAATTACATCCTTGAAGTAATTCTATATATAAACAAAGACAAAGGGAAGACCTTTGTGTTTGAATTTCATTTCATCAATCGCAACTTCTTTAATTTATAGGAATTCTCAACCTGCAAATGGAATATTTCAACAGATTCCTTTTACAGGTTCATTGAACCTGGTCGTTATAGTATACAAAATAGCACCGTGTATTACTCTCTCTGTCCTATAATAAGTGTTATCTTAGAAAAATATTTTGTCCCAAAATAAATGTCATCTTAGAAATTCAAGATATAAATTATTATTTTTTTCCTACTATATCCTTAGATAAAAATTGATAAGTTCTCTATTCAAAGAACATTTACTGATAAATTCTCTTTTCAAAACATAAATAATTACTATACATGCTTTAATCAAGAGGAAAAAGTAATCTAATTTTATGAAATATCGATAGTTTGGTAAACTTTACATTTCATTATTGATTTCTTAATATGTGTTTTTGGCTAATGTTTTCATTTCATCAATCGCAACTTCTTTAATTTATAGGAATTCTCAACCTGCAAATGGAATTGAGGGCTGTTATTTCAACAGATTCCTTTTACAGGTTCATTGAACCTGGTCGTTATAGTATACAAAATAGCACTGTATATTACTCCATCTGTCCTATAATAAGTGTCACCTTAGAAAAATATTTTGTCCCAAAATAAGTATCATCTTAAAAATTCAAGACATAAATTATTATTTTTTCCTACTATATCCTTGATAAAAACTGATAAGTTCTCTATTCAAGAAACATTTACTGGCAAATTCTATTTTCAAGACATAAATGATTACTACTCATGCATGCTTTAATCAAGAGGGAAAAGTAATCTAGTTTTATGAAATATCGGTAGTTTGATGAACTTTACATTTCATTATTGATTAATTAATATGTGTTTTCGGTTAATGTGATACTTATTATGGGACGGAGGGAGTATTTCTTCCGTTCACTTTTACTTGTCTATAATGGACTTTACACAATCCTTAAAAAGTAATAAATGAAGTGCATGTGTTTACCATGATACATATATAAATTAATGTATAATTTTAATAAATTTGGAAAATGATTTGAAATGATTAGTTAATGCCAAGGATAAAATAGAAAAATAACTTATTTTTCTCTTGATATTTTAAATTTGACAAGTAAAAATGAAAATCTATTTTTAGTATAGTGGAAAAGTAAAAATGAACGTAGAGAGTACTCACTTTATCATAATTTATGTGACACACTTTTCCTTTTAATTTGTCTAGAAAATAATGTTACCTTTTTATATAAAAATAATTTAACTTTAAAATTTCTCTTTTACCTTTAATGAGATGATTTACAATCATATAAATATGTAAAATTTATTTTAGATCATAAATTTTAATAATCAAACTTTTTTTCTTTAAATTTATATTTAATTAAATGATGACACATAAATTAGAACGAATGAATTACCCCATTGGGTTTATGGTGTACTGCTGGAGATGACACTTCGCGACGTAATATCAACGCCAGAATAGCAGGCATCCAACTTTTGGAGTTTTCTCACTTTTAAAAATGAACGGTGAGTCACATATAGGGATAAAGTGCATGACCTGATTGTTATTTTAGAAAGATTCTTTTCCCTAATTAATGGAATATTTTATTTAGCTTTCTTAGAAATTTCAAAAAGATGGTGCACAAGATTAGAATACGAAGATTCAAGTATTTGGACCGAAGTTTTCATCAGGAGAAGTTAATACATGTACTCTTTTTTCCATATAAAATTTTGTCTCAGGTTTATCTTGTAAGGTTTTTAATGAGGCAATCAAAATGTGTATTATTAAAAATGTGTACTCTTTTTTCTTCACTAGAATTTTTCCCACTGAATTTTTTCTAGTAAGGTTTTAATGAGGCATATTATCAATCAAAATAGACATCCAATGGGGAGTGTTATAGATATTATCATATATTGTGGATGTCTATATTTAGGAGAAATATTAGGGATAATAAATTTGGAACCAAATCAATTTTGTCCTATAAATAGATATGTTCCCCTCATTATATTTCATCCCTCAAGAGAAATAAAAAACTCTCATCCCTTCCCCACAATACTTTTGTTCTAGTTTTGTTCTAGTTTTATTATTTTATAACAGTAATGAAATTAATAACCTCCTTATTTATAATTAGCTTATTTTCGTTTAATCTTGTCTTTCCTGAATTATTTTTACATTTAGTTTATTCATTGTGTAAAACAAAATCATTATTCAATTTGTTTGTATCAAAGAACATCTTAGTGATAGGTAAGATCACATTTTTTTATAGGTTGTACCAGTTAAAAGAATAGAAACTTTAAAATAGAAGCACACAACATATACTAGATTTTAATTATCTCACCTCATCTCTGGAATGGTTTTCTATGTTATTAGTAATTGTTGCTTCCAACTGCACACACAAATATATGTGATCATATAAATAATATAGGATTTAAAGTTCAGATATCGTATCCTCAGAGACTTATGATTAATCGTTAGCTAAATTAAACTATCCAAATTATCTATACAAGAGAGGAAATATGTAAGTTGTAATTCTAAACTAATTAAAATAAAAAGAAAATAAATAATGAACTTCGACAAAGAAATAGAGAATTTTTATATTATCAATGATATGAAACCTATATAGGGCTATGAGTTATCTAACAATCACGTTGTATTCTTCAATTGATTCAACTTCTTAAGTTATCTAGTTTACTGATTGACAGGCTTGATATTACGACTATGAATATCTCGAGTCCTCTAGCCGCCTATTCATATTACTTTCACGCCTATATGATAAGAATCGGGTTACTTGAATAAAAATAAGAAAATAATACGGAAGCGAAAATACGAACATTAAAGACGGAATTTAAGGATATGCGAAATTCGAGAATAAAATTTTCAAATTTCAAGATTAAGTTATAAGAATCCTAATTGATCTTAGCATTCAAAATTAGCAGATTAAGACTAATTATGATACTAATAGAGTCAATTCAATAAATTATATTAAAAAGTGATCTAGACCCCTATTTCGAAGAAATTAGAGATAATAGTTAGTATAAGACTAATTACCTTCTTTAATTTACGAATAAGAACCAAAGATATCAAGAACAAATTAATCTTACCTCTTAGAAGAATCGTTCTTTTAAGGTTGCAAGATAAATTCAAAGTAGCCACAATCAAAGATGTAAAGAAGAGAAACTCTCAAATAATAATAATGTTGTCTAATGAAAATAACAAAATACATCGATGTATATAGGGGAAATCTATCCCAAATAGAATGGTATTCGAATCCTACTTTATGTAAATAATAAATTCTAAAACCTAACTAAAAAATTTTAAACTAGGAAAGCATGTAAAACATTTTCAAACTTATTCCCAAAAACTATCAAACAAAATAAGGGAAAATTGGACCAAAACACACGTCCCAAATAGGCCCCATATTTGCACCAGAAACTCAAAGCTAAAGAGCCCCTTTCTGCACCTAAATCTCACGTGAAACTTCAGCCAATTATTGGACAAACTCAAGTCCATTCCAGCCACACATTGGGGCGTGACATGCAGCCCTTTTGGGCTTGATTCTCATTGCTTTGTGGGCTGAATTTTCAGCTCCATTTCTTGGGTTCTTGTTGGGCTCCATGTGGACCTTTCTTTTGGACTCATCTTTGGACACTTCTTCCATTATAAACATCTTCGTGGGCTCATTCTTGAACGCTTGTTCCACGATAAGCATATTCTTGATTTTCAATTGACGCCCGTCAATGTTAATGAAGGTATGCTACCGTGAAAGCTATCATTCCCCTCTTCTTGAAAAAAATCGTCCTCAAATTTGAATCTCGCAAAATCAAGAAGACATGCATTAGTATATAACATCCATTAATTGAAAGCAACAATGGTAGGAACAAAACAAGATAGTGACCATGTGTCCACTTAATCCAATTAAGCCTAGACACCCTTCTAAAGCATGTGGACATCATCATCCCAATAGAATATTTTCCTACTTATATAAGCACAACAATAATCACGTCTAGATGCCATAGGGAATGATACATGCCTCTCTAATTCAGTTCTATCAGTAAAGTACTCCAATGGGCATGACAAAGTAGACACAAGATCCCTAAAACATGCATCAAATTGAACACTTTTATGATATATCCAAGCATCCTCAATTACACTTTCCCCGAATTTTTCTTCATACAAGCTATTCATATATAATTTTTACCACCTCAGTATTAAGTTCATCCAATGATGGTTCTTCAATGCAAACTTTCTCACGAGTACCTACAAGAGGGTCAAAATAACTAGAAGACGTAGGAATGTTAGAGTTAGAATAAGGAATAACCTCACTCAAACTCTTTTCTTTTTCTCTCTCAATCTCACAACCATCCCTCTCATTTTCTATTTCATGGTCATCTCTCTTTTCTTTCCTCTCAAGCTCACTTTTTTTTCCAGTTGACATCTCATTCTCTTCACACAACACAACCTCTCCTTTTTTCTCTCTTGAAATGTCAACATGCACTCTCTTACTCCTCTCAATCTTTTCTCTCTCATGTGTTAACCATAGCTTCCTTGGAGTTGTAGTAGATTGGCATCTCTATGAGCTTGCTTGTTGCTTCATTTTATTCTATTTTTCTACTTTTACAGTCAACTCTACTAACTCATCTAAATTAACATATTGTTGCAATTCTACTACATCAACTATTTCTCTATTTAAACCATTAAGAAACCTAGCCATAGTGACCTCCTCTTTCTCATTATAATTTGCTTGGATCATAGCCATATTCATAGCCTTAAAATAATCATATATAGACATAGAACCTTGTCTAAGAGTTTGAAGGCGTTGTTGCAGATCTCTTTGAACGTGTGATGGCACAACATGGTTTCTCGTAATCCTTCTCATGTCATCTCATGTCGCAACAGGTGGTTCTCCATTGTCTAGTCTATCTCTGCTAAATATCTTCCACCAACTAGCAACATAGTCAGAAAATTCAATCACAACAAGTTTAATCTTCTTACCTTCAGAGTAGTTGTGACAATTTAGGATGGTGACCACCTTCTTCTCCCAATCAAGGTACAAGTATGGATCTTTTGTCCCCTTGAAAGTAGGAATCTTCATATTTATGCTACCAACACTATCATTCTTAGCCTTAGCTCGTGGTGTCCTCCTTTAGTTCTTTTTTTGGTAAGCTTTCTCAAAATTCATCCGCATCATCACTAAACTGATCTTCACCTTGTTGGACTTAAGGAGTTCAAACAACTTGTCTCATACCCTAAGGAATCAGATGTTGATGTATTCTCCTCACATCAACCATGTTCACCGGATTAGGTGTATTTCGGGAAACTCTATCACATCGAGTCGGACGGTAATCATTCTGAGCATCTCGACTAAGTTGTTGTTTTGAGTTCTATCTTCAGATTCCTTACCTGTTAGAGACATCTCGATAAATGAATATCAAAGAAATAAGTACTCTCAATTTGGCTTTTTTCCTCTATTGATCTCGCCATCTCTTGCCTTTTTCCATTCAAATGATTACATTTGACTGGTTCCTTTAGAATTTATATATAAACCCTACTAGTAACAACCTTCTAGAAGTAAGATGTAGAAAAAAGAATTTACCAACTCCCAGACGAATTGGATTTGGTGAGACGAGAAAAAGACCAATTTTTATGAAAAGAAAATTTCTCAAATTTCTCCTCTTCTTGGTTTTCCTTCTTGATGTTGGAAAACAAGAAACACAATAAATTTGGAGTTTCATAATTTGCAAGTAATTTTTTCTGCTATGTAAAACTTTTTTTACTACTGAAAATAAAAGAGAATTTTCATTTTTTTTGCTACGAAACCCCCAAAATTATCAAGAACAGAACCTTGATACAGATGCACACCGTCCACTTTGATACATTGAAGTTTCTTCTGGAAGGTGGTGTTGATGGTAGCAATGGTGGTGTTGATGGTAGCAATGGTGGTGTTGATGGTAGCAATGGTAGTTGAGGGAGAATATGCTAGTGGTGGAAGGAGGAGGGAAGTGATGTTAGGGTTTGCACTGAATTTTTTACCTTATTTGAATTTTATCATAATTTTGTTTTTTCTTACTTCAAAAAAAAAAATTTGGTGGAAAAAGTTTCTTTGTACAAAAGGACTCTACCGTATTTATCCTTTTTCTTGGAGGAGAAGTTTTGAACTTTTATAAATAGGAGATCATTTTTTCTCATAAACAACACAATAACATCCACAATGTAGTCGTTAAAAGAGTCGATGAGATTATTCTCTCATAGTTTTAATGTTTTTTATATCAGTTTTTCAATATGTAGGTCACTTGACTAAATCACATTATAATATTATGCCTTTTAAGTGTAGTTTCTTTATCGTCTGATTTATCATCATTCAAGGTTTTACAATTATTAGCTTCCGCATGACGGCCTGTTATTTCGATTCCAACAAATGGTATCAGAGCCAATGGTTCAACGATTCAATCGGTTGATGACAAGATTAATGCGGCCGGTTCAAATCAAGCTGCAACCAATATCACGATAATGAAGATTTTATCCTGCGTACTACATGTGGAGATGAATTTTCAATCATATTTTCAACATCACTGCCGCTGCATCTTTAAAAATAAAGTAAAATATTTTTAAATTAATTTTTAACCCATAATATTTTTAACCTTATTTTTAACCATGACAAGCAGTAGTGATGAAGATTATGTGAAGACGACGAATCAAGATTAGTTTGCTAGAAAATTCAGGCCAAGGGAGATTTGTTAGGGTTTGCCCTGAATTTCCTACATTATTTGAATTTTACCATAATTGTGTTTTAGTTCAAAAAAGATTTTTGGTGGAAAAGGTTTCTTTATAGAAAACAACTCTACCATATTTATCTTTTTTCTTGAATGAGAAGTTTTGGACTTCTATAAATAGGAGATCATTTCTTCTCATAAACAACACAATATCATCCACAATGTAGTCGTTAAAAGAGCCGGGGAGATTATTCTCTCATAGCTTTAATATTTTTTTATATTAGTTTTTCAATATGTAGGTCATTTGACCAAATCATATTATAATATTATGCCTTTTTAGTGTAGTTTCGTTATCGTCTGATTTATCGTCGTTCAAGATTTTACAATTGTTATCTTCTACATGATGCCTTGTTATTTCGATCCCACTAAGGGGATGGGGTAAAATGAGTTGGCGGGTGACGTGGCATGCCACGTGGTCTCCACCTCATTAAGTGTTAGTGCCACATGGCATTGGAAGTCCACCTTGGATAGACTTAACGGAGGAGGGGTATATTTGAACCATTGAGATAACGTCGGAGGTATTTTTAAAATCGATAGTTTAACGGAGGGTAAATTTGATCCTTTTCGATAGACAATGAGTCATAATACATCCTGCCCACTTCATACCAAGTTTTATTATTTCTAGTAATTTATTTAATCACCAAATGAAATAATTAAACCTTGTTTTCTTTAATGTAACTATAATAACATATCAACTAAGTAAATTAAAAAAGATTTTAACAAAGTACCTTATGGGTCAATTTGAGTTATATAATAGCTCAAGTCAGCTTAGTTTTCTGATTGGCTAAATTAGGTTGAATGGATTATATTTTCTTATATTGAATCTTTTATTGGGATTTGTTGTTCTTAATACCATCAACAAAACGACTTCTTAATGTAACACGTTGCGAGAGTTCGGGAATTATTAGTAATATAAGTTGCTAGCTACTCGTAAGTCACTGTTCTCCATATTATTACCTGAAGAAATATGGAGAATTACTAATATTGTTGCTTATAAATTACTAAAACATGAACCTTTAAGAATAGTAGTATATTAATATTAAACTACATCCTTTGAGAACCTAGCATTAAACTAGGGGAGTTGTATTATTTTAGGCATTAATTAACAAGGCCAGCTACACCAGCAAATTTGAGTGGGTAAAGCGACGCTGTCCCTGCAGCTAGCTTTGATACTTAAACCGTGTCTATTTTGACATTCATTCCAGCATTGCCCGCCCGGCTCTTCTCCTTCGCACTCTGTTGTCACCCACGGCAGCCCTTCGTTACATTCTTTGGCCTCAACCCCTATCTCCTGAACTGCATATATGCATCAAACAATTTTGTTAATGTTAAATCATTGTTATACACATATTTATAAAATTTCTAACAAAAGAAGTTGGTGCAAAACCGATAAATATTTATAGCCACCAAAACTTATAGTCGACTGATAGTGGTCTTTTACATAATATGTTGTTGAATTGTAGAGCCTAATTCATTTACCGACACTATGAAGACCCTACGTAGAGGGTTGGAGTTAGCCTATTGGAATCAGCCGATTGAAACTAGCCGATCGTGAGGGGTTGGCATCAGTTGGTGTAATGTTATTAGTTGAGGGTAATTTGGGATTTTTAGGCTTGTATTATGTTCGCCCTAATTTTCTCTATATATAGTCTAGGACGCCGTTTTTCTCTGAGAGTTTTCTGTGAGGTTTTCAAAGAGTAGTCTTTGAGCGTAGTCGACACAGAGAGAGAAGAGAGAATTGTAAACTCAAAACTCCATTATAGTAAAATCTGTAGTGGCAAGTGGACTAGCTCTCGCATTGAGGGTGAATCACTATAAATCTATGTGTGTTATTTGTTCTTCGTTTATTTTTTCTGTTTTATGATTAGGTAGAATTTGGGACGTAAATCTAACAACTGGTATCAAACAGACATGTTGTGTTGCGATTCAGAAAACAATAGGAGGCGAAGATGGTTCGGCACACGGCATCGGTAAATTTGATGGTACATATTTTGCGTTCTAGAGAATGCAGATTGAAGACTATTTGTACGGCAAAAAGCTTAATTAACCGATGAGCCCGAAGCCAGATGAGATGAATGATGCAGATTGGAATCTCCTTGACAGACAGGTTCTGGAGTAATCCGATTGACGATGTCGAAGAACGTTGCTCACAACGTGGCAAATGAGAAGACCACCGCTGGCATGATAAAGATTTTGTCCGACATGTATGAGAAACCCTCAACTAATAATAAAGTATTTCTCATGAAGAAACTTTTTCATCTAAAGATGGAGGAAGGTGCTCCTGTTGCAATGCACGTGAATGAATTCAACACGATTGTTAATCAATTATCATCGGTTGCAATCGAGTTTGACGATGAAGTGCAAGCCCTAATTTTGCTGGCATCTCTACCGAATAGCTAGGAGCCGATGAGAGCAACGGTTAGTAATTCTGTCGGCAGTGATAAAATGAAATTCAACGATGTTAGAGATCGTATCCTTGCTGAGTAGGTTCACATGATAGATTCGGGAGAAACATCGATTAGATCTGCTTTGAATGTTGAGAATAGAGGCAGAAATTATGCCAGAAACTACAGCCGAAATAAGAGCAAGTCAAAGTCAAGGAATGGCAGGGGTCAATCCAGATCCGGGCCAACACTTGAGTGTTGGTACTGCGGAAAATTGGGTCACATCAAGAAGAATTACAGGGCACCGAAGAAGGAGGACAACAAAGGGAGTGGAATCAATGCTGCCACTGAAGACATTGGTGATGTGTTATTGTTATCCGTTGACAGCCCGATCGACTCTTGGGTGCTTGACTCAGGAGCGTCTTTCCATACCACCCCACATTGTGATACAATGATGAATTATGTTACTGTGAATCACGACAAAGTTTATTTGACAGATGGTGAGCCTTTAGACATTTTTAGTACTGAAGACATTAATTTGAAGATGTCAAATGGACACGTGTGGAAGATCACAAAGGTCAAACATGTGCCGAAGATGATGCGTAATCTGATCTTAGTGGGTCAACTTGATAATGAGGGACATAATGTTAACTTTGGTAACGGGTCCTGGAAGGTGACGAAGGGCGCTATAGCGGTTGGTCGAGGTAATAAAACTGGTACTCTTTATATGACGACGAGTTGTCGTGACATGGTCGATGTTGTTGACAACACAAACAAGACAGAGCTGTGGCATTGCAGGCTGAGGCATATGAGGTAGAAATGGATAAAGCTTTTAGTGACTAACGACATGATTTCGGAGTTGAAATCGGTGGACCATCATATGTGTGAGAGTTGTATTCTCGGAAAACAGAAGCGAGTAAGTTTTTCAAATGCAGGTAGGGAATTAAAGACCGAGAAACTAGAATTGGTGCACACTGACGTGTGAAGACCTGCCACTGTCCCCTCACTCGGAGGATCAAATTACTGCATGACCTTCATTGATGATTCAACCAGAAAGCTATGGATCTATTTTATGAATAATAAATCCGACGTGTTCATTATCTTCAAAAGGTGGAAAACCATGGTTAAGAATAAGATAAACCTCAAGTTGAGGAGCCTGAGGTCCGACAATGGTGGAGAATACATTGATGGTGACCTCAAACGATATTGTGATGATAATGGGATCAAGACGGTAAAGACTATTCCTCGAACTCCCCAACAAAATGGAATAGCAGAAAGAATGAATCGAACATTAAACAAGCATGCACAGAGCATGAGAATACACGCTGGACTGCCCAAGACATTCTGGGTAGATGCAATCAATACCGCAACCTTTTTGATTAACATAGGACCATCTGTTCCTTTGGGTTTCAGAATTGCAGAAGAAGCTTGGAGTGGTAAAAAGGTAAATCTTTCTTTTCTGAAAGTGTTTGGTTGCTTATCCTATGTTCATATTAATGCTACTGCTAGAAGTAAACTTAATCCGAAATCTAAGAAGTGTTATTTTATCGGCTATGGTGACATCGAGTTTGGTTACCGATTATGGGATGACCAAAACTGAAAGATCATCCGAAGTAGGGACGTCATCTTTAATGAACATGTGTTGTACAAGGACATGTTGCGGGAGAGTTCAGAATGTAAGAATAAGGAATCAGAAACAGTCGATTTGAGAGACTTCTCGGCAGCCAAGGCAGCCGAGCTGCAGTCAAGTACTACTGAGGCAGAAGAACAAGCTAGTGATGACAGGGTTGATAAAAATGTTGATCCTCAAACAAATCAGCGGACGTCGATTACAGAATTACGCCGATCATCCAGAATCAGTAAGCCGGTTCACAAGTTCTCTCCGTCCCTTAACTACATTCTGCTCACTGACATAGGAGAGTCGGAATGTTATGAAGAAGCAATGCAAGTTGATGAATCGATCAAGTGGGAGCTGGAAATGAAAGATAAGATGGACTCACTGTTGTCAAATCATACGTGGGAGTTAGCTAAGTTACCAGAGGAGAAGAAGGTATTGCAAAATAAATGGGTCTACCGAATAAAGGAAGAACGCGATGGAAGTAAGCGATATAAAGCAAGGCTGGTTGTGAAGGGATTTCAACAGAAAGAAGGCATTAACTACACGAAGATCTTCTCTCCCGTAGTCAAGTTGGTGGCAATCAGAACTATGCTTGGGCTGATAGCAAAGGAAGATCTGCATCTTCAACAAATGGACGTGAAAACTGCTTTTCTTCATGGTGATTTAGATGAGGAAATCTACATGAAACAACCTGAGGGATTTGAGGTCAAAGGGAAAGAGAATCTGGTGTGCAAGCTTCAAAAGAGTCTGTACGAGCTGAAGCAGGCTCCAAGACAATGGTATAAGAAGTTTGACAGCTTTATGAATAAAGTCGATTTCGTAAGGTGCGAAACAGATCACTGTTGTTACTTCAAGAGATTTGAAGACTCCTACATGATACTGCTTCTTTATATTGATGACATGCTAATCGTAGGAGCAGACCTACATGAGATTGATCGACTGAAAAAGAAGTTGTCAGAAGAATTTACAATGAAGGATTTGGGAGCCGCAAAGCAAATCCTTTGGATGAGAATCATCCGAAGTAAGGAGGGCCTCAGGGTCTCACAAGAAGAATGCGTGAAGAATGTTCTCAAGAGGTTCAAGATGGATGATGCCAATCCAGTCAGTGCTCCATTGGCTGGACACTTTCATTTGTCAAAGGATTAGTCGTCGGTGACCAAGGATGAGATGAAGCATATGGAGAAGGTACCTTATGCCTCGGCTACCGGCAGTCTTCTGTATGCGATGGTATGTACAAGACCAGATATTGCACATGCAGTGAGAGTTATTAGCAGGTTTATGAGCAATTCGGGAAAGCAACATTGGGAGGCTGTAAAGTGGATTTTCAGATATCTGAAGGGCAGCTTGAGTTCAGCTTTGTGTTTCCGAAAGTCAGAGACAGGATTGCAGCGATATGTTGATGCTGACAATGATGGTGATGTTGATAGTAGAAAGAGCACATCCGGGTATGTTTACACATTCGTAGGTACTGTGATTTGTTGGGTTTCAAAGTTACAGAAGATAATAGCTCTCTCTAGCTGTGAGGCTGAGTACGTTTCTGTGACAGAGGCCACAAAGGAGATGATGCGGATATAATCTTTTCTACGAGAATTGGATCAGGACCACGAGGAGAGTGTGCTATACTGTGATAGCAAGAGTGCCATTCATTTGGCAAAGAACCCGATTTACCATGCTCGCACGAAGCACATATAGCTTCGATACCACTTCATCCGATCAACCTTGGAAGATGAAGTATTAGTGCTTGAGAAGATCCCAGTGAGTCAGAATCCAGCCGACATGCTGACGAAGTCCTTGTCGAATGATAAACTGAAGTTGTGTGTGCAACTTCAGTCGGACTTCTTGGATGAGAATCGGAGTCACCGCTGCAGATGGAGACAGATGATTGAAATTAGTCTCCAAGTGGGAGATTGTTGAGATGTGGAGCCTAATTCATTTACCGACACTATGAAGACCCTACGCAGAGGGTTGAAATCAGCCGATTGGAATTAGCCGATCGTGGGGGGTTGACATCAGTCGGTGTAATGTTATTAGTGGAGGGTAATTTGAGATTTTTAGGCTTGTATTATGTTCGCCCTAGTTTTCTCTATATATAATCTAGGGTGCCGTTTTTCTCTGTAAGTTTTTAGGAAGGGTTTTTCTCTGAGAGTTTTCTGTGAGGTTTTCAAAGAATAGTCTTTGAGCGTAGTCGATGATGTAGTCGACATAGAGAGGGAAGAGAGAATAGTAAACTCAAAACTCCATTATAGTAAAATCTGCAACAACAAGTGGACTAGCTCTCGCATTGAGGGTGAACCACTATAAATATGTGTGTGTTATTTGTTCTTCGTTTATTTTTTCTGTTTTCTTATTAGGTAGGATTTGAGATGTAAATCCTAATATATGTGTGGGTTTAATTCTCTCTCCCATTCCCCTCTTATTTCCTGGATTTTTTAAAAATGATGTCAGTATATATGAGGCAGATTTAAAATTTGAATTTTAAGAGTTCCTACAACAACTCAGTTGATATACAAAAATAACTAGGTCATGTTCGCAATTAAATTTTTATAGATATTTAATAATTTTTTAATATATATATATATATATATATATATATATATATATATATATATATATATTCCCCTCGTATTCCTGGTTTCTTTTTAAAATGATGTCAGTATATATGAGGCAGATTTAAAATTTGAATTTTAAGAATTCCTACAACAAATCAGTTGATATACAAAAATAACTAGGTCATATTCGCAATTAAATTTTTATAGATATTTAATAATTTTTTTAATATATATATATATATATTGAGTTTAGATAAAAGATATCGAATTCACGTAAACCCACAACGTGACACTAGGAACAAAAGATACTGAATTCACATCAACCCACAATGTGACACTATGAAGCCACCCCTGCTTCCTGAAGTTCTGCTTTTGATAGACGGTTCAACGTGACACTATAAATCCACCCCTGCTTCATGGAGTTATGCTTTTTATAGATGCTTAAGGGTTTGACACACATAAAGAAAAATATATATTTAAAAAATCAACTATAAACAGTATTTAATTGAATCATCCCTATCTCTCACTTTACGACTATATACATTTTGAAAAAGTAAACATGAAATTGAGGGGCAAAAATAATGTATTATTGATTTTTCAAAGTGACAAATATTTTGTGCCAAATTGTTTTTGTTAAAGCGAAAAATAAAAATGACGTGGTGGAGTAGCAACTGATAAAATACAAGTTAGTATGTTAAATAACGTGATTGTAATGCTTCTTTCTGTGCTTATGTGTGTTTATATCCCTTTTCGGGTGTTTTTCTCATTCTTGATACTATTTTATTTAGCTGGACACAGATTACAATCAACGATAAAAAAAGGCGAAAAAGGTGACAAAATAAAAGAAAAAAGTATCAATTTTGGCCATAAGGTTCATACTACTATTACTATGTAGTATAAAGGGGTGAAAGTAAATACCTTTACACTAAAAAAAAGGAAGAAGTCAATACCTGATAAAAGAAGCACATTAAAAAGGACGCCATAAAGTGATTTTGAAATACTAGGCTTTGCCATTGTTTAATATTTGAGGTTATGAAATGCAAAATTGTGTCTAACTAACAGTTGTTTCTCTTTATTTATAGCGGAGGGTTCCGAATGTTTATTGAAAGTCAATAATAGTTCTATATTTATTGTAATTCTGCGGGATATATTGTGAATCCTGTTTGTACTTGATTTTTCTCTTTTTATGGTAAATCATATACTTTTGCAAGTCTATTTTCACTTTTAATATTATTAAGATAAGATATGACAACACATATTTAGAGATATATACTCTTCAAAATATTGACTATAATATTAAATACTGTTTAAATATGGTGGCATATATTTGGGTTATTTGTGTTCTTGGCCCCAATTCCGCTATCTGCCGTTGTATCGGCTGATGAAATTGGGAGACAAATTGATTCCTTAACTTAAGTGATTTGGGCCGGAGACGGAACTCTAATCTCTAGCAATGGGTTCCCCAACTACTCCAGAAAGCGTTAGGACGGTGGTCATGAGTAAACTAAGAGGTAAGAAACATGAATACAGTCGAGTAAAATAAAGGAAAGTAAAGGATAAAAAGATAGATAAATTTTGATTTGTTTGATTGATTGTGTGTATTTCGTATATACAAAGAATGAGTATTTATAGTACAAAAAGGAAAAAAATTGTACAAATGTGCCCCCTCCCCTCATATCAGCCATCAAGTAACTCAGGAAGTTTAATGGCCGACTATGGGGGAGGTGGTGCCGATTTTCTCGCCCTCTACTCCTCTTGCTCGGATAATGGCCCTTTCTTTCAGCTGTTGTTGGCCGTTATCGCTTCTAGGGGTCTGGAAACCCTTTTGACTTGGTCGTTGAGGCGTCTGCATCTGAGTGAGTCCCAGTCGTACCTCTAACTGATAACTTGGCTAAGATGCCTTAGTAGCCGATGAAGTTCTTGTAACCGTGAGCTAGGTGTAAATTCGGCTCTGGGATAGTTCAGCTGTCACTGAATTCGGCTAAACACTTAAATTATTTTTGAGTGTTAACAATTGCCCCCTTACATTAACTCGAGTGTCTTATGAGTTGATAAATCTGAAAGTAGCCGTCATTTTCAGTCTGACAGCCGCGCATGTCACTTCAATCGTCTCGTCTCCAGTGCATGCAATGATGATTACTTCTTGAGATGTGTTTCCCCTTTAACCGAGGCATATCTGTTACCACAAATTAGCTCTGATGATTTTCGGCCATGCTTTTGAAAATGATAAATTAATCTTAGCCGCGCCTCTGAAGGTTATTTAAGGAAAAATATCCTCCATAGGTTTCTCACCTACTATTTGGCCATTTTCTTAGTTGGAAACCATGGCTTCATCTGTTCTATCTCAGAGATCAGGAAAGATCATTCTGGCCGATAGTGACCTGACCCCCGCCTTGGCCTTCGTTGATGACTAGCTAGTTCTGGCTCCGTACAGTGGATGGAAACGAGGTGATTCTCTCTTGTTTCAGTACCTCAGCCCGATAAACCATGTCTTTCTTTCTACTTGTGACTGGTTTACCGGCGACCGCTGTTCAACTAACCTTCGTACTTGGCCGACTAAGGTCGCTCACTATTCAGGTTGGTTGGACCGAGTGAAGTCGGTTACTGAAGTCGAATAAAGACACTTGGGTCCTTTTGATGCCGCCACAATGTCGAGATTTGATTTCCGCTGTAACGCCGGGCTCGGGTATGTACAGAGCCTCTGTTTTTGTGCTTGGCTTACTTGGATGTGGGAATCCATATCCCACCCTTTAACTTTAGCATTGCTCTCGGCATTCTTGAGCAAATTTAGAGTAAACCCCGCAGATTTGATAGGCCATTATTCCTGACCACTTGGGATGTCGTTCCTTCGTCTGAGCAGTGTGACCAACCTTACGACACAGGTGTGTGAAAGAAGTGGCCTTATATTTTGTGACCAGGCAGCCGGTCTGTTGCTATCATTTAGCCGTACATCTTTCATTGGAGGGAATTAGCTTATTTTGTGTGACCGGGTAGCCTTTCTGTGGCTGTAGTTCATTCATGCATGCCCCAAATTGAAGGATAGTACTTTTTTAGATACTTGCCGCTTACATTCCTGTCCATTTTTTCGTCATGCATGTTTATTAGTCGATATGCGTTGCTGGTGATCCGTTGGCTTACTACGAAAGGTCCTTCCCAATTTGGTGACCATTTTCTGAATTTACGATCTTTCATCCTAATCGGCAACACGGTTTTTCAAACTAAGTCTCTTTTGTCAAACCTCTTAGGCTTAATATGTTTGTTGTATGCTTTAGCCATTTTACGTTTGTAGCGCCCTATTTTTCGACCTTGCTCGGGTCAATGCGGAGCGCGGACGTGTCCGGGTGATTCCTGGGTAAATAGGGTTGAGGAGTCGCCACCTAATTATTTTTTACGGTGAATTAGGACACCTAAATATTAAACTAAGTGCTGCAATGTAACTCCAATTTTAAGGTCTGCGAAACTAGTGAGATTCTAGGTAAGGGTTCTTTATTATCCTAAAGGGAAGGGGTTAGGCATCCTTTAAGATCCGCTAACTTGCGGTTATCCGGTAAAATTCAGGTTAATTATTACTAGAAAAAATGCATGTTTGAAGCATGAAGTTAAAAGACGTCTGCAAATAATTAAAAAAAAAAGATGCCTTTTAAAAGATAGATAAATGTAGAGATTTTTTCAAAGTATGCATTTAATGATATCTAAAGAGAAATACATGTAGAGTTGAAAAAATATGTTTTTGACAATTGATAGTAAAACAATTTATTTATAATGCCAAAGAAGTAAAATTTTGGGAATCAATGAATTGTAAATTGACAAAAGATAAACTTATTCGTTATGATTAATAAAGCAAATAAAAGATGACAAAAGTTGTTTTGAAAATCTTGAATACGCGTGACGAGCCTAAAATAAATAAACTAGCGAAGGATTTCTAAGTTTGCGAGCCTACAAATAAATAAGCTAGCGACGGGTTTCAAATGTTAAACTAACCTATGAATAAATCCTAAGTTTGCCTATTCTAAGCATTTCAATAATTACATAAGTGCGATAAATAATATTACAATACAAAGCGAGATAAAAGCTGAATTAAAGAAAGAAATAACAATAAATAAACTCCGAGGAATAATTGCATTTATTTACTTTAGTCCTCGCAGAATCACAAGAACAAGCGGTTAGAAACAAGCTTAAATACAAATAACTTCATATCCGTATTCAAAACATTGAATGTTTTGATCGCGGAGGCTCGAACTTAAATTTTGAAAAGAACATTCCAATCACGTCGTGGGTCGCAAACATATGACTAATGTAGTGTATTTTGATTGCCTCGCCTACTAAACGTGTCGGTCTCTCGGGTGAAATAGAAAAGATCACTATAATCACGTCGTGGCTGCGAATATATAACTTGGTGGTTATTTTAGTCACCTCGCCTACTAAACATGTTGATCTCGGATAAAAGGATTAGGTATTCATCCTTGCCCGAAGTTATATTTCCGTCTTTGCAACTGTGGAGGCCTCAAAATCGACGGATATTTTTCATCGGCGGTGTAGTATCGTGTTCAAATCGGTAAAATTTTAAATCGAACAAAACAGCAAAGAGAGTAGCGAGTGCAAGGTAAAACAAAGAGCAGTGAGCGATGAGCGGAAAACAGAGGCGTAAAAAAATAGTTTCGAAAATGACGCGGTGTCTAGTTTAAAACAAGAAACAAAGCAAGACAAGAGAACAAGAATTCAACCGAGCAAAGGAGTGAAATAGAAAGCAAGACTAAAAGACGGTATTTATTCAAAACAAGAAACAAGAACAAGAAACAGTGATATCCGTTGCAAGGATATTTAAAACAGTAAACTAATAAAACGGTAAGATATCCGCTGCACGGATGATTAAAACAATTAAACTGGAAAAAAAATAGAGAATTAATGTTAGAACAGAAAATGAAAAGTGCGGTCTCGATTTCAATTTCATCGGCCTAGATGCGATATTAATAAAACAATAAAACAGTGCCAAAGAAACGAGCAGTGAGCAATTAAATTATCCGAACCAAATTCTGAAATGTTGGAACCGGAACAGGATTAAGAGGTATTTATGGAAAAATCCGACCCGGATCATGAACAGCGACCCGAATGAAAATCAGAAATTCAGATTTTTTAGATAACTAGCAAACAGGTATGAAAAAATGCCATAATCTGGAAATACGCCAAAAATCGGGTCGACCCGATCCGGGTCAGTGACCCGACCCGAATCAGATGCCAACCCGAATCAGACTTTTTTTTCAATTTTTCAGATAACCAATAATAACCACAGCAACAATGCAAGAAATTTGGAAATTCAAACCGGGTCGACCCGACCCGGGTCAGTAACCCGACCCGAATAGGAGATTCAACCCGACATCAAATAATTCCATCAATTCCAGATAACCAACATACAAAAATATGAAATGCAAGAATTCTGAAAATATCCAAATCGGATCGACCCGATCCGTCGATGACCGACCGAATCGATGATCCGAATCCGAAATCAAATGATCCAAACCCAAATCGATTTTAACACCAAATTCAGATAACCAATAACAAGAATATGTAATGCAAGAATGCGAAAATATTACCCGAATCGTCGATTCGACCGAATTGACCGAATTCAACTTGATCCAAACCCGAATCAAATTTTAACACCAAATTCAGATAACCAATAACAAGAATATGTAATGCAAGAATTCTGGAAATATCCAAAGCGGGTCGACTGACCTGGATCGATGACTGACCGGATCGGTGTTTCAACCCGAATCAAATAAATTCATCAATTTCAGATAACCAATAATAATAACAAAGAATAATGCAAGAAATTTGGAAATTCAAATTGAGGCGACTGACCGACCGGTCGGTGACCCGACCAATTGGAGTTTCAACCCTAATCAAATAATTTCATCAATTTCAGATAACCAATGATAACAACAGCAACAATGCAAGAAATTTGGAAACTCAAATTGACGCGACCCGACCCGGGTCAGTGACCCGACCCGAATTGGAGTTTCAACCCGGAATCAAATAATTTCATCAATTTCAGATAACCAATGATAACAACAAAGAATAATGCAAGAAATTTGGAAATTCAAATCGGTCGACTGACCCGGTCGATGACCGACCAAATCGATGATCCAAATCAAATTTTAACACCAAATTCAGATAACCAACATACATAAATATGAAATGCAAGAATTAAAAATGTTATCTAACTGGTCGACCTAATTCAAATCGATGAAGAAAATCAGAGAATCAAAATGGGAAAACAAACATTTTCGGACTTGATTCTTGAAACAACAAAGAAGCCAAATGCTTTAAACTCAAGAACACAACAAAATATTTATGTATATATGGAATAATCTTCCGAAAATCCTTCCAAAATCTATTTTTTTCTCCCCCGAAAATCTCCTCCTCAAATGAAGAACAATCATGGGGTATTTATAGGTGGATTCCCCCCCCCCCCAAGAATCGAGTTTGAAATTCAAAATAAAGGTAAAGATTTCTGATTTTGTGGGTATGGGTCGCGGATTTTGTGGGTGTCGGCGTGAGAGGGGTTGGTGGTGTCGTGGTCGGTGGTGGCGGCGAGGTGGCCCAGTGGGGTCGGGCGTGGGGTGTGCGGCGCCGGTTTGGGGGAGTAGGGTTTGAGTTTTTGATTTTGTTTTAGGTTTTGGTTTTTTGGGGAATTAAAAGGAGTTTTGAAATTTGGTGGGTTCTGGTCTTTGGGCGGTGTGGGTCGGTCAGTGGGCGGTCGGGGTTCAGTTGGGCCGACGAGTGGGGAATTTATTTTGGGATTGGGCTTGTGGGAATTTAACTTGGGGTTTGGGCTTGGACGAAAAATGGGTTTTAGTTTGGGTTGGGTAGGAATTGTTTTGGGTTAGGAAATAAAAGATGTTATGGGTTGGGCTTGGACGAAAATGGGTTTTAGTTTGGGTTGGGTAGGAATTGTTTTGGGTTAGGAAATAAAAAAATGGGTTATGGATTTAAAAATATAAAAGAGGGGTTTAATATTAAAATATATTATATATATATATTTTTTGTAAAAGATGTGAATTATTTAAAATAACATAACGACGTGATAACAATATAATATTTGTGAAAATGTTTAATGCTTAATAAAAGGGAAATGCGATGCAATTTTGCGAAAATAAAATAACATAGAATTTTCGGATAAAACTTATGATTATGATAAAAATGCAAATGATATAAAATGCGAATAATAATAATAATAAGAGGATATACACATATATGCCTATATTTTAAAATTATTTTAAAAGTGTAAAAATATTAAAAATTACAAATAAAATCATAAAAGATGGGACAAAATTGGGTGTCAACAGATGCCCCTCTTTGGACGGAGACGATGAAAGAGTTTTCGGCCAAAGAAAGTTGACTGAGTAGCCAATTTTGTCCTGATCATCGGGACTGCATGGTAAGAAATAGAATCCCCGGGGGGAAGAAGTTGAAAAAAGATGGTGCACATTCAAACAACAATGCCCCAGTGTCGACTTTGAATGACACTGGTCGTTGATGCGAGAAACTAATGGGAAAGAGCGGATCGACGTTCGAAGTAGGTTGTTGATGCGAGAAACTAATGGGAAAGAGCGGATCGACGTTCGAAGTAGGTCGTTGACCAAATTGCCTCGGTTCGTCGTAAGAGATAGTTCCACGCTGTGATGAAGTTCCTGCAAATTAAAAACTCCTGCAAACTAAAGCTTAAGATATAATTAGTGCATAACTGCTGAGAAAAATTGTAGAGAAAATAACTTGAAAATACCCGCATTAGGAGGTGGGCGCATGACTGAAATTAAAGTACCCTCATTATAAGGTGGGCGCCTGACTGAAATTAAAATACCCGCATTATAAGGTGGGCGCCTGAAATGACGTGTTGTGTTGAAGACGTCGTTGTAATATTGTTGACGTCGTTGTAAAAAAGACAGTTGTTGTGCTGCATGTAACGTCGAGGACGTTGTTGTAATCTTTGTTTCTTTGTAAAGATAATTGTTGTCTTTGAAGACGTCGTTGTAATCTTTGTTGGCGTCATTGTAATCGTAAAAATAAATATTGTGCAGAAGACGCCGTTGCGTAGGCGTGTTGTTGATGACGCCGTTGTATGGGCGCGTTGCTGATGACATCATTGTAATGTTGTTGATGTCGTTGTAATGCTGTAAAGATAGTTGATTTGCAGAAGACGCCGTTGCATAGGCGTGTTGTTCATGACACCGTTGTATGGGCGCGTTGCTGACGACATCATTGTAATGTTGTTGATGTCGTTGTTGTAAGAATGTAACGCTGGGGTCGTCGTTGTATCGACGTGTTGTGTTGAAGACGTCATTGTGATGACGTTGTTGCAAGAATGTAATGCTGTTTGTTGTAAGAGATAGGCGTTGCGCTGAAGACGTCGTTGAAATGTTGTTGACGTCGTTGTAATGTTGTAAAAAAAAAGCTGGCGTGCTGCCGTAACGTCGTGGACGTTGTGGTAATGTAGTTTTGCTGTAGAAGGTAGATGTTGAGCTGAAGGCGTCATTGTAATGTTGTTGACGTCATTGTAATGCTGTAAAAATAGATGTCGTGTTGCCGTAACGTCGTGGACGTTGTTGTAATGCTGTTGAAGATAGTTGATGTCTTTGCAGAACGCCAATGACGCTTGTTGTAATCTTGTAAAAGATATTGATGCGCTGAAGACGTCATTGTAATGTTGTTGACGCCGTTGAGATGCGGTAAAAGATAGTTGCTGCATTGCCGTAAAAGATAGCTGTTGTTTTGAAGACGTCATTGTAATGTTGTTGACGTCGTCGTAAAGCTGTAAAAGATATTTGTTGTGCTGCCATAAAGATAGTCTGCTGGCGAAGACGTCATTGTAGTCGTTGACGTCGTTGAGATCTTGTAAAGATAGTTCTTGTGTTGTCGTAAAAGATATTCTTTGCTTTGAAGGCGTCGTTGTAGTCTTTGTTGACGTCGTTGAGACATGGTAAAAGATAGCTGCTGCGTTGAAGACGTCATTGTAATGCTGTTGACGTCGTTGTAAAGCTGTAAAAGATATTTGTTGTGCTGCCATAACGTCGATGACGTTTTTGAAATGTTGTCCTGTTGTAAGAGATGTAAGTGACGTCCTTGCCGTCAGTTTGCTGTAATAGGGTTCCACGTTGTGCTGAATCTTCTGCCGATCCAAACTCATGTGAATTGAAATGTCGTCCTGGCACGGGCGAAAATGTGATGCGACGTCTTTGCCGTCGGGTTTGCCTTGTTGTCGTTCTTTGTGATCCGAAATAACATCTTTGTGCAGACATAATAGTCGGGACCCTGTAGGTCAAGATGATGTCTTCGTATAAATGCAGAACAAGAACGTAATCCTTGTAGTGAGTTGTAGTGAGAAATTCTTTGGGGAATTGATCATAACTGATGTGGCTTCCCTGCTTTTTCAACCTGAAGAACCTGTACTCAAAGAAAATTTGTGAGTTTGGGGAGGGGCGGTTGATTCGCGTTGACTTTGTAGCTTTGGCTCTTGATAGCTGCATGTCCTGCTGATTTGGACCTGTAGCCCCTGTCTGGTTCCCAGTCTTGGCTAACCGTTAATGAAAACATTTGTTGAAAATAATTTGTTTATAAGAAAGTATGCTTATCATTAAAAAATTCTTGTCGAACTGCTAATGAAAATATTTGTTGAAAATGATTTTGCTTATAAGAAAGTATGCGTATTAGTAAAAAAAATCTTGTCAAACTTTAATGAAAATATTTGGTGAAAATAAATTGCTTATAAGAAAGTATGCATATATGTAAATGTCTGTCGAGCAGCGACATGCGGTGAAACAAAGCAAACGTCTTATCCAAAATCCTCTTAGGCTGAAGACTTAGTTTGCCGATGTTTTTCCATGTTTATCGGCGTCCTCCGACAGTGATCCCTTAAAAATGCCCCAGTTTCCGATATGTGAGGATGATGATCTTTTAAACGGACAACCGAGTCTTGTGTAGATTGCTGGCCTGCCCTATCAGGGTGATCAGATGGGTGCATTTTGTCATATGTGATATAAAGGAGAAAATATTTCCTAATGGTGGGGACCGAAGCCGATTTAGGCCGCCTACGTATCCCCATGAGGGAATCAGGTCATGACGTAGTTCATTACAAGCGAAGGAGATTTGTAAGGGTTTTTCTAAAGATGGGACCGAAGCCGAAGTGGCTGCCTACGTATCCCGCCGAGGGAATCAGGTCATAACGTAGTTCAGGTAAGCAAAGGAGATTGTAAGGATTTTCTAAAGATGGGACCAAAGCCGATGTGGCCGCCTACGTATCCCGCCGAGGGAATCAGGTCATAACGTAGTTCGGGTGGTGTGTAAAGGAGATTGTAAGGATTTTTCTAAAGATGGGACCGAAGCCGATGTGGCCGCCTACGTATCCCGCCGAGGGAATCAGGTCATAACGTAGTTCGGGTGAGCAAAGTAAAAAGGAACTTGGGGAAATTTGTGATCTAAGAAACGGAACCCTACGTGGGTTCTATGCGTATCCTGACGAGGGAGCGCAACTTTTACAACATAGAAAAAGTATTACATAGAGAATAACTAATCTTAGATATGGTATCTCTTCACTGCATCTGCATTGGTGGTTTTTGGCCATTCTATTCTGATAAGGTTGCCCCGGACAACTGCGTCTATCTGCTTTTCATCAACCAGTCTCTTAGTAAATGATTTTGTATCCACTTGGCTGCGAAAGAAATAACATTGCCCCAGTAGAAGTCTTGATCGTAGTGTGGTAGCCCAAGAGTACAAATGGCAAACGTCCGTGCCAATGCTTGTGACTATCAACCATCTTGAAGTTTCATCCAAATCAAGCCGACTTATCCCAAAAATGCTTCAATTCTTCCGCTTGTGAGTCTTCCTTATATTCTTCGAAGCCTTGCTTGTTTGGGACCTTGTTTGCTTGTTTCATTATATGTCACATACCGCCGACAAAATTAGTTTGCATGATGAAAAAGAAAAGAGAATTATAGAACAAAACATATTTTATAATAGCAAAAGCAATGCAGATTTGTCATTTTAAGCTTTCAAAAGGTAGAGGCAAAAATACATTAGAATGCATAAATGCGATTTAGGCCTCAATTTAAATAGCGTTTTTTTTCATTAAGTACTAATACAATTTGGGTAGACATGATTGGGAAATAAAAGATGGGGTGCTCATGAGTTTTAGTCAACACGAATCAACTTTTGGGGAAATAAATAAGGCAAAATGAATCTCCTGAAAAATGAAGAAAACCAAATTAGTATAAGGTGAGTAACTATTGATTTAAATAATATACACAGAGTGGAAAGCAGTAGAAAATAGCAAGCAAATTGTATATGCGCGTCCTAATATACAAGGGGCCTCTCTTATGCCAGAGGTGGGCCTAAACGCCAGATATGCGGGATTACGACAGATTTGATCCAAGCTGCTAAACTGCAATGCTTTGTCGGAAATGAGACAAAATAAATGTACATTTTCCAATTTCAGCATGTCATGATTAGTCTTGGATTAGTCTATCCTTATCACGCTACACATAATATGATGATTGGTCGTTGGGTTGTGAGACCCGTAGACATCTTTGGCGGATTTCTTAATTGTGGAGTCGATACCAAGGATCGACCCACCTAAGGTGTATGCATGCATGACTTAAAATAAAGGGTGGTATAGCTCTATCTTAAATTTTCTAAGATTTGGCTGACTAGACACAAGGTTCCCGAGCGGACTACTCGAGTGAGAAGGCTACGCGGCCACCAGATGGTCCGGTCACTCCGCGCATACGCCAACTCTCCTAAAATTTGGTAGATTGAAAGAAATTTGCGGGTGCGCAAAACACACCTCGCGTGTAGTGTGTGATAGTGTCAATTTTCCAGAGTGGAAGAAATATGAGCGAAATGCCAATTTAAAGAAAGCAGTAAAACCATATAGCAATTTAAAGCAGTTATGCACGCAAAATTTCACGAAGGAAACAAATCAAAGCATTAAATCAAATAAAGAACAAAAGTAAAGCGCAATAATAATTAACCTGATTTTGCTATGGTTAAGAACCTGAAAGGTCCCCAGCGGAGTCGCCATGCTGTAGCGCCCTATTTTTCGACCTTGCTCGGGTCAATGCGGAGCGCGGACGTGTCCGGGTGATTCCTGGGTAAATAGGGTTGAGGAGTAGCCACCTAATTATTTTTTACGGTGAATTAGGACACCTAAATATTAAACTAAGTGCTGCAATGTAACTCCAATTTTAAGGTCTGCGAAACTAGTGAGATTCTAGGTAAGGGTTCTTTATTATCCTAAAGGGAAGGGGTTAGGCATCCTTTAAGATCCGCTAACTTGCGGTTATCCGGTAAAACTCAGGTTAATTATTACTAGAAAAAATGCATGTTTGAAGCATGAAGTTAAAAGACGTCTGCAAATAATTAAAAAAAAAGATGCCTTTTAAAAGATAGATAAATGTAGAGATTTTTTCAAAGTATGCATTTAATGATATCTAAAGAGAAATACATGTAGAGTTGAAAAAATATGTTTTTGACAATTGATAGCAAAACAATTTATTTATAATGCCAAAGAAGTAAAATTTTGGGAATCAATGAATTGTAAATTGACAAAAGATAAACTTATTCGTTATGATTAATAAAGCAAATAAAAGATGACAAAAGTTGTTTTGAAAATCTTGAATACGCGTGACGAGCCTAAAATAAATAAACTAGCGAAAGATTTCTAAGTTTGCGAGCCTACAAATAAATAAGCTAGCGACGGGTTTCAAATGTTAAACTAACCTATGAATAAATCCTAAGTTTGCCTATTCTAAGCATTTCAATAATTACAAAAGTGCGATAAATAATATTACAATACAAAGCGAGATAAAAACTGAATTAAAGAAAGAAATAACAATAAATAAACTCCGAGGAATAATTGCCTTTATTTACTTTAGTCCCTGCAAGCTGTCAAGAACAAACGGTTAGAAACAGTTAAATACAAATAACTTCATATCCGTATTCAAAACAGTGAATGTTTTGATCGCGGAGGGCTCAGACTTAAATTTTGAAAAGAACATTCCAATCACGTCGTGGCTGCAAACATATGACTAATGTAGTTTATTTTGATTGCCTCGCCTACTAAACGTGTCGGTCTCTCGGGTGAAATAGAAAAGATCACTATAATCACGTCGTGGCTGCGAATATATAACTTGTTGGTTATTTTAGTCACCTCGCCTACTAAACATGTTGATCTCGGATAAAAGGTTTAAGTCTTCATCCTTGCCCAGAAGTTATATTTCCGTCTTTGCAACTGTGTAGGCCTCAAAATCGACGGATATTTTTCATCGGCCAGTGTAGTATCGTGTTCAAATCAGTAAAATTTTAAATCGAATGTAAACAAAGAAGCAGAGAGTGAGCAGAGTGGGCGTAAAAACAAAGAGCGAGCGAGCGGAAAAACAGAGGCAGAAAAAAAAAACAGTTTCCGAAAATGACGCGGTGTCTAGTTTAAAACAGTAAAACAGCAAGACAGTAGAACAATAATTCTGAACCGAGCAGTGAGCTGAAATAGAAAGCAGTACCCGACCCGAAATCAGTGATCCAAATCAAATTTTAACACCAAATTCAGATAACCAACATACATAAATATGAAATGCAAGAATTCCGAAAATGTTACCCGAACCGGGTCGACCCGACCCGAAATTAGTGAAGAAAATCAGAGAATCAAAATGGGAAAACAAACCTTTTCGGACTTGATTCTTGAAACAACAAAGAAGCCAAATGCTTTAAACTCAAGAACACAACAAAATATTTATGTATATATGGAATAATCTTCCGAAAATGCTTCCAAAATCTATTTTTTTCTTCCCCGAAAATCTCCTCCTCAAATGAAGAACAATCATGGGGTATTTATAGGTGGATTCCCCCCCCCCAAGAATCGAGTTTGAAATTCAAAATAAAGGTAAAGATTTCTGATTTTGTGGGTATGGGTCGCGGATTTTGTGGGTGTCGGCATAACAGAGGGGGGTTGGTGGTGTCAGGGGTCGGTGGTGGCAGGGGCGAGGTGACCGGCGAGTGGGGTCAGGGGCGTGGGGTGTGCGGCGCCGGTTTGGGGGGGCGGAGTAGGGTTTGAGTTTTTGATTTTTGTTTTAGGTTTTGGTTTTTTTTGGGGAATTAAAAGGGAGTTTTGGGCTGGTGGGTTACGGGTCGGGGGCTGGGCCGGTGTGGGTCGGGTCAGGGGCTGGGCCGGTCGGGGTTTCAGTTGGGCCGACGAGTGGGGAATTTATTTTGGGATTGGGCTTGTGGGAATTTAACTTGGGGATTGGGCTTGGACGAAAAATGGGTTTTAGTTTGGGTTGGGTAGGAATTGTTTTGGGTTAGGAAATAAAAGATGTTATGGGTTGGGCTTGGACGAAAATGGGTTTTAGTTTGGGTTGGGTAGGAATTGTTTTGGGTTAGGAAATAAAAAAAATGGGTTATGGATTTAAAAATATAAAAGAGGGGTTTAATATTAAAATATATTATATATATATATTTTTTGTAAAAGATGTGAATTATTTAAAATAACATAACGACGTGATAACAATATAATATTTGTGAAAATGTTTAATGCTTAATAAAAGGGAAATGCGATGCAATTTTGCGAAAATAAAATAACATAGAATTTTCGGATAAAACTTATGATTATGATAAAAATGCAAATGATATAAAATGCGAATAATAATAATAATAAGAGGATATACACATATATGCCTATATTTTAAAATTATTTTAAAAGTGTAAAAATATTAAAAATTACAAATAAAATCATAAAAGATGGGACAAAATTGGGTGTCAACAACGTTTACCGGCTTTGACTTTCTCTAAGGCCATCAGTCGATCTTCATCTAGCTGGTCTAACTCCATTAGCATGGCCTGTTGATACTCATCTAAATTTAGAGAGTTCTGCTTGGCCACCCATAATGATTTAACATTAATTTCCAACGACAACACTTCATCTTGGCCATAGGTTAGCAGATAAGGTGTCGTCCCGGTAGCTGTAGATTTAGAATTCCTGATCGCCCAAACGGTCTCATCCAGAGTGAGATGCCACATTCCTAGTTTATCATCTATGTTCTTACTAATTGTGTCCACAATAAGTTTGTTGTCTGCCTCGGCTTGCCCATTCGCCTATGTGTAATAAGGCGAAGATGTGATCATTTTTATCCCAAATTTCTCAGCAAAGGCTACCACTTTAGAACCAGTGAACATCGTCCCTTGATCAGTTGTATTTGTCTCAGGGATACCATATCTATATATGATTTGGTGTTGGATAAACTGAATGACATCTGTCTTATGAACCTTTTTCATCGGCTGAGCCTCCACCCATTTAGTGAAGTAGTCGGTAGCCATAATAATGAAATTGTGGCCTTTAACCAAATATGGGTGAATCTTGCCAATGAGGTCTATAGCCCATCCTTTGAAGGGCCAAGGGTTTACTACTGGGTGTAGCAACTCGGCTGGTACCCGTTGGATTGGTCCATGTCTCTGACATTCTTCTCATCCTTTTGCATACTGGAAGCAGTCAGCTGTGATGGTAGGCCAATAATAGTCGTGGCGGTAGAACAACCACTTATTCGTCGTCCCTGCTCTATGTGATCCATACACTCCTTCATGGACCTCTCTCATGACCCTCACCTGCTTTGTCAATGCACTTGAGTAGTACCCCATTCACGCTCATTTTATAGAGGTCATCGTCAATGAGCACATATTTCAAGGCTCTTCTTTTGACCTTGAGGTCTTTGCAACTGGAGGGGTCTTTTAGGTAGTCAATTAGTCACTACCTCCATGAGTCGATTTGATCAACGGCTAACACTTCGGCTGGCAGTTCGTCATACTCTAAAGTGAGTAGAGACTTTCTAAGGCTAGAAGATTCTTGTGCTAAGTCGTTAGCCTCAACGTACATGCCTCTGGGAACATGACTTAGTGTAGATGATGTGAACCTTCTAAGTAACCTGCTGGCCATTTCATATCGGGCCAACAAATTCGGATCCTTGTAGTCATATTCCCAGGCCAGCTGCTTGATAACCAACTGAGAGTCTCCACGAACCTTGATGTATTTTACTTTCATAGAGACTAGGAGTTTGAGTCCTATGCTGAGAGCATCATATTCGGCTTGGTTATTTGTCAAGTCAGAATCTAACCGATAAGAAAACCTCCATGATTCATCTCTAGGATCGGTTATTGTTATCCCGACTCCGACTCCTTTATGGATTCTTGACCCATCAAAAGTCAGCGTCCAAGGGATACCGTCCATATATGAGGTAGAAGGGGCGCATGAGTCCTCCGCATCTACATAGGGGTGATCCATCAAGAAATCGGCTATCGCTTGGCCTTTGACGGCCTTGAGTGGCTTATACTCGAGAGAAAATGCAGTGAGTTTGATTTCCCACTTCATTAGTCGTCCTTGCAAAATAGGTTTGTTCAACAAGTACCGGACGATATCGACTTTGCACAAAACGTATATAATGTGAGACATTAGCTAATACTCGAGTTTTGTGCAAGCATAGAACAAAGACAGACAAAGCTTCTCCAAAGGAGTATATCTAGTTACAGCGTCGTTGAGCATTCGGCTAAGATAATAAACCGCTCTTTCAGTTCCATTATCGACCTTCTGAGCTAGCAAGCAGCCGATAGATAATTCTGCAGCCGAAATATATAATTTCAACGGCTTCCCCGGCATGGGAGGCACCAATACGGGTGGAGTAGCTAAGGCCTTCTTAATTTGATCAAAGGCCTCTTGCTGTTTCGGACCTTATACTAGCTCTTCAGAGTCTTTAAGTTTGAGTAAAAGTGAGAAAGCCTTCATCTTGCCAGTCGAGTTAGATATGAACCTCCTTAAGAAATTAATTTTTCCCAATAAGATTTGTAACTCCTTCATTGTCTTAGGTGGTGCGGATCCCATTACTGACTTGGCTTTGTTACAGTCTATCTCAATGCCGTTTTTGTGTACCAAAAGCCAAGGAAGTTGCCAGCTGATACTCCTAACATGCACTTGGCTGGATTCATTTTGAGATTATGAATCCTCATTCTTTTTAATGCTTGTTCAAGATCGGCTAAATGATCCTTGAAGTCCTTAGACTTCACTACTACATCATCGATATAGACCTCCATAAGTTTGCCGATCAAGTGATGGAAGATGATGTTCATTGCCCTTTCATAAGTGGCACTAGCGTTCTTCAGACCAAATGACATAACTACCCACTCGTAAATCCCCAACGCTCCTGGACATCTGAAGGCGGTTTGTGAATGTCATCCTCGGCTATCGATATCTGATTATAGCCAGAGTATCCATCCATGAAGGTTAATACACCATTAGCGGCTGCTGAGTCGACTAACATGTAGGCTATCGGCATGACGTACGCATCTTTAGGAATGGCTAGATTTAGCTTCCTGTAATCAATAAATACCCGAACCTTGCCATTGTTCTTTTTGACTGGTACGACATTTGCCAACCAATCCACATACTTAGCCGTTCTAATAAAGCCGACTTTTAGCAGTCGTTTGATCTCGTCTTTGATTTGAGGTATCAGCTGACGGTTTACCTTTTTGGCGGCTATTTTTGGGGCTTGAAATCCTCCTTGATTGGCAATCTGTGTTCTACCAATGTACGTGCCAACCCAACCATCTTATGATAATCCCATGCGAAGCAGTCTTTATAGTGCAGTAGAAGGGTTGTTATGCCTTGTTTGTCTTCTTACTTCAGCAGACCACTAATATGTGTTAGCCGAGGAATTTCATCAGTTCCCAAGTTGATGTCTTCCATAGGATCCTAAGACTCAAAGCTAGGCATAGTCCTTCTTACAGGCGATTCAAGTTCCATCGGCAGCTAAACTTCGTCTGCTACAAGTGTTGGTTCGACGTCGTGGTTCCCCATCTGCGATGCCTCAGCTATCCTTGCCTCAGAGCTTAGGGCGGTCAGCCGATGCCATAGGTCACGTATAATTTGGGTTTCTTCAACCATTTAAATCCTCCAAGGTAAGCCATTATTTGGTTAATTGTTTTATTTCAAACCCTCGCGTGGTAAGATTACAGGATTCTGAAGATCATTCTTCATATTGCTTTGTGATGGCTATGGGAGCCACATAAGGTGAATAAAGGACATCCCCTATGTTCTGAACCCCTGGTTGGAACGAGTTATCGTTTGTTGGGATGATTTCTATATTGTCTCCTTTCCAAAAGATGAGATTTTGATGCATGGTAGAAGGAAGGCATCGATTGGTGTGAATCCAGTCTCTACCTAGCAGAATGGTGTAGGACGGCTTGTCATCTATCATAAAGAATGCAGATCTGACCGACTTAGGACCCATGATGATTTCTGCTACTAAAATCCCCAAAGCTTCAGAAGCCTCTCCCATAAAGCTAGCCATTTTCATGTTAGTTGGGATGAGTTCTACTCTGGTTTTGTTGAGGCTTTCTAAAGTAAGCAGCTGAATCATATTCAGCACAACCTCATTATCGACGAACAGTCGGCTAATGATTTTACCGTTGATGTAAGCCTTCACATAGAGGGGCTTGAGGTGTTTAACCATATCTTCCATAGGTGCACCAAATGCGGTGCTTAAAGCATCCTTAGCCATGGTATCAGCTATTGTTGCCCATTCTGCGTCTTCTACGCAAACATCACCTTCTAGGCTATCCAGCGTAGAGCAGCTGGCCTGAACTCACATAGGATTAGGCTGACTATTTCAATGTCTGCCCACATCTCATCAACCAGGTCCTGGATAAATAAATCGAGGATGAAGTCTCCTATTTTATTCAATTCGGCTGACCAGGAGCTCATATTTTCCATCTCTTGGAGACAAATGGGGATCGGCTGGGAATCCTCTACACAATCTGTGGGATTGCCTCAGTTAGAGGTCCATCCGGGGCCACGTTCTCTTGTCGGGGTTCCTCTATCGGGTTGTCGGCAGGTTGTTCATCTAGCTCTAGTTGACCCAACGCCTCTCCTTCAAGCGACATTGCCCATGAAGCAACTGAGCCGAATGCCCGGTCGATTTCCTCGGCTACGGCAAACTCAGGAATCTCCTGATTTTCGGCTGCCTTGCTGTTGGAAATTAGATGCAACGTCTGTTGCTTCTTATGCAAGGCGTTGGCACGTTGCATCCTTCTTTTTTGAGTCCTAGATGCGACTCTTGGTGGTGCCTTTCTATTTCCGGGAGCCTTATTGATAGACCACTTCCCCTCTTCTGTGTTGGTGGTTGGTTTAATCATTTTCTAGGGTCTCGCCTGGTCCTCATTTCTTGCTATGATACGTGAGGATGAAACACCCTCATTCACGTTAAACTTGACCACCCTCTGTTTGGTTTTAGGGAGTGGTTCTTCATCTATTCGAAGCATGCTCGACTGCCAATTGGTTGCCATCCGTACTTTCCCCCAGGCCTCTACCTGGCGTTGATAGGGACCCTTCTGAACCTCATGGTTTGTTCCTGAAACTCTCATTCAAAGTCCCTCGAGTATTTAGGGCGGTCATAAAAATTGCTCCTTGCCGGCTGCCAGTCATCACGAATGTCATGTAGGCTGCCTAACCGGTTTAACATAGAAGTCCTTATGACCTTCTCCCCTTCGATAAGTTTCTTTGGGATCCACACCCTTTTCATTGGCTGTTTCCATTTGGTGTCCCTTGACTCATCGGTCTTAGCAAAAGATATCATAGATATTGGTACCGCGGGAAAGAGGTCGGTATTAATGGACATTTCAGCCATACTCTTATCGGCTAGTTTGAACCTCACCTCCTTGATGCCCTTTTGGACCGTCTTTCTGAAGATAACGCAATTAGAAGTGGAGTGACTGTATGAATTATGACACTTACAATACTTCTTATATTTGAGTTCCTCGGCAGGCGGAATTCTATGACCATCAAGCAGCTGAATCTGCTTATCTTTGAGCAGATGATCAAATATCTGATCTGCCTTTGTGATGTCAAATGAGTAATCGACCCTATCATCGGGTGATCTCGTCTCCTTATCTTTGACGACTTTCAAGGCTAGGTAAGAGTAAACTTTACCCTTAACGATCTCGGCCACCATTGCGTCTGCCGTGCAATCGGCTGACTCTGAGTCAGACTCATCTGCTTTTATGATGGATACCAAGTGGGAGCCTCGATTTTGGTTGGGTCTTCTTCGCTCCTTCTCCTGGACATACTGCTATATTTGGATAGCCTTCTCGGCTAACTGGCTCAGGTCAGAGAAGAATTGTCCCACCAACTTCTCCTTTAACTGAAGGTGCCTGTTGTTGATTATCATGTGGGCACACTCAGATTCGGGGAAGTGTACGGTGCATTTCCCAACCTTCTTTTTGAACCTCTCGATAAAATCGACAACCGATTCATCGACCTGATGTCTGAGGTTCATTAGATCAATCACGATAACCTGAGATTAAATCCAATAGAACCTATCATGGAAATAACCCTTCATGTCAGCCCAGCTCTGCAGGGAATCAAGAGACAAAGAGGAGTACCATGCAAAGGTTGTTCCCGTTAGAGAGATAGGGAATAACTACAACTTGTGATACTCATTTTAGCCAGCTTCACCGCATTTGACAGTAAATCTATCGATGTGCTCGATAGTTAATTTGTCGTCATCGCCAGAGAAAATGACAAACTCCGGTGTTTTGAAGTCCCTCGGCAAAGGTGTTATCCGGTCTACCCAATCGGGGTAGTGCTTCTTATAAACAAGCATATCCAAAGGTTTCAATTGGATGCCGAAGTACCTCTGTATAGTATTAGCAATAATCTCCGGGTTTATCAGTTGTGACGCCCCTGCTGATTTTTTACTGGATTTGGCTGGTAAGCGTTCTGCACTGACGGCCTCCATTCTGCACTTTATTGGATAGGCTTTTGAAGGTTGTATGTGGTTTGATGGCCATTACAAATAGGTGAGGTAATGCCACATGGATGTTGTTGGGTATGGCCACCAAAGCCTGCAACCTGAGCTCCCGGAATGGCTAACGTAGTCTGAGGATAAGGTGGAACGATGTTCCATGGCTGCTCTCCTCGGACGTCGGCCGTTCTTAGAAAGTTTACGCTTCCTGGAAGGTATGGATTAGGTACTTGCAATGACTGCTGAAATGGTATTCAGCTGTAAACATCATCACCAGATAGCCGAGCTAAGTCATTGCCAGGGGCCATTGGCCATCGGCTACCAATTCGGCTGGCCAACATTGTTCGCCTGCATCGTAGGGCCGTTTATAGAAATGTACGACATAACGAGTGGCAATACAAAGTGTCCTGGAGCCTGAAGGTCTCTGAGCCATGTTGATCTGCCCATACTGCAAACTCGCTTGGTCAAGTGGCACATTCCCCCCCCCCCAAGGTTCGGCGGCGACCATGCAGCGTGCAGCGTGCAGGTTGCCAGACGATTGGGCTTGTGTTCCTAGGTGTGCTATCGGTTGCGCCTGAGTGGAAACTGGCTGATGCACATGCGGCTAAGGAACAACACTAGGAGTCACAATCTCATGCTGAACAACACCACTTGCCAGAGGGATGGCAGAACTAGCCGAACATTCTCCTGGGTGCATACGGTTGGTTTTCATCTCCCTCGCTTCTTGAGCTTCATTATGTACCATTGGCTTCACAATGTCAGTCAACTGTTTAGAAACTTGGTACATAATGTCGTGGATGCCCTAGTCGATCTGTTGTCTAATAAAAGACGTGGTCATTATGGTTGGACCTTCAGATTGGCTAGATTCTTCCACAGCTTGGGTTGATGGAGGAAGTGGAGGGGTATCCACCGATGTAGGCATACCCGAGGAGGATGCTGGTTCGTTGTTCCTTCTGAGAGGATTTTGTTTAGGATGTGGACTGGACTCGAGGTTCATTTTCTTACTGGACCTTAGGCGCATACGCCAAGAATGATCCTGACTTGGAGAATCAAACTTTGTAATTAATTCACCTATGGTCCTACTGGGCATGCCAAATTTGTTCTCAGCCCCAATTCCGCTATCTGCCATTGTATCGGTTGATGAAATCGGGAGACAAATTGATTCCTTAACTTAAGCGATTTGGAATGGAGACGGAACTTTGATCTCCAGCAATCGGTTCCCTAACTACTCCAGAAAGCGTTAGAACGGTGGTCGTGAGTAAACTAAGAGGTAAGAAACATGAATATAGTTGAGTAAAGTAAATGATAAAAGTAAAGGATAAAAAAATAGATAAATTTTGATTTGTTTGATTGATTGTGTGTATTTCGTATATACAAAGAATGAGTATTTATAGTACAAAAAGGAAAAGAACTGTACAAATGTTCCCCCCCCCCCCATATCAGCCATCAAGTAACCCACTAAGTTCAATGACCGACTATGGGGGAGATGGTGCCGATTTTCTCGCCCTCTACTCCTCTTGTTCGGATAATGGCCCTTTCTTTCAGCTGTTGTTGGCCGTTATCGCTTCTAAGGGTCTGGAAACCCTTTTGACTTGGTCGTTGAGGCGTCTGCATCTAAGTGGGTCCCAGTCGTACCTCTAACTGATAACTCGTCTAAGATGCCTTAGTAGCTGATGAATTTCTTGTAGCCGAGGGCTAGGAGTAAATTCGGCTCTGGGATAGTTCGGCTGTCACCGAATTCGGCTAAACACTTCAATTATTTTTGAGTGTTAACAATTTGGGGTCCTAATCAGACACCGGGTGGAAAACAAAACAAATGTAACATACATATTTAGAAATATTATACATTAAAAATGAAGAGCCTCCTTGTTTATAATTAGCTTATTTTAGTTTAACATTGTATTTTCTAAAAGATTTCTACATATAGCTTCTTCGTTGTGTAAAAAGAAAATCTCCATTATTTTTTATAGTAATTAATTTGTTGCATCGAAGTAAATCTCCTTCTTCATTGATTCTGAGTGATAAGCGCGAACACATTGTTTACAAGTTGTACCAGTAGAAACAATAATAACTTTAAAACAAAAGCACACAACATACGCTAGATTTTAATTATCTTGCCTCATCGCTCGAATAGTTTTGTATAGGGGGTTCATGGTCTGGTTTGATTCGGTTTTTGATTAAAATCAAACCAAATTAATTAAATCAATTTTTTAATAGTCAAACCAAACAAAATTATTATAATATAAATTCTATCGATTTCGGTGTTATCGGTTTGGTTCGAATTTTGCGGGCTTTAAGAATGTATATTAATTCTAATGCAAAAAACAAATGATACAAGTGATGTATAAATGATGAAAATGAGATACAATAACTATCTCGATGAGTACTTATCTTTAATTCAATCCGATTCTTATCAATGGAGATATTACTATGTGCTTAATAAGCAATTAATACTATGATGTTTTAGTTTATTTTCCTTTGTTTATTCTTCTATTTAACAACTTTTTTAGATTACGCCAAGTTGGAGACTTTCTCGCTGAATGTCATTTTAATGATATACTTGTTCAACTATTATACATGTATTTAGATTTTCAAATTATTTATCAAAGTGACATAACATATAATAATTGGTCTCTAATCTCGATCTTGAAATTGCATTATTCAACATTTTCATTATGTGTGTCAAGAAATGAAGTATGTCATACTTATTTGAATTCCAAAACCATTAGTAATTTGAGTTACTCAACTTAATTCACAGAGATGTATGTGCATGTTATGACAAAATTGCTACTTTTTTACCCCTAAATATTATGCACAAACAGATTACCAATATAGCATCATAATAAAAAAATTAAATTAGTTGTTTCATTGTCACGCCCCGACTTTTCTCAAGTCTTCCCTTAGGGCGTGATGGCACCTGGGTAACTATCCCTTCCCAGGAGAACCATTAACCTTTTTTCTTCCTGAATTAAACATGTATCTAGGTGCGAAAATAATGTAATCATGTACATTATATGAAAACGCGAGCTCATACTCATGCAACCACAACTTCTATATAGACTCAATGGAAATTTCATAAATAGAATAAGAAAAAGGAAACAATCTCATGTGGGGCATTCCCCAAGATAACGAAACCTGGTTCCTCAAACCTACTTAATCAAGAATGACATTCTCCAAATCCGAAGCAATGAATTGGTGGAACAATGAGGCCGCGGGACGATCTCTAGCCATGTTGCAGAGTTTTTCCTTTTATCGCGCTTACCTGAAATATGTTAGATAAAAGAGTCAGCCCTACCATCGGAGGCTTAGTGAGAACCTCACCTAACAATTCAAAGTAACCTCACAATATTCTATATACAATCATATTATGAACATAATAAGTATGTCATGAAAACAGATTTCAGCACCGTCATTGTACAAGCCAATAAATATTCACACCCAAAATCTCCTCCCAACTCGTCCTAGGGGATACTTAGTTAACCAGTACACCTGCTTTATCCCATATAACATATTATATATTTGTTGCGGTGCGTGCAACCCGATCTAATGCATTACAGTTATAGCCCCGAAGGCAAATGTATTTGAATAGCCACGAAGGCAAGTGTATTTGAATAGCTCCGAAGGCAAGCGTATTTAAATAGTCTCGAAAGTAAGTGTACCTGAATATCCCCGAAGGCAAGCACACACCTGTATATCGCCCAAAAGGTGACTCAATAAGTAACTAGTCCCGAAGGCAACACGTGTGTAATGCTATAGTCCCGTAGGTGATGGCAAAACTATTTACAGTATCAAGATTTTTATCATCTCGACTGTATGGCTAAACTTATACACACACACACAAACACACACACACACACACACACACACACACACACATATATATATATATCGTCACATTTTGTAGAAGATTCAAATAATATTCCTTTCTTTCAACTTTTTGGCCTTCCCACTTGTAAGGCTTATAGCACTCAAACCATAACTCCAAATAAGGTATTTTTTAATCCGAGTCTAAGGTAACACGGGGATCTATCACTATTCCAAGTTTCCTCTGAAAATACTCAGTATAACTAGTACAAATTTATGAAAGAGACAACCCTATAAAAACTGTCTTGCCGGACTTTTATAAAAAGGGATACAAATTTAAAACAGTCATAACTTTTTATTAGTAAGTCATATTAATCCCCGTAAAGTATCAAACTGTGGAGAACAGAGAAATATAGTACTTTTATTCAGTACAACCTTTCAGATTCCTTACCAATTTGTACGATTTTTCCGTTACACGTTCTGCCTTCCGGATTTCGATAGATCTGAGGCAGAAAGTTTAAACTGCGATAACTCTCAAACTGCATGTCGGTTTTTTCCCCGCTTGGACCCAATCTGACCATGAAGTAGATATGTATAATCTTATAAAATTTCGTCCAATTCTAACAGGGATAACTTAGCGAAAAATAGTTTGTAATTTCATGACCCAAACTAGTTACTAAATAATCTATTAGCAATAACTTCACGATCATTCTTTCAACATCCGTATTATATTCTAACATATATTGTAACTCAAAATAAGATATTTTACTAAGAATTTTGAGTGAGAGAACTCACCTTTATTGCTTCGTAACCGCAAATGAACACTGAAACTTCAACTAAACCTTTTCGGAACTCCGTAATTGCTAAAGTTAATTTTTTGGTTCTCTGAAATTTCTGGTTGTTTTTTTTCCCTCTGTGTTCTCTTCTGTTCCGCCAGAATTTTGCATATAACGTGTTATGTTGTGTGTGTTTTTCTAAGAGTGGGAGTGTAAGAGTGGGAAAGGAGTTGATAAACTTCGGTTAGGAGTCTTAAGGGATGATGGGTTTGGAAGTCATTAGGATTAGTGTAAAGGGGGGAAATTTGGTTGAGATTTTAAGGGAATTAAACGTACAGCCTTCTCTTATATTAATATATATATATATATATATATATACTCTTCTAATTACTACGTGAAGTTACATCCTCCCCTCCTTAAACAACATTCGTCCTCGAATGTGAATAAGGTCGTAACACATACACATTGAGACACAAATTTCACACACATGAAACACAAGTTAACCCATTTTCATTACCTTACTCAAAGAGGAATGTATATTTGACTTTTATCGCGTCTTCGGCTTCCCAGGTTGCTTCTTTTGTGGAGTGATTTCTCCATAGGACCTTAATGGAAGCAATATCTTTATTCCTAAGGCGCTTAGCCTATCTATCCAGTATCTCTATCGGAATTGCTTCGTATTAGAGCTCTTCGTTCAGCACTATCTCTTGGGGTCCGATACGTGGCTTGCATCGTGCAAATATTTTCGTAACATTGACACATGGAATAACGGATGCACCGCTTCTAATTCTTGTGGAAGGGCTAGTTCATAAGCCACATTCCCCACTCTTAGTAAGATCTCATATGGTCCAACAAACATTGGGCTCAACTTCCCTTTCTTACCAAAACGCATCACTCCCTTCATTGGAGAGACTTTTAAAAACACTTTCTCCCCTTATTGGAATTCGAGATCTCTTTTACGATGGTCCGCGTAGGACTTATGACGGCTATGAACTGTTTTGATCTGCTCCCGAATTATTAGCACTTTGTCATTTGTTTCTTGGATGAATTCGGGTCCGAACAGTTGCGTCTCACCCACCTCGAACCATCCAAGTGGAGATCTATATTTTCGCCCATACAATGCTTCGAACTGAGCCATCTGTATGCTCGAATGGAAACTGTTGTTGTATGCGAACTCAATTAAACATAGGTGGTCCAACTAGTAACCCCAAAAGTCCAACACAGAAGACCGCAACATGTCCTCCAATGTTTGAATTGTTCATTCATCCTGTCCATCTATTTGCGGGTGGAAAGCCGTGCTCAGCTTAACTTTTGTCCCGAGGCTCTATTGAAAACTTTGACAAAAGTGTGAAGTGAACTGGGAACCCCTATCCGAAATAATTTGTAGTAGAATCCCATGTAACCTCACTATTTCGTTCAAATAAATCTGCGCATACTGCGGCGCCCGATATGTAGTCTTGACCAGTAGCAAATGGGATGACTTTGTAAGACGATCTACAATCACCCAGATAGAATCATAACCTTCTCAAATTTTTGGTAGACCAGTCACAAAATCCATATGAATTACCTCCCATTTCAACATGGGGACACCAATCTCCTGACTAGTCCTCTGGGTTTTGATGTTCGGCTTTTACCTATTGACACGTAAGACACCTTCCGACAAACTCTGCAACATCCCTTTTTATTTCGTCCCACCAGTAATTTGCCTTAAGATCTTGATACATCATTATTGATCCTGGATGAATGGAATACCTGGTGTTGTGACCCTCATCCAAGATCTTCTTTCTTAGATCTCTTACCTTAGGAACACATAACTTACCCTTATACCGAAGGGTACCGTCATTGTCTCCTAACAAACTGTGAAGGTTTTTCCCATTGGATCCTCTCCCGAAATCTAACAAACTTTGTATCCTCAAACTGACTTTTTTTTATTTTCGAAGCTAAGGCAGACTGAGAGGTATCATGCACCGCCACCCTGCCTTCACCTACCTCAGTTAAACTAACCCAGAGGTTTTCCCAATGTTTATACCTCACTTATAATACCTCTCTTTTGTATTTTCAAGTGGGCCAAGCTGCACATTGATCTCCTATTGAGTGCGTCGGCCACCACATTAACTTTTCCAGGATGGTAAAGAATGCTATGGTCATAATCCCTAAGAAATTCTAACCATCTCCTTTGTCGGAGGTTCAAATCCTTTTGCGTGGTTATGTATTGTAAACTCTTGTGATCTGTAAATATATCTACATGCACCCCATACAAATAGTGTCTCCTTATTCGTAAGGTGAACACTACCGCGGCCAGTTCCAAGTCATGAGTTGGATAATTCTTCTCATGTATCTTCAATTGTCGAGACGCATATGTAATAACTTTTCCAAATTGCATCAAGACACATCCTAATCCAACTTTAGAGGCATCACAATAGACTGTGAACCCTTCTTGTCCCGATGGTAAGGTTAGGACTGGCGCAATAGTCTATAGCTCCTTCAGTTTTTGAAAACTTGCCTCGCAAGCCTCTGACCACTGGTACTTAACCGACTTCTGAGTCAATCGAGTCAAGGGAGCAGCGAGACTAGAGAAACCTTCTATAATACCCATCCAAACCCAAGAAACTCCTGATTTCTATCGGAGTGGTAGGCCTTGGCCAGCTCTTCACTGCTTCTATCTTATGGGGGACTACCATAACTCCATCCCTAGACACAACGTGGCCCAAGAAAGCTATATTTTCCAACCAAAATTCACACTTTGAAAATTTAACATACAATTTCTCCTGTCTTAATATTTGAAGCACTACCCTTAGATGTTCTTCATGTTCCTCGGCACTCTTGCTAAAAATTAAAATATCATCGATGAATACAATCACGAACAAATCTAAGAATGTTTGAAGATTTTGTTCATGAGATCCATAAAACCTGTTGGGGGATTGGTTAACCCTAAAGACATGACCAAGAACTCATAATGGCCATATCGGGTTCTAAAGGCTATTTTGGATATATCATCCGAATTTATTTTTAGCTGATGATATCCCGAACGGAGGTCAATTTTGGAATAATAGCTGACTCCCTGAAGTTGGTCAAAAAGATCATCGATTTTTGGTAATAGGTATCGGTTCTTGATCGTGACCTTATTGAGTTGTCGATAATCGATACACATTCGGAGTGAACCGTCTTTCTTCTTCACAAAAATGATTGGTGCACTCCAGGGAAAACACTAGGCCTTATAAAGCCCTTATCCAAATGTTCTTTCAATTGTTCTTTTAACTCTCTCAATTCAGCTGGGGCCATTCGATATGGAGGAATGTAGATAGGTCTTGTACTCGGAATTAACTCTATGGCGAACTCCATTTTCCTGTCCGGATTAAGGCCCGGAAGATCCTCAGGGAAAACCTCCAGGAAAATTGTGAACAATAGGGACATTATGTATCTTTAGGGACTCTTTTTGGGTATGTACTATATTAGCCATGTAAGAGTATTCCACTTCGTGACTCCTTAGTAACTTTTGAGCCCTAAGGTATGAAGTAAGCCGACCCGAGGGTGTTCTAATCCTACCTTTTATGAAACACTTCTGGTTCCCTGAGAAAAGATAATTTTATAAACTTTTGTCGGCAATCCAACGTGGCATAACATGCTGACAACCAATCCATACCCAAGATAAAGTCAAAGTCTACCATATCAAGTAATACTAAGTCTGCTATTGTTCCTCTGCCATTCATTTCCAACAGGAAATTTTTAATTACTTGAGAGGCCCAAACTGAGGCCCCCACCGGTGTCATGACCTCAAAGGGTTCACTCAAACAGGAAGGTTCTACATGTAGACTCTTAGCAAAACCTATCAACACATATGAAAATGTAGAATCGTGATCATATAATACAAGTGTAGGAATACTTGAGACCAACAAAATACCTGTGCCCACCGCATTGGATGCCTACACCTCATTCCTCTGGGGAAAAGCGTAGAGCCGACAAGGATTGTTGGACTGTTGACCTCCCTGACCCTGTCAGGACGGGTTTCCCTGATTTCCCTTGTGGACAGTTGTGGTTGCTTATGACCTCCCTTGAGAAGACTGAGTTTGGGTTCTCTTCTTGGAATCCATGACATAGTGGTCTGGTTCTCTACAGTTGTAACACTCTTTCGGTGAGAACCAACATTCTCTGAAATGTTTCTTTTGACAAACCTTACAGACCGATCTATCACCCCCTGTGTTAGGGTTGGTGGCCTGGACATTTCTACCTTGGTGATTGAACCATTTGTGCCCTTAGGGCCTGTGATGAGACTAGCCTACTAGCTGGCTCGGTTTCGAAGAATCCTTACTGCCTTCTTGCCCCTAGTTTTGATTCAGATTAAATGATCCCAATGATCGCAAGATCTTCTGTGAATACTCTCCATCTTTTGACCTTCTCCATTTCCGTAGGAATAATGTGCGTGTTGTATGCTGACAAGCATGAATTGGGTATCGTATTCTTGCACACTGTGGTCTCCTTATTTCAACTATTCAAACTCACGCCTGAGCATATCTTTTTTGGTGTTAGGAATGTACTTTTCAATGAATATGGCTCTAAACTCCCCCCACATCATCCATTCTGACATCGGGGAACGATTTCTTTTACAATTTCTCCACCACACCCCCGTGTCGTCCACTAAATGTGCGCCCACCAAATTGACGCCATGCGTCTCTACACATCCCAGGGTAAATAACAGGTTTTCTACCTTATCGAGAAATACTATCGGGTCAGAATTGGAGTTCTTCCCCATGTAGATAAGTTCCCTTCTCCTTAAAAAATTCGCTCATAGTCTATCTGGTACTGACTGAGCTCCTACATTTTCGTCTAGTGGTGCAACCACAACTGGTTCCTGGGCCGGCAGGTTCTGGGTCGGGTCCATCACTGAGACATTAGGTGTAGGCTGAACCATGTGGGGGTTACCACTGTCATCAACTCTATGAGTCAATCTAACTTTTGTCCCACCGTGCCGCTTGACTCTCATTTTCTTCAACATTTTCCACGCTATGTTGAGACACTGCTCTTTCAACCGGAGATAGGAGCTTCATTGTAAACCTCTTCTTGATCCCTCGGTTCCTATGCCAGGACTCTTGGGGGTTGACCTCGTCCCCTCGCTCTTCCCTGGGTCGTTCTGATCGACCTTCACATCACCGGTACTTGTGACTCTACCATTTTCTGTAAAGACAACTGCGCCCATATTTTAGAAGATAAGACGTCTATTTTAACTCTCCAAAATTTTCTTATACTTCATAAGCATGCAATACCACAAAAAAGAAGAAGCAAATAACGATATTATTTCATTCTTGCATTCATAATACTTCATTCCATCATAACATAACATTATACTAAATCTTATCCGATAATTCTCTGTCACCCATTGTAGATCTCCAACTCAAACTTGCATTTACTACAACACGTGTTAAAGGGCTTAACCGCGTGACTCGCCTACTCGGCAGGTTGGCATTCAGCTCCTTGTTAACCTTGTTCCTTGCCTCTCTTTCCCTTTCATCCATTATTTCCTTCATCTTCCAGACTTTCTTCACTTGACACAGAAATTTGAGCAAGAAACCTTCATTACTATCTCCACATAGCAACTTTGCTCTTCTAAAGGAGGAGTGGAAATCTCCCGAGATGGAGTTGACTATTATCTATAGTATGACTCCAATCGGATAATCAAAAAAGGTCAGGTCAAATAAATGTCTCTTCCGTCTAGCCCTAAGAAAATCCGTACAACGTGCGATTGTGTTATCCATATACGTGCCAAAATCGTCTCCTGGGTCCATCCTACGGTCCATGAACCTTTTTGTTTCTATGATCACTTCCCTCTTGGCTGGAACTCGTATTATAACCATATCTATAAAAATAACAGTTAGTTTATCGTTGCACAATCCCCTTCCATAATCTTTTGAAGGAGGTAGTACGAGAACCAAGTCTTTGAAAAGACTCAAGATAGACACGAGAAGAGTATGAAGGAAGTGAAATTGTTTAGGATGTTATTCCGTTCACTTATTACTAAGGTGGAGCGCACACCGTCGCGACAAGTAACCGTTCAAACACCTAACTCAAAAAAATTTCCTATCCTAACCTGGTTTAGCTCTGATACTAACTTATCACGCCCCGACTTTTCTCAAGTCTTCCCTTAGTGCGTGATGACACCTGAGCAACTATCCCTTCCCAGACGAACCATTAACCTCTTTTCTTTCTGAATTAAACATGTATATAGGTGCGGAAATAATGTAATCATGTACTTTTTATGAAAATGCGAGCCCATACTCATGCAACCACAACTTCTATCTAGACTCAATGGAAATTTCATATATAGAATAAGAAATTCGAAATATAAAAGGAAACAATCTCATGTTCGGCATTCCCCGAGATAACGAAACCTGGTTCCTCAAACCTACTTAATCAAGAATGACATTCACCAAATCCGAAGCAATGAATTGGTGGAACAATGAGGCCGCAAGACGATCACTAGCCCGGTTGCGGAGTTTTTCCTTTTATCGCGCTTACCTGAAACATGTTAGATAAAAGAGTCAGCCCTACCATCAGAGGCTTAGTGAGAACCTCGCCTAACAATTCAAAGTAACATCACAATATTCTATGTATAATCATATTATGAACATAATAAGCATGTCATGAAAACAGATTTCAGCACTTTCAGTGTACAAGTCACTAAATATTCACACCCAAAATCTCCTTCTAACTCGTCCTAGTGGATACTTAGTTAACCAGTATACTTGATTTATCCCATATAACATATTATATATTTGTTGCAGTGCGTGCAACCCGGTCCAATGCATTACAATTATAGCCCCGAAGGCAAGTGTATTTGAATAACCCCGAAGGCAAGTGTATTTGAATAGCCCCAAAGGAAAGTGTATTTAAATAGTCCCTAAAGTAAGTGTACCTGAATATCCCCAAAGGAAAGCACGCACATGTATATAGCACAGAAGGTGACTCTATAAGTAATTAGTCCTGAAGGCAACACGTGTCCCGTAGGTGATGGCAAAACTATTTACATTACCAAGATTTTTATTATCTCGAATGTATGGCTAAACTTACACAAACACACACACACACACATATATAAATTGTCAAATTTTGCAGAAGATTCAAATGATAAATCCTTTCTTTTAACTTTTCGCCCTTCTCACTTGTAAGGGTTATAACTCTCAAACCGTAACTCCAAATAAGGTATTTTTTACGCTGAGTCTAAGGTAACATGGGGATCTATCACTATCCCAAGTTTCCTCTGAAAATACATAGTATAACTAGTACAAATTCATGAAAGAGACAACCCTATGAAAACTGTCTTGTCGGACTTTTATAAAAAGGGATACAAATTTAAAACAGTCATAAATTTTTATTAGTAAGTCACCCCGTAAAGTCTCAAACTGTCGAGAACATAGAAATATAGTACTTTTATTCAGTACAACCTTTCAGATTCCTTACCGATTTGTACAGTTTTTCCGCTATACGTTCTGCCTTCCGGATTTCGATTGATCTGAGTCAGAAAGTTTAAACTGTGATAACTCTCAAACTACATGTCGGTTTTTGCCCCTCTTGGACCCAATCTGACCGTGAAGTAGAGATGTATAACCCTATATAATTTTGTTCAATTCTAACAGGGATAACTTAGCGAAAAATAGTTTGTAATTTCATGACCCAAACTAGTTACTAAATAATCTATTAGCAATAACTTCACGATCATTCTTTCAACATTCTGATTATATTCTAACATATATTGTAACTCAAAATAAGAGATTTTACTAAGAATTTTGAGTGAGAGAACTCACCTTTATTGCTTCGTGCGAATAAACTTTTAAACTCCAACTAAACCTTTTCGGAACTCCTTAATTGCTAAAGTTAATTTTTTTTGTTCTCTGAAATTTATGGTTATTTTTTTCCCTCTGTGTTCTCTTCTATTCCACCCGAATTTTGCACATAACGTGTTGTGTTGTGCGTGTTTGTGTAGGAGTGGGAAAGGAGTTGATAAACTTTGGTTAGGAGTCTCAAGGGATGAGGGGTTTGGAAGTCATTAGGATTAGTGTAAAGGGGGAAATTTGGTTGAGATTTTTAAGGGAATTAAACGTGCAACATTCCTTTATATTAAAATATATTTTTTTCTTCTAATTACTATGGGACCTTACATTCATGAATACATTAATTTTTATTAGGATAAAAAGAAAATCACCCAATTTCTCTATTTTTCCTATTCCTACAAACATATCGGGAAAATGCACTAAAGCAACTGGAAAATTGCAATAATGTGAAACTTAGGTTGAAACTTCAAACTTTGTGTTTGCTGAGAAAGCTTTGCTAGTTTACTGAAGTGAATGGTTTGACAATTTTCTTTTTAGACTAGACATCTAACTTTTGTATTCTTTAATTCTATTTTAACTTCAGGATAAAAATCTATTTTAATTTAAACTTAAATGGGCTAGGGGGAACAAATGGACTTGGCATATCTTTCTAATTATTTGAATTAGTATTGTACTTGAAAATTGGAATGAGCCAAAATTATGAAGTTAATCTTTATTTACTTTCTGCATATTTCAATTATCTTTTAATTCTTCAATTTCTTATATCCCGATTCTTTCCCTGTCTGTTATCCCCTTTAAATCTCGGCCTAAGTTTTTGAATCTCATTTGAACACCAATAGTTTTGTGTATTAAAATTAGTCAAGAGACCAACTCTTTATTAAACTACTCCATTAATGATATGATGGGATCAAAAACGAACAAAAGAGAAGTATAAAATGTTGACTGTTTACTTTGACCGTTTCCTGTTGAGTCAAATCTCGAGTTTGTCGGAAGGCTTGAGATTCTTTTTTTTTGATATCCAGTTTCACGGTTTACGCCAGATTATTTCTGGAGATAGTAGTTCCGGTCCCTCAGCACTACTACCAGTAAATCGCGGGATGTGTCTGAATTATCATGGTTTGAGAACAGAGCAACTGATATCACTATTCCTGGAGATAGTAGTCCCGGTCCCTCAGCACTACTACCAGTAAATCGCGGGATTTATCTGAATTATCAGGGTTTGAGAACAGAGCAACTGATATCACCTACAAGGTCCTACCCCAGAAGAAAGCAAATTGCTCTCATCAGGGTTCGAACCCACGCTACAGGCCTCTAGCTGGATTTTAAGTTTTCCTCCTTTGCCATCAAGCTATGTCCAGGAGAGGGCTTCAAATTCTTCATTGTATGGTCATTTAAGTTTGATCTTTGTGAATTGTGCAGTGTTTGTATTTTATGTATGCTTTACTGCTTATACATGAGTATAATCATGGGTTCTTAATGACTAAAACACCAGACCTCTCTGCTAATATTCCAAGCGAATCCAAACACCCATCATGTTATTTTTGTACCAGACACTCTTACGTTTAATCCATAATACCCCCATACATACCGCCTTTCATAGCGACCATACATATTGGCATCTAACCCCTTCTGGCCAGTTCACTACTGCATCGACTTACTCACTTTATCTACGCACCTATACCTCCTTACCTGATACGTTATTGATCTGGCGTCTTCCTATCCCTAATAAAATTAAGTATTTTATGTGGCTACTCCTCAATAATCGCTTGCCTACTGTGGACAATGAAATTTTATAAAATATAAATCCACAAGAATTTGAATTATAGTAAATTCAAAATATATTAATTCATATAAATGTTATGAATTAATATACATGGATTATTTATTTGTCCAATAAATATGAATTTAATTAAAGTCCAATGTCATTGGGCTAGTCCATTGATTTGGGCTACAAATGATGAGCCCACTTTGCCAAGCCCAAAATATCATCTTATCCCAGAGGCCCAAATTGGTGCCACATGTTAAATGACATGGCACACCAAGTTAAACGAAGAAGCCAATAGGATCATACCATGTGTCAAAATGATGCAACATGCCTAGTCAAATCAAAGGCCAACGAAAATGCGCCATGTGTACAAGGGACATGTTTCGACCAATCAAATACCGTCATGTCAACTTAAATTTGATTGGCCAAAAGGAGTTCATCCTTATCACAACTCCTCTATCCTACAACTATAAATAGGGGTCTCATAATTCAGAAAAGTGACCAAGAATTCTAACAAGAAGCCAGAGAGAGCTTGTGGTTGAAACGTCGTAGATTTCTCTACAAGCTACAAGCATTCAAGCACTCAAATATTTCTCTACAAGTTCTAGAGATCAAGCCAAATATTTGAGATCAAGCTTCAGGCCCTTGAATCCAAATACAAATCAAGATCGAGACCACCAAATTCAAGATCAAGCTCAAAAGCCCTTGAATTCAAGTACAAGTCAAGATCAAGTTCACCAAGTTTAAGATCAAGCTAAAAAACCATTGAATTTATTATCGAAAAGAAGAATTAGAGGATTCATAGAGATTGTAACACTCATATTTGAAATCAAATGCTAAGATTGTTGCGATATTTTCCTATCTTGATTATTATTTTCTCGACGAGAATTTTACTGTTTACAAATTATGGCACGCCTAGTGGGACAATCTCTACCTATCATCTCAATTTTTCTATCATCGAAGTTCAAGAACATCGAAATGGCCTCAAAGAAGATCAACTCCAAGTCAACTTCATCCAAGGCTGCTGACTACAAGTTCTCTGCTGATGTGGAAAGCATTTTCGGTGTTACTGTTGGAAGCTTTGGACCAATTACGAGGAGCAAAGAAAGCATGCTGGGACAACAAGCATTCCAAGGATCATCTGCATAAATGACTTGATGGAAGGGGAATCTAGCCATGCACCAGGGAAAGGTCCAGAAATACAAGGGGCTGAACCTCGCGTAAAAAAAGCACCGCCCACCAAGAAAATTCCAGTCTCTTCTGAAGAGATGCTTCTAATTGACCAACTGAAGTAGTTCATCGAAGGGACTATCAAGAACAAGTTTGAAGTTTCCACTAAATCCTCTCTTACGTATGTAAAGTCGTACATAACAAGGATCGACAGCTTCAAGATGCCCGTCGGTTATCAACCTCCCAAATTTCATCAGGTTGATGTCAAGGGAAATCCAAAGCAATATGTTGCGCATTTTGTTGAAACCTGTAACAATGCTGGAACTTATGGAGACTATCTTGTCAAGCAATTCGTCCGCTCCCTCAAAGGGAACGCCTTCGATTGGTACATGGGCCTTGAGCCTAATTCTATCGATAGTTGGGAGCAACTAGAGCAGGAATTCCTTAACCGATTTTACAGCACAAGACGAAGTGTGAGCATGGTGGAACTTACCAATACCCACCAAATGAAGGATGAACTAGTTATCAACTTCATCAATCGGTGGAGAAATACAAGCCTACACTGCAAAGATAGGCTCAACAAAGCTTCTGGCATAGAGATGTGCATCCAAGGGATTCATTAGAGGCTTCACTATATCTTGCAAGATATTAAGACAAGGTCCTTTGAAGAACTAGCTACTCACGCTCATGACATGGAGTTGAATATGTCCTCTACTGGAAGCGAAGTGACGTCTGTCTACGACCCACGCAAAGGAAAAGATAAGAAGAAACCAAGAGGTGGAGCAAGTTTGTATCCAACAATAACAAAAAAGAATTCATAAATGTCAATACCTCACTGGTAAAGTTTACTATGAAGGTGAGCAAGAAGCATAGTATGAAAGCAAGTTTCTATCAAGGCAATACAAGTCAAAAATCGACCTTGAAGGAGATGCAAGAAAGAGAATACTCCTTCTTGGATTCCGATCCCTGAAAGTTTTGATGGACTACTCGAGCTAAAACTCGTTGAGTTAGCAGAGATAAAATGGTCTGATGAAGCTGGAACAAAAAATGACCCAAACTATTGCAAGTATCATCGACTTGTGGGTCACCTTCCTAAGAAGTGATTCGTCTTCAAGGATAAAGTTATGCAGTTGGCTAATGAAAAGAAGGTTTTGCTCGACGATGTTAAAGAAAATTCCAATAAAGTCTCTATCACCTTTGGATCTCTCGATTCGGTCAAGATATGCATCTTTGAAGAACATAAAGAAGAAGGGTCGTTGGAGGAAGATAAAATCTGAGTTGATGAAGACGATGATAAATGTTGGATTCTAGTGACTCGGCAGAGGCGCTACAAAATGAGTCCATGAAAATAATCTCATAAACAACCAACTAGGAAGAGAATGGTGAGAAAACCAAGAAAGCAAAAACTAGTTTAGAATCCGAAAAGACAAAAGTGGAGGTAGACCACTACCAAAAACCACGACATCCCGTGACTTTGGAGGAATTCTTACCAAGTTGGTTTGTCACTACGACTGCTCTAGAAAACATCGAGGCATCATGCTTCAATACCGATGAAGAAGAAACAAAGAATGAAAGTCTATCAGTAGTCTCCATCATAATCTAGAAAGCTTGTTGAATCCTGTTTCCAAAAAGTACACACATGTGATACAAAAATCACATTCATTAACGATGATCTTCTACTTGGTAAAACAATGCACAATCGGACTCTATATATGGTGGGTGATGCACTCGAGAAGAGGATAAATAGAATTTTGATAGATGACAGATCTAGAGTTAACATTCTTCCTATTCGCATAATGAATGAACTTGGCATCCCAACAGAAGAACTTTCTGAAAGCCGCTTGATGATTCAAGGATTCAATCAAGTATAGCAAAGAGCCATAGATGCTATCAAATTGGAGATCACTATCAAAGTTTTGGAATCAAGTGCATGGATACATCTGATTGATGCAAAGACTTCATATAATATGTTACTCGGAAGGCCATGGATACACGAGAACAAAGTTGTCCCATCATCTAACTATCAATATTTGAAGTATCTTGAAGGCGGCATAAAAAAAGAAGATAGTTGCTTGTGATAAGACATTCATAGAAGCTGAGTCACACTTCGCCGATGAAAAGTTCTACTTGAAGAACTAACTATTTTGTGAAGGAAGTAAAAGTCGACGATGTCACAATGGCCAAGAGTAAAAAGATGGCGACTAAAAAATTTGAGGTAGCTGTTGGAAAGGTCAAACTTGGCGTCAATGAGCCGCACTCCAGTACGAATAGAGGGAATACCGTGTCACCAAATAAGAAGATAACTCCCGTGCTCCGCTAAGTTCCAAAGGTGAAGAAAGAGGAAGGTCAATCATCTAACACTCAAGAAAATGTGCTAGGGGGCTAACTCTTCCTATCAACCGAATTGACGCGATAAATCTATCCTCGAAGCTTTTTGGAAAGTTCGTAACTCAAAATCCACCGCAAAATATGACACTCCCTACGAAACGTACCAATGAAGGCTTTGATCCAAATACTTATACATTATTTGTCAAGGCTGGGTACAACCCCAACGAGCCATCAAAGTTAGGGAAACTTCCAACATAAGCCGCCATGATGTAATCATGTGAAGGCTTAGGATACAAACAACCATCGCCAGTCCCCATCTCTATAAAAATGGCAAGTAACAACTATATCACTGTGGAAGATGAATCTATTGCTTCCAACAAAAGGCCTTCGATATTTGATCGACTTAGAAATCCAACTACAAAAGCTTCTGTATTTGAGAGGTTAGGGCTATTGAAGATGAAGAGGAAGAACAAGTTCCAAATAAATTATCGAATCATGAAAACGCCAGCTTCACCAAGAGCCTAGAAAGATTTCCAAAGTTTGATTCCTTCAAGAATGAGACGAAAAACAGAACTTGTGGTTTCATGTGGGAAGATACTAAAAGCAAACTGTGGTTTACACCAAGGAGCATGACAAATATGAGGAAAGCGTAGGCTTTTCATATCCTGTTACTATGAAAAGTTATCAAGATACCTCATCTCAAATGAAGGTTGACGAGAAGTCAGGGGATATTTCTTGGTGTTACCACATATCTTTTGATGATGGAGATCCTCAAGAGGATGAAGATGCTGGAGAAGCTCCACCAGAACTTGAAGAACGGGTGAAGGCCAATGTAGACTCATTGAGAGAAGTTAATCTTAGTATTGAGGAACATCCAAGGCCCACCTACATAAGTACTTTTCTAATAGATGATGAAGAAAACACTTACATGGAGAAGCACAAAGAATATAGGGATGTGTTACTTGGAGTTATAAAGAGATTCATGGCTTAGATCCCAAAGTAGCAGTCCATCATCTTGCATTCAAGAACAGTGCTCGTCCTGTTAAGCAGGCTCAAAGATGCTTCAGACTAAAATTGGTTCCTTTGATTGAAAATTAAGTGAACAAACTCATTGAAGATGGCTTTATTCGTGAATTTGAATACCCTACACGGATTTCAAGTATCATTCCCGTAAGGAAGAAGACCGGCCAAATCCTAGTTTGTGTTGATTTTAGAGATCTTAACAATGGATCCCCAAAGGATAATTTTTGGCTTCCTATTCCATAATTGATGATTGATGCTACTACTGGTTATGAAGCAATGTCTTTCATGGATGGTTCATCTGGCTACAATTGAATTTGCATGGCACCAAAAGATGAGGAGCTTATTGCATTTTGTACACCCAAGGGTATTTATTGCTACAAGGTGATGCCTTTCGATTTAAAGAATGTCAGTTCCACATATCAAAGGGCTATGTAAAATATCTTTGATGACTTACTCCACAAGAATATTGAATGTTATGTCGATGACTTGGTGGTAAAATCAAGGAAGTGAAGTGACCATTTGTAAGATCTGAGAATGGTGTTCGAGCGACTTCGGAGATATCAACTTTGAATAAATCCATTGAAATGTGCCTTTGGAGTTACTTTAGGAAAGTTCCTTGGTTTCATTGTTCGACATCGAGGAATTGAAATTGATCAAGCCAAAGTTGATTCGATTTTGAAAATGCCAGAGCCTCAAAATATTCATGAGTTAAAGAGCCTATAGGGGAAGCTATCATACACTAGGAGATTCATCTCAAATCTAGCTAGAATATGCCAACCATTTAGTCGACTCATGAAGAAGGGTGTTCCTTTCAAGTTGGACAAAGCTGGTACTAACGCCTTTGAGAGTATCAAGTCGTATTTGATGAATCCTCCAGTTCTTGTAGCCCCTGTAGCTGGTAAACCATTGATACTATACATTTCAGCATAAGAAAGGTTGGTCGAAGCGTTATTGGCCCAAGAGAATAGTTAAGGGAAAGAAAACTCTCTTTATTACATGAGCAAAATGATGACACCAAATAAGTTGAATTACTCGCCAATTGAAAATTTGGGTTTGGCGCTAGTCTTCTCGATTCAAAAACTGAAATAATTTTTTCAAGCTCATATAGTTCACATTCTTTCTTGGGCAAATCCCATCAAGTTTGTGATATCAAAACCATTCCTCAGTGATCGACTAGAAGGATGGTACCTCCAGTTTCAACAATTTGAAATCGTGTACATTTCTTAAAAAGTTGTAAAAGGACAGGCATTTGCAGACTTCTTAGTAGATCACCCGATACCTGATGATTCAAATCTAACTGATGAACGTCCCGATGATGATGCAATGGTCATTGAAATTCAACCTCCATGGAAAATATCCTTTGATAGTGCTGCACAACGTGATGGAGCTAGTGCCAAAGTAGTGTTTGTCACTTTGCAAGGGTTCTACTATACTCCTTTACTTTGACATAATGTTGCTCCAACAATGTTGCTGAATATCAAGAATTAATACTTGGACATGAAATGGTTGTTGACGTGAAATAATTGCAGTTGTAAGTCTTTGGTGACTCTCAGTTGGTGATCAATCAACTCTTAGGCAACTATGACGTAAAGAAGCCTGAACTACGCCCTTATCGTGATTATGCTCAAAAGATGATAGGATGTCTTGGGGATGTGACCCTTCAGCATGTGCCAAGAAAGGAAAATAAGCAAGAGGATGCCTTCGTTGCTTCATCTTCAACACTGACTCTGCCGGATCAAGTAGAAGTTACTATTTGCCAAAAATGGGTAGTACCTCCTCCAAATGAAGAAGAAGAAACAAAAAATGAGCTTGAGCATCTTGTCGTTGTTTCTAAAGCTGCGAAGGAAGACTGGCGACAACCCATCATTGACTACTTGAGTTATGGGATACTGCCATAAAATTCAAGAAATAGTACTGAAATCCATCGTCGTGCACCCCTATTCATTTACTACAAGGATACTTTATATAGGAGATCATTTGAGGGAATACTCTTGCGGTGTTTAGGGGAAGATGAAGCAGTCCAAGCTTTGCAAGAAGCATATTCAAGAGTATGTAGATTACCTCAATCTAGACCGAAGCTCCACTGCTGCATAAAAATGATAGGATATTATTGGCCAACGATGGTGAAAGATTGCTTGGACTACACTCGAAGATGCAAAGATTGCCAATTTCATACAAATTTTATACATTAGCTGCCCGAAGAATTACACCTGACTATTGCATCTTGGCCATTTAACGCGTGGGAATTAGATATTGTTGGTCTGTTGCCAAAATCTTCTGGTGGACACTAATACATCTTAGCCGCAACTGATTACTTCTCAAAATGAGCTGAAGTTGTCGCTCTTAAAGAAGTAAAGAAGGAGAATGTTGTGAGCTTCATTTGAGTAAATATCATCTACTCCTTTGGCATTCCTCTTTACATAATAACGGACAACGGCAAGCCATTTGACAATAAATTGATGAACAAGATTTGTGATCTCTTCGGTTTCAAGCAACGTAAATCTTCCATGTATCATGCAGTTGCCAACGGTCTAGCTAAAGCATTCAACAAGACTCTATGCAACTTGTTGGAGGAGGTTGTCTCCTAGTCCTAACGAGATTGGCATGAACGAATGGAAGAAGCTTTGTGGGCATATAGAACGACTTATCGCACACCGACACAAGCGACCCCATACTCACTTGCTTATGGAGTTAAAGCAGTTCTACCACTTGAGCGCCAAATACCTTCTCTACGACTTGCTATTCAAGAAGGGCTCACCGAAGAAGAAAATGCTCGATTGTGTCTTGCAGAGTTAGAAGCACTTGATGAGAAGAGGTTGGAAGCTCAATAGAATCTCGAATGTTATCAAGGTCATCTGTCTTGTGCCTTCAACAAAAAGGTTCGCCTGAGGTCATTCCATGTTGGAGATCAAGTCCTTGCGGTAAGAAGACCAATTATTGTTTCTCATAAGTCTGGAGGCAAATTCACCTCGAAGTGGGATGGACCATATGTCGTACAAGAAATGTATTCAAATGGCACTTACAAAACTCGTTGATGCAGATGGTGTGAGAATTGGTCCAATTAATGCAAAGTTCTTGAAGAAGTACTATCCTTGAAGCAAGACGATGCTCCATAAGGCACGAGCATAAACTGCATGTACACTCTTGTCCCGCAAGAGTATAAACTGTGTATGGCACCAAAAAAAATGTCTGCTAGGTTGAAAATCTAGCAAGAGGCGGCGTAGGTAAAAGTAAGGACAAAAAAAAGTCCGCTAGGTTGAAAATCTGGCAAGAGGCGGCCTAGGCAAAAATTAGGACACACAAAAAAACTCATCTTCTGAACTACCGAATGACTTGATCCTCTTCATCGAGGTACGTAGGCCGCTTAGAGTTTTATTCTAAGCTTAGTCTCATGAGTTAAAAAAAATATTGCCTGACAGGGCGAATGCAGATTGTGCATTCAAGCATCTTTTTATTGAAATTTGGACCTTCATTAAATACCGATGGTCCAATGGGGAAAATATACGCAGCAAATGGGGCAAATGGGTTTCTCCAATGGGATGAATGTAATCTCTTAGAAAGTGGGAAAATCAGCAAGTTGAGGCTTGAAAATCTGTTGGTTTTCAAGTTGAAGGCCCCAAATCCGGCAACTCTTCGAGTTGAAGTCTAAAGACATTGCATCTGCAAGTTCAATTCATCAAATCTGCAGAGTCTTCAAGTTGGAATAAAACAAATCTAAGGTGGACTTCTCGAATTTATCTGGGATAATCTGAAGATTTCCAAGTTTGAATTTTGGATATGTTTTAGACCCAGAAGTCCGGATTCAAATGGGAAAAGAGTCTCATAATTTCAACGTTCCTACACTGAGATATGAAGTTTTTGGCAAAACCGCGCGAATTGGGGAACATAGGCATTTCAGCATGTAATGTTAACTTCCTGAATGTATCTGGGATGATATAGATGGTTTCCGACTTTGAGTTTTGGATATGTGTTAGATTTCGAAGTCTAGTTTTCAAAGAATTTAACGGCTCGAAGTTTCAACATTCCTACGCCGAGATATGAATTATTTGGAAAAGCTGCACGAATCCGGAGATGTAGGCGTTTCAGCATGTTATGTCAACTTCCCGAATTCTGACTTTGAGTTTTGGCATTGTGTAATATTGCGAAGTCTAGTTTCCGACAAATATAACGTCTCATGATTTCATCATTCCTACATCGAGATATGATTTTTTTGGCGAAACTGAATCTGCCAGCATTTCAGCATGTTATGTCGACTTTCTGAATTTATCTGGGATGATTCAGATGGTCCCAGACTTTGAATTTTGGACATGTGTTAAATTGCGAATTCTAGTTTCCAACGAATTTAACGGCTCATGATTACGTCGTTCCTACATCGAGATATGTGTTAATTTTGGGTTTGGTGTTATGACATTCTACCCAACACATTATTTTAAGTACTAATTTGAATTTAACAAATGTTGGAACAAATGTCACGACATTCGGTCCAACATTTTATGAAAAACAATTTTTTCTTACTTCACGAAATGCGTAGAAATATTACTACAAAGTAAAAGTGACTTGGCAAGGTAAATAGGAGCTGATGAAAAACGTGGAAGAACAAGTCAAAGTCGTTGCTATGTTTGAGGAGCAAGTCCAAGAAGTTAGAAGATATTGCTCCATGATCTTCTCCAACAAACCGGCTTCCCACCTTTCCCTCAACCTCCACAACCAATCGATGAGATTTTCAAGGAAGACTCTCTACTATAAATAGAGAGGCTATAAGAGTGAATCGATATCCAGAAAAAGATTGCAAAAATATCAAGAGAGCTCTCGAGAATTCATAACTGGATCACAAGTGTTGCCTGAGCTTGTTGACAACATTATGTCCAACATTACAATTGCAGTTTAGATTCTAGATTAGCTTTGTATTGAGAAATTGTAATGAGAAGTTGTCTATGTCTATTTATGTAGATTTTTCAGGCAGAAGTCATCTGCGACTTCAGCTTTTAATTCCTTTCAATTTTATATTGTAAAGTTGTAAAGAAGGGAATTTGTAATTTTGTATATGAAATATATACAATACTTTCGGTCATTGATTGTCATAGGTTATATATATAACCTATGTAAATTGTAAACCTTTGTATTCTTTAAATTTCTGTTGCATTGCTTTTTAAAGTTTTTTGTTTTTACTAAAGTGTTATCACTGGTGTCGGATGACATTATCGTCGACATTCAAAAACTGAATTGGCATTCGAATTTATTTTTATTATTCCATAGCATACCCGGATCTATCAAGTGGTATCAAAGCCGACACTTAACACAATAAGTGCTTGGTCCTGTTGTCAGAAGCTATGGATCCGACAAATCCGACGATGGTAGACTTCCTGTTATAGATGGTTCAAACTATGCCTATTGGAAGATTCGCCTACGTTCTCATATCAAATCAATTGATGTTAGGGCATGAAGATCTATAACCAATAGGTACGTTGTTCTTATGTTGCCACCGGATGAGGAAGGTCACATTCTTGTTAAACCTGAATCTGAATGGACTGCGGAAGAAACCAATAATGATAGTTTTAACAAAAAGGCCTTAAATGCAATTTTTGGATGAGTTGATATTTACATGTTCAAAATCATTCAAAATTGCCCCACGGCTAAGGACGCATTGGATACTTTACAAATTCATTGTGAAGGTAGCTCAAGTGTTCGTCGAACAAAGCTACGCATGCTTATGAGTAAATATGAACGTTTAAGGATGGAAGAAGCGGATGATATTAAATCTTATTTTGAAAAGTTGATTGACATCTCAAATGAATGTCAAGTACTTCGTGAACCATTAACCAACACTCAATTTGTTGAAAAGGCTCTCAGTTCTCTTCCTGAAAAGTTCAATTTAAAGATTTGTGCCATTGAAGAAGCTCACAATATTGCCACCATGGACCTTCATACCTTAATGAGCATTCTCAAAACCTATGAGATGAACATTGAGAATCAAAGGGAATTATATAAAAGCAAGAATGTGGCACTTCAAGTTCAATCCTTGGAGAATCAAATCGAAGAAGAAAATGAGAATCTTGAAGAAATTGGTGAAGGTGCAAACGTTGCCTTACTAAAATGAAAATTCAATTCGATGGTAAAAAAGTTCAACAATGATAGAAATCAATCTAATCTAAAGAGCATCAAAACCAAGTCTTCAATCAAAAGCCTACTAGATTCCTTCCAAATGTACAAAAGGAAATTAACTAAGCAGAACCAACTCAGATCGAACCAAATTTGATCCCAAACAACTCGAGTCTGTGCAATGTCATGCATAGTCTGGTTGGGGTCATTATGCTAACGAATGTGAAAACACTCTTAGAAAATTTAGCTAAAATTTGTTGGTCTCTCTTAGTGACGACGAAGGAGAAGAGAAAGGAGATCAAGAAGTCGAATCACAAGCAATGCTGGCCACTGTTTACGAGCAGTCTCTGACTGATAATGAAGATGTCGTCTGTAATGTTGTTTTAGATGTCACAACATTTGCTCCAACATCAGCAATGACAACTGCATCCCCAACAACATCCAAGAGGTACGAATTCTTTAACTATCCTGGTGTTAATTGCTTTAGTGGTTTTATTTCTAGGAGTGAGGCTGATTGTATGGATCAAGTTGAATGCAAAGATGACATAATTAATGAATTACAAAGTATTTGTAAAGCCTTAATCATAGAGTCCAAACAACTTGACAAAAAAGTAAAATCTTTAACTCATAAGAATCTGAAATTAACTGGTACGATAACCTGACTTGAGGTTGCTCTTACCAAAAAGGATACTAAATTTGGTAAGATTCGTGCAAAACTGGATTTAGTCGAAGAAACCTTCCGCAAGATCAACACAGGGACTTCAAAGTTGAATGAGATACTCAGTTTTAGTAAACCTTCATATGCAAGTATTGGATACAAAAACTCTCTTAAAACCATTTGCTCTAGGTTGTTTGACAAAAATGTGAAAATATGATTTGTAAAAGAAAAAGGAATAAATAATAGGTTCTCATATATGTAAAAAAATATGAAGTTTGTATGTCATCACTGTAACTCCCCGGGACATTTAAAACCATATTGTTTCAAACTTCAAGATTGTGTGAGCAAAATGTTGCCTAAAAGGTTGTCCAACATTTGGGATAACATTCGAAGCAATATTTCTGAGCCGAAAGGTAAAATATGTTTTAAGAGAGTTTGGGTTCCTAAAAAGGAGGTAACTTGTAATGTTGCGATAACTGCATTAAGAACTAACATTTCAGGTTCTTGGTACTTTGATAGTGGAAGTTCTCGCCACATGACAGGTACAAAAGAGTTTCTAAAGAACTATGAGTCATTCAATGGAGGTAACGTAACTTATGGAGGTGGCAGTAAAAACAAAATAATTGGAAAAGGGATCTTGAATGTTCCTGGATTTCCAACTTTAAGAAAAGTCTTACACGTTGAGAGTTTACTAGCTAAATTGATTAGTATTAGTCAACTGTGTGATGACAATCTTGAGGTACAATTTAATAAGAATGCTTGTGAAGTTACGAATGAAGCTAATGAATATGTCATGACAGGTACTAGAACAGGTGATAATTGTTATCTTGTTGCAAAACAAGAAACATGCAATAATGCCAAGATCGATGACACAACAATATGGCATCCAAAGTTAGACATGTCAATTACCGCAATTTAGAAAAAAGGGTCTCATATGAAGCGGTTAGAGGCTTACCCAAACTTAGCCATAAAGGTAAAATTGTCTGTGAAGATTGTCTGAAAGGTAAGCAAACCCATGTCTCTCATAACATTGTTCAACACGACGGACAACATTCAGGTACGTCTCACTGTTTTCAACTATTGCATATGGATCTAATGGGTCTGGTTAAAGTAGATAGCCTATGAGGCATGAGATATTCTTATGTGATAGTAGATGATTTTTCTAGATATTCATGGATATATTTTTTCAAAGAAAAATCACAAACTTTTGACATGTTTAAAATTTTGCACTCTAGAATTAGGAACTTGTTCTATTCTCCTATTTTTTGGATTAGATCCGACCATGGAAAAGAATTTGAAAACAGCTCTTCACAAATTTTTGTGAGAAGAAGGGTATTTTACATGAGTTTTCCGTGCCCAAAACTCCTCAACAGAATGGGGTAGCTGAAAGAAAGAATAGAACACTGCAAGAAATGGCTAGAGTTATATTTAGTTCTAAAAAATTATCAAAAACGTTTTTGGGCTGAAGCCTTAAATATTGCTTGTCACATCTCAAATAGGGTCTACTTAAGGCCTGGAAAAAAGATGACTCCCTATGAGCTAATAAATGAAAATAAACCTAACTTGCATTACTTTCATGTTTTTGGGTGTATCTATTACATGTTAAATGATAGAGATTATTTGGCAAAGTTTGACTCAAAGAGTGATAAATGAATTTATGTTGGCTATTCCCAAAATAGTCATGCTTATCGAGTATACAATATGAGGACCAGAACGGTACAAGAGTCTGTAAATGTTATTTTTGATAATTTTTCTGCTACTACAGGAAATACAACTGAAAATAACACTACAATTTCAGTGGAAAATGTGTAGACTGCTAAAGAATCAAATGTTGCCCCAAATGTTACCACACCTGAAGCAACATCTGAACCTGAAACAGAGATCACAGAGGCCATGGATGAGGAGTCAAATGCCGAAGTTCTAGATCAAGTTCGAAGGGACCCCTCATCAAGGATTATGAAGAATCATCCAACAGGTCAGGTGATAGGGGGAGTTTTTGAAGGAATTAGAATAAGAGGGAAAGAACCACTCAATTACAGAGATACGGTAAGGTATGTGTGTATGTCAACCATATACCAAGAGGTTAGTCTTTCTTGTTTTATATCTACTTTAGAACCAAATAATGTTTTACAATCACTCAAAGATAATTTTTGAATTCAAGCAATGCAAGAAGAACTTGAACAATTTTCTCGAAATGAAGTCTGAGACTTAGTTCCTCTTCCAAATAATACAAATATAATTGGAACTAAGTGGATTTTTAAAAATAAATCAGATGAATCGAGAACAATTGTGAGAAACAAAGCTCGTCTAGTTGCATAAGGCTATACTTAGGTTGAAGGAATCGATTATGACGAAACCTTCGCACCTGTGGCTAGAATTGAGTCAATTAGACTGTTATTTGATATTGCTTGTTGTCTTAAAATTATTTTACACCAAATGGATGTGAAATGTACATTCTTCAATGGTTATCTAGATAATGAAGTTTATGTTGAACAACCAAAAGGATTTGAAGATCCTCACCATCCACACTATGTGTACAAGCTCAGAAAGGCTTTGTATGGGTTGAAACAAGCCCCTCGTTCATGGTATGGTCATCTAACTAGCTTCCTTCTTGAATTTGGTTTTAACCGTGGTGAAGCTGATCGTACTTTATTCATTAAACGTCACGGTGTAGATATTATTATTGCTCAAATCTACGTAGATGACATAGTCTTTGGTTCGACATCACAGTCTTATTTAAAGTCATTTGTTGAATCTATGTCATCAACTTTTGAAATGAGCATGATTGGAGAACAAACTTTTTTTTAGGCTTGCAGATGAAGCAAAGTGAAGATGAAATTTTCATCTCACAAAGTAAATATGCTAAGAATCTAGTTAAGACATTTGGTTTGGAGAATGCTAAACAGATGAAAACGCCAATGGGTTCATCGTAGAAGATATGTAAGGATAATATTGGTGAAAATGTTAACCCAATATTGTATCGATCTATGATAGGTAGCCTTCTTTATCTCACTACTAGTCGCCCAGATATTATGTTTAGTGTTTGTGTTTGTGCAAGTTTTCAAGCCTGTCCCTAACTTTCCCACTTAAATGTCGTAAAACGTATCATTAGATATGTTGCAGGCACAAATGAGTTGGGAATTTGGTATTCTAAAGACACTAATCCTAATTTAATAGCGTATAGTGACTCAGATTGAGTTGGAGATGTGGATGATAGAAAGAGTACAAATGGACGATGTTTTTATCTTGGCAATAATTTTGTTTCATGGTATAGTCATAAACAAAACTGTGTCTCACTTTCATCTGCTGAATCTGAATATGTAGCAGCTGGAAGTTGTTGCTCTCAATTAATATGGCTAAGACACATGTTAGACGACTATGGTTTTTCTAGCAACATTTTGATTTTGTATTGTGATAACTTGAGTGCTATAAATATTTCCAAAAATCCAGTTCAACACTCACGTACAAAACATATTGATATTAGACATCACTTTTTAAGAGATTTAGTTGAAAAACAGCTAGTTAAAATTGAACATGTTGACACTCTTCATCAACTAGCTTATATTTTTACAAAAGTTTTGGACCATGAGAGATTTTCTAGTTTGAAGAAATCTCTTGGTCTTTGTAATCTCTAAAAATGCATTTTTGGTGAATGTCAACTGAAACATTGTCCAACATTTCAGGTGACATTTACCTATGTAATATCATAAACTGATTATTGTTGATGTATAGTGCATTACTTTTGGTCATACAAGCATGATCCTTCAATAAGAATGTGATTCTAAAGTGATACCATTCTCTGCAATGATATATATAAAATCATATTTATCATAAAAAAGAGTATCAAAATAAGGCAAAGTCTTAACAAATGATTGACAACTGTGCAAAATGGGCAAAACCCTTGAAAAGATACCATTCCTATTCTATAGGAGTATCGAGTGCTTCAAAAGAAATTGTGAGAATGCTAAGTATTCTTATTTTTGACACGAAAAATTCTTTTGTATGTGTTTTATGATTAGACCAAGGACACGATGGAAAAATATTACATTGGTCGAATGATCAAACTCATAAAATATGTATAAAACGTGTCTTGATTGGTTGCCAATACGAAACATTCTTGAAGGATCAAAATACTTGTGTCATCCAAAATATTGCCAACATTGCTGTTGACATTTTCAGATTATGATATTTGTTGGGATGTTGTTTCTTAACTGATTCCAGAAAAATCAGATTTTTTCTCCCTATTTTTATGTCTAGTTTGAATAGGAATTTCAAAACTTCAAAATGATAAAATTCCTACTGTGATGTTTATCAATTTATCCCAAAATTTTAGGTGTTACTTATTAGAGAAATCTCTAACTCCTAAAACTAAGGATTTTGTTTTGCTTAGTAAAAATTTTCCATGTATATAAATACTCATCTTATTTGCTATTTTTTATCTCAGATTTTCTAGAAAAATGACATCACAACCTCGGTAAAACCCGAACTTAACCGATGGAACATTCATCATTTCAAACCCCATCGTCTTGCAAAAACCCTAAACCTCAAAATCCTCTAAAAATTCACCGATGGAAACCTCCCCAATGTCAACACCTATGTCGACCAAAACATCCAGTAACACTCCCATGAGCACCAGTCCACCTCAACAACCAGGAACATCTTCTTCTCCACACGTGCCTGAAAACATGTGTACATATATTATTCTTAAAGGTGATAAGGAACCACTAGACATCAGTTACCCAGGGATGACAATAATCCCACAGATGTAAATGCTACATCAGATTATTTGACCCTAGGTAAAAGACTCAGTTCCTCCTTCTTCCCTACTCGTAGATTTAGTAGAGTGTTCGAGAGAACAATCCAACAGGAGCCTAGCACAAAGAAGTATAGATTTAAAACTACTGTACCTGCTTGCTCAAGTAGTGACACTGAAGATATGGACTTTGAGCTGTCCTCTGAAGAAACTGAAGAAGAACCTACTGCCTCTGTTCCTCAAAGTGTGTCTCAAGATGAGGAAATTTCTTATGATACCCCACTAATAAGATTTTGTCCCAGAGGAATTTCCAGTCGTGCTAAAACAGATACTGCCAAAAATGTTGCCGTTGATGCCACAACATCTCAAGCAACATTTCAGCAGACTTTAAAAGAGACACCAACACCATCCTCCTCCAGCAAAACTAAATCTGACTCTGATTTTGAGGTCAATGTTTTTTCAGAAAAGTTCTATTCTAAGGCTAAATTTGATAAACGGGATTGATATAAGAATAGAGTTATCAGGGCTAAAAAAGTGTTAGATATAGCCTCATGTTCAGAATATGATTTGATTGAGTTTCCCAATGCAAAAAAACTACTTAAAACTGTAACTGAGAAAGAACCATTTATTGATGAAGTAATTAGGTTATTTTATGCTAACTTGAATTCTGATATAGATGATGCCTCTTCCAATAAATTTGGGAAGGTATACCTCTATAATAAAATTTATCAGTTTACACCCTTAATTATTAATCAATATTTAGAAATTGAGCCTGAAGAAAGAAGTAGCACTACAGAAAAAGCAACAGAGAATAGGGAAGAGATAATTGAATACCTCACTGGAGGTATAATAGATAAATGGATCTCTCGATGCCCTGCTTCGAAGTTAACTGCCTTATTCTCCACCCCCCATAAGATTACCATTCACAATTGGCTCCCTTCACTAAATGAGTCAATTGTAACAACTGATCAAGCCTCACCGTTGTTCAAAATTGGAAAAACATTAAAAGTTGACTTAGGAAGTATGATTTTCTATCAAGTATCTAATTTGGCAGAGAAAGGGTCAACTTTAATCCTTCCCCTTCCCTCTTTGATCTACCAAATCCTAACTACCCAAGGCTTTGAGCCTAGAAGAGAGGATATTTTAGGGTAAGCTCCTGAGGTATATTCAGTTAACACGACAATTTTTAAAAGCAAAGAAAGAATTATTGACCTTCCATGGAAAAAGGAAGTTGACAGTGAGAATGTTGTCAGAAAAGTTACACACATTCATGGCAACACTAGTTCTGAACAGTCACCTCTGACAACTGAATGGTCAATTGGTCAAATTTCCAAGATCAAATAACAAATTTCAGAGGTTGATACTGCCAGGGATGCATTAGTTCAGGCCAGGGACCAGTTCTTACTGTTGTTTTCTTCCCAAAAAGGGGGAGATTCTTCTGTGCAAGGGGAGCAAAGGGCTGAAAGTTTTGAAGGAAATGCTACTGTTGTTGCTGCTGAAGAAGCTGTTGTTGCTACTGTGCAGAGAGAAGATGATGTTGGGAGGAAAGTTCTGCTGAAGAGGTTAAGGCTTAGAGCTGAAACAGAAACTGTCATGCAAAAGTAGAAAGCAACTGGAAGCTACTACTGATACATGATAATCTAGGGGGAGCAGGCTGATTTGCTGATGATTTGCTATCTGACTGAGTTGCTTTGCTGAACAATGTTCTTATTTTCCTATTTTAATTGGTTGAAGTGTTAATTGGATGATTGATTGTTGAGACATTTGTTTAAAATTGACATTTGAGCATTTACTTTTGTATATTGGATGATCTGTATATTAATGTATGTGCTAATATTGTGTTTAATCTTATATCTTCGTGTACACTGGTATACATATGTTGTGATTGTATGCCATCACAGGTTAAGGGGGAGCCTAACTATAGTCATAGATGTTAGGACAACATCTATGACATTGCCTTAAGTCATTTGCACAAGTTATAATGGGTTTTGTGAAGAGAGGCAAAAAGGGGGAGAATGTTAATGTTGGGTTTGGTATTGTGACATTCTACCCAATATATCGTTTTAAGTACTAATTTGATTTTATGAAATATTGGAACAAATGTCACAACATTCGGACCATATTTTATGAAAAAGAGTTTTGCCTTACTTCACGGAATGAAGCAATATTCGTAGAAATATTACTACGAAGTAAAAGTGACTTGGCAAGGTAAATAGGAGCTGATGAAAAATGTGGGAAGAACAAGTCAAAGTCGTTGCTATGCTTGAGGAACAAGTTCAAGAAGTTAAAAGATTTTGCTCCATGATCTTCTCCAACAAACACACCGGCTACAAGAGTGAATCGATATCCAGAAACAGATTGCAAATATATCAAGAGAGCTCTCGAGAATTCATTTCAGAAAACTGGATCACAAGTGTTGTCTGAGCATGTTGACAACATTCTGTCCAACATTACAATTGCAGTTTAGATTCTAGATAAGCTTTGTATTGAGCAATTGTAATGAGAAGTTGTCTATGTCTATTTAGATAGATTTTTCTGGCAGAAGTCATCTGCGACTTCAACTTTTAATTCATTTCCATTTTATATTCTAAAGTTGTAAAGAAAGGAATTTGTAATTTTGTATATAAAATATATACAATACTTTCGGTCATTGACCGTCATAGGTTATTTAATAAATATTGCCTATGTAAATTTTAAACCTTTGTGTTCTTTAAATATAACCTATGTAAATTTTAAACCTTTGTGTTCTTTAAAATATATACACATTATCGCTAACATTCAAAAACTGAATTGACATTCGAATTTGTTTTTATTATTTCATAGCATACCCGGACCTATCAATATGATTTTTTTGGCGAAATCGCGCGAAACTGAATCTGCCAGCGTTTTAGCATGTAAAGTCAACATCCCAAATTTATCTGGGACGATTTAGATTGTTTTCGACGCTGATTGTTTTTTATCCGTGCAAATATGAAACCATCAGCGTGTCAACATCTAAAGTCGCCCGCAAGAACTTTGAAAAATGAGCGACAACATTTAAGAGAAAGGGTATCCTAATACAACGACAATATGTAACGAAACAAGTAAATGATCCTTGGTATTGAAGTGCAAAAAAAATAGCAGTATAAAGCAAAACGCAAGGAGATTTCATTACTGTCAAACACATCAACTAGTCAAATGCAAGAAATAAAAAGAAGACAAAGCAAGTGAAAAGAGAAAAAAAATGTTGCCTATAAGCTAGTCTAAATACAACTTATAATTGACCAAGTCTTGAAGATTAGCCTATAAATGTCGTCTCTTCTACATCGGCCGAATCATTTGCAATCGCCACGGAGACATCAACACATATACGTATTCCTCTTCAGCAGCTGAGACTTTAGATTTGATCTCCTCAACTTCCTTCTTGGCGGCATCTTGGAGAGCTCTTAAACTCTCCGCCTTCTTCTTCGCCTCCTTGTAAGATCGGCTGGCAGCTGATAGTTCTTCAGTCTTCTTACCTTTTTCATTTAAGACAAGATCATGATGTTCCTTGGCTCTTAAAAATGACTCTAAATTCTCAACTTATGTGGCCTTATTAGTAAGAGTCGATCTTGCTTGGTCATTGGAAGTGGAAAGCTTAAAGAAAGATGTCAATAATTTCTTCAAAAGGGGAGATATCGACACCCTTTCCATCCATCTCCTCGAGAATTACTTGGACTTCATCTTCAAGAGAGGAAGCATGATCCGCAGTAAGGTCGGAAAGTTTAGCCTGGATCTTAGTCCATTCTTCTGAAATGAAATTCTTTCGAAGCTTCATCACAACCTTTCTTCCATAAAAAACAAACATATATGTTGTTGGTCGTTTGTGAGGATCAGATTCCAATTGTGTGTCGGTTCTACCTTGAGGAATAGAAGTGGCCTCTCGCTCTGATTGGATGATTCCCGTAAGTCTGGTCCTGCTACAGATTCACTACTATCTTGCATCTTGCTTTGGTGGGAAGATACCAAAATGTTGACATTGCTTGGTTGCATGCAAATGATAAGAAATTAGTGAATTAATTCAAGCGTCACAAGATAACAAGGAGTTTAAATTATTACCTCTTTGATATAAGATGTCACAGTCCTCGAAGGTCTACCAACACTGTCAGAAATTTCAACCATGGGAGAATTAGTGTCTTCCAAGCCGCTTGGACATGCTCCCACTCTCTTACAGTTATGATCTCTATGACTGTTATCACTTTTGTCTTGTGGTGGTCATTTTTAGAAGCTTGATGAGCCTGAGCAGGTGTATTCTCTTTTTTAACGTCTTCACATGGAGGTTCCTTGCTTTTGTATGGCAAAAACTATTTTAGATTTTAAAGCAGGAGGTTTATCGACAAAGACCTCTTCCTTATGCCCTTGGGAAACGTCAGTAATAGGACCAACAACATTCACCAACGATTGCAAGTTATCTTCGAGAAATTTCCCATGCACTTTTGCCCACCAAGATTTATACTCGGACGAGAAAAACTTCCTCACATTAGACGTAGTGGTAGGGAAAGTTGCCTTTGACATAGATTTATGTGACACACAAATTAGCAAAAATCTAAGTCATTCATCCAATGAGGCACTACGAATGTCACTTTCCAAAATACCAGGAAGATTTTTTGGAAAGTGACATTCGTAGTGCCTCAAAGGGAATTAATTAAAAAGGAGGCTCATAAAGTAACTGACTTCCAACTCTGGTTCCTTGTCGTTGTCCACAAAAGAGTAAGGATGGGACCTATTTAGCATAGTAGAAGTCCAAGCAATGCTCTCTCCCGTATGAATGCGTTTTCTTACATACTCTCCATCAAAATACCTTGCAGCACCTTCTCCAAAATATGCTACCATTAATGGAACTGATGGTCTATTAGGAAGCGGATAATGTGTCTTAAAGTTGTAAGTAAGCCAACCATACAAATAATGAATGGGAAATGATACTTTGACATGCTCAAGTTGTGAAGATTTGGAAATCTTATTTAAACCATTGTAAATTCTCGATAGGACTGGGACTTCAATACTGAATATTCATCTATTTTCCATCATAGCCGCCATTCTAAAAGTCCCTTGTCGAATGATGTCGCCATCTTTAGAGGGAAATATGAAGGTGCGCAACCAACATGACCAGAAGGCTTCCAAATAAGTATCATCTCTCTGTTCATCTCCCACTCCAAGTTTGAAAAACATTACTTCATCTGCACTTGACCACTCGACTACTCCAAGTATAGTTTCAGTTGGATTATATATTGACTACAAGCGAGCAAACTTTTTCTCCCTCCGTGTTGGAGCAGGCCTATATCTCAAAGCTTTTTTGCACCAAAACTTTATCCACTTTATGTTGTTCGTTATTATGTAACGAGAAATGTCAAAGTCTATAAACATGTATCCATATGTTCTAGGAATAAACCTTTCATTCTTCTCATTAGCACCTGTGAGTTTCGTAGCTTCGGGCACTACTTCTTCATAGGGAGAACCGTCAATGGGTAAACCTCCGATGGCATGTAAATCCCATAGGGATATTGATAACTCGCTGGATGATGTAAGCAATGTGGTTGTCTTTGAACACTAGGCTTCAAAGAATGCTTGCCATATGTTCGAATTAAGATCATAGGTGAATAGAGAAGCGTAAACAACTTCATATATCCTCGCTGCCTTCAAAGTACGTTATCTTCTTCCAAGTACATCTTCAGCCCATTCCCATATCCTGGTGTATGATGATATTCACTGTCAATTTCCACGGTTCCAAATCCCCAATGCACCTCATTTTGAAGTATTCGGCTTCCTAAATAAGAAAGGGTGCTCGCAATGTTCAATTTGCGATGGTTAGGCTTTTGAAGGGACTATATTTTTTATGATTGATTTGGACCTTGTCTGTGTTCTAAAGTCCAATCTAGCATATGGAGAGAATTCCTCAAAGATGACCATGGACCAGCCAACCAGCGGAATATGAGTCATCAACTTGGTTAAGATCTCACCATTTTCATCTTCAATTATGAGATACTTGTTTTTGGAAGACGAGGATGTATAGTCTCTAAAGTGAACCATTACTTCAAACTGTATAAACAAAAGAAGCTTGGTTAATCACAAGGTTGAAGTTGATCAAATAAATGAGTTCAGAACTTATCAGTCTCAAGATGACGCAGACAATATTAATCTCTCGCACTCTAAGCTGATGGTTTAATGGATACATTATTGAATGTGGCTCTATTTGTCAGTCTCAAGGGTGACGGAGGTAATATCTCGCACCCTAAGCTGATGGTTTCATAGATATGTCGTTAAATGTGGCTGAATTTGTTAGTCTCAAGGTGACGGACGCAATGTTATTCTCTCATACCCTAAGTAGATGGTTTCATGGATACGTCGTTGAATGTGGCTCAATTGATCAGTCTCAAGGTAACGGAGGCAATGCTATTCTCTCATACCTTAAGCTGATGGTTTCATAGATATGTCGTTGAATGTGGCTCAATTGGTCAATCTCAAGGTGATAGAGGCAATGTTAATCTCTCGCACCCTAAGCTGATGGTTTCATGGATACGTCGCTGAATGTGGCTAAATTTGTTAGTCTAAAGGTGACAGAGACAATGTTATTCTCTCGCAGCTTAAGATGGTTTTATGGATATGTCAGCAAATGTGGCTCAATTTGACAGTCTCAAGGTGAAATGTTATTCTCTCGCACCCTAAGCTGATGGTTTCATGGATACATCGTTGAATGTGGCTCAATTTATCAGTCTCAAGGTGACGGAGCCAATGTTATTCTCTCGCAGGTTAAGCTGATGGTTTCATGAATACGTCATTGAATGTGGCTCAATTGGTCAGTCTCGTGGTGACGGAGGCAAAGTTAATCTTTCGCACCCTAAGCTGATGGTTTCACAGAATTGTTGATGATAAAGAATGGCGAGCACACATCTATTTATATATACAAATAAGCGGCTAAAGATTCTCTTATCCGACTAGAATTCGAAGACTGGATGCATCTTAATTCTATGAAATTCATGTCTCTAGTGTCAGAATTTGTGTCAAACTAGGACTCCTGCAAGCGATTGGATTTGTCCCGCGTAGAGGAGAGCTGAGTCGGTGAAACAAAGGTGGGGCCAATATAATTTGAATATATTAGTCCAATTTTAAAGAATAATAATTTATAATTGCTTTCCTACTCAAAATGAATAAGGACGGATGTGAGCTTCATTCAAGGGGGTTATGTGTTAAAGTCAAAGGCAAAGTATAGTCAGATGACTTTATTGCAAATGATGATGTAACGTGAAATGCAAATATGCATTCAATGATTACAATTAGAAAGAATTATTTTCTAATATTAGGAAATTGGTGATCGTATGGCAGCATGGGAATGACTCATCATATGTATATTGTCCCTAAAATCAAGTATTTCATGCTAAATAAAATTGCAAGGACATTCATTTGCAAGTTAATCGGCTAGAGGTCCTAATTTGTCATCTTGCTAATACTTCAAGCCCTGTCGTTAAATTCGTTTATGCACCGATAAGTTTTGAAGTAGGGGGACATTTGTGGACAATAAAATTTTATAAAATATAAATTCACAGAAAATTTAGATTATATTAAATTCAAAATATATTAATTCATATAAATGTTATGAATTAATATATTTAGATTACTTATTTAAGTCCAATAAATAAATAGGGGTCTCATATTTCAGAAAAGGGACAAGAATTCTAACAAGAAGCCAGAGAGAACTCGTTGATCAAACGCCACATATTTCTCTACAAGCTACAAGCATTCAAACACTCAAATATTTTTCCACAAGTTCTAGAGATCAAGACAAAGATTCGAGATCAAGCTTCAAGCCCTTGAATCCAAATACAAATCAAGATTGAGACCACCAAATTCAAGATCAAGCTCAAAAGCCCTTGAATTCAAGTACAAGTCAAGATCAAATCCATCAAGTTCAAGATCAAACTTAAAAGCCCTTGAATTTATTATCGAAAAGACGAATCAGATGATTCATAGAGATTGTAACACTAATATTTGAAATTAAATACTACGATTGTTGTGATATTTTTCTGGTTATTATTTTATGGACGAGAATTTTATTGTCTACACCTACTAACGTGCTTCTTTATGAACGCTCCATTCTACCACATTCCCTTTTCCCCGTTTGTCATCAATTCCGTAAAGACATTTTCCATCTATTCCTCACTTGCTTTCCTGCCAAGCACATCTGGACCTATTTTAATATCCCCACTCCCATTTCCGACCACTTTAACTGGTTGCGCACTACCTGTACTAGCTCCCTCTCTACCATGCTTTCATCCTCTCTTAAGCTCCCATTCTCCACTCTTCTTCCTTATGTACTCTGGCATATTTGGCTGACTCGTAATAATAACTTGTTTAACAAACGGACAGATTTAGTTTCCTCGACCAACATAATTTTTCAAAGTTCTGAATTTCACTATCTCCAACCTGAACAAACACCTCGCCCTGTCTCTACTGGAGCCCTCCCCCCTACTTAGGCACCTCCCCCCGAACCATTTTAAACTAAATATAGACGGCGCCTTCTCTTCTACCACTGCTACAGGTGGTGCCCCCGGGGTTTATCAAAATTCGACAGCCAATTGGATTTTTGGCTACGTCCAGCCTCTGCATCGTATAGAGGTACTCCACGCTGAGTTAACTGCACTTCATCTTGGATTTCAGGTTGCATACACAAGAAATATAAGGCCACTAGTTGTTGAAACTGATTCTCAGGTATTACTTCAACTTCTAAACAAACCTACTCTCAAGTACTTATATCTTTTACATTCTTGCAGGGACCTGTTAGATATGATGGATGTTGTGGACGTCTGCCGCAAATCTCGAGCAACAAATGGCTTCGTAGACGCAATGGCTAAATCATGGCAAGCACTTAGCAACTACTAATGACCTAGCTCTTAGGACTTGCTACTCTTTTCCATGCTTTACTTTCGATGTACCCTAGTACTACATGAAGCCGGACATCAATGTCTTGGCATGTAGTTGTTCCTCTGTAATGTATTACCTATGTACTTTCTATTTCTCTCTATTAATAAAAAAAAAAAAAAGCGTGTTAAAGCAACAAAAAAAAAAATACTTCTTGCTGTTCAAATTAAGTGTTCACTTAGCTTTTAGCACACCCTTTAATAAAATGTTAACTCTAAAAATAATATAATAAGCATTTTTTATTAAACTATCCTTAAATAAAATTTGCATATTACTAGTATTAATATGACACATTAGGATCTGGTCACTTAGAACTTAATAAGGCTAAATTTGAAAAAATAAAGTTAGTTCCTTTTTTATTATGAAAGTTGACACTTAATTTGAACCAAAATATAAAGGCTAAGGGTGTGTTCAGTATGGATGAAAATATTTTTCAATTTTTCTCATGTTTGATTGGTCAAAATTTTTGAAAAATATTCTTTAGAAAAGTTAGTTTCTTAAAAATAAAGAAAATAACTTTCCTAATGGAACTAGAAAAAACAAGTTCGACATTGCATATTGATTGACTCCTTTCTATCATCGAACACAGCCCATCTTCAAACCCACCCCTACCCCACCCACCACATACCCCTACCATAACGAGCTGAATGAATCCTGAAACATAAAGTGAGTTTCACAAAAATTACAAGTGATGTTTGTTGAAAAATAATGATCTTTCACGCCTCAAATTTTTATTTTCTTCATAATTCTTGTGTTTTTTTTTAACATACTTTGTAAATGTTAGTAAATCATTATGTTGTGCATCTTTCTCCCTTTTCAGGAGTTTTAATTTTTTTTCATTCTTGATATTATTCTCTGGACACAAATTATAAAGCCATGGCAACAAATTACGCGAAAAAGGTAAAAAATAATAAAAGGAAAATAATAAAGTGTGGCCATAACGTTCTTAACTTAAGATGATACTATTACTGACAATTGTAGTTTAAAGGGGTTGTGCCGAATGTCTATCAGAAATAGTCTCTTTACCCCAAGATAAAAGTAATGTCTGCGTTTATTCTATCCTCTCAAACCCCACTTTATAGAGATTTCACTAGGTTATTATAGTAATAGTTTAAAGGGGTAAAATTAAATACTTCACCCCTTTAAACTAAATTATTTACAGTAATATTTGTTGGAAATTTACTAATGTGGAATTAAGTTTATCCCATTATTTATGACTCGAACAACTGGGGCACCGCACGTCGGAAACGTCGTTTCCACACACATGCAATCTTAGTGCAAAGTATCGTAAATTTCGTTAATGAAAGAGATATTGGTACGTAAGTGAAGTGTTTGAGACATAAAATGATGGACGGTTATTGGCTAAATAACAAGTGTTCCACGTCGGTAAACGAAGGAAGGATTGTGCGAGGTGTAAGATGGAACATGTCGGAAAGGGCCGCAGAGGCGGAGTTTCGCGGCGCCCCCCTAGCTGAGCCGCAGCGCTAATTCATGTTTTGCATTCTAGAGCTGCGACGCTAAATGATGCAGCGGCGCGGCGCTTCCCAAGCAGTGACTGCTCGACGGAATCCGAAAAAGTTTGGTTGTTGAGGGGTTTTTAATGGCATTGAATCCACCCAATAATGGCCATTACTTGGACCATTATGTTACTGCATTACTTGGGGGTTAAATGTCTTCCATTACATGACAATTAATTGCCATTATGGGGCATTTGAAAGGAAATCTTGCAAATCTTTAAATTGAGGCCTTTGGCTCAATTCTATGGATGAATATGAAGAGACCATGAACAGAAAAATAGGTTAACAACACTACAAAAGGATCAGATTTTCCTGATATCAATCCTTCTCTTAAAAATCTTTATTATTCGTGTTCTTCGCTGAGATCATTTGTGTAGGCTTTGCACACTTGATAGTTTACTGTTTCATCTTGGGAGACTATTGTCCACACTTTCGTAAAGCCTATATACGGGGAAAATCTTATCTTAAAGACAGAGAACCATATCTCCACTCAACCGGTGGTGTTGTGTTTATTTAATTGATTGCTATGTGTTTCAGGTGTTAACTTAACAGACGAAGGACTCTAACCGTTCGTATTCTCAGCGGATCTACAAGCCACAAGTGTAGCAGTTCATGTTCTTGTATTTTCGAATACAAGATTCATATTTGAAGTTTCAATTCAAGATCAAGATATTGACAACTTGTTGTTGTCCTCTTTGTTGTTTATCCTTTCGATCACTGTAATAGTTATTTACTATTCCCGTACGTGCTTTACATATCCAACAATTTTAAGACAAGATTCATATTAGTGATTCGAAAGATGTTGGTCGACAAGTGTGTGACCAAATCTGACTGTGGTTTTCTTCTTACAAAACAGTTCTGTTGACAGTTCTGTTAACAGTTCAAACACTGTCTCTGTCGACAACTGTGTTTTCAAAACTGGTCCTAGTTTTGGTTCTCTCTTTGACGATAGTTACAAATCTATTTTCGTCAAAGGTGGGATCTATGAATCTGATGTTGAGCTTCAAGATACTGCTGATAGTCATGCTAGTACGGCTAAAGATCAAGGACGAGTTGGTGTCACCGCTCCCGAAGGTGGTGGAAACAAGCGCCCACGAGAGGCTGACGATGTCAACTGGGATAAGAGGAGAAGGCTGAAGATGATATTCTATCATGTAGAAAAATGACTATATCTGTCCCAGACAAAGGATCCGAATCATGGTAAGGAGGATATGGACACCCAGTCTAACTGAAGTGGGCCAGAATTCAAAAGGTCTAAGTTAATTATCCTACCTTATCTATAATGGGTTTAGCTAACTGAATAAAAGTGTGTAAAACAAGGCTGGGAATATGAAAGTATTTTCATTAAAAACTTATATTCCATACACTCTAAAATCAGATATTGAATCTCCTTCCTTCCGGGTTAAAGATTGAACTATTGTAAACAAAACTTAAAAGATCTGTTCTTTTGAGTGTAATTATGACCAGTGTGTAAAGTATGTTCGCACATACGAAGGATAGAGATCCACTGAATGTGTGAAAACTGTTACCACTCTTAAGTAAGCGCCAGGGATTTCCCTAGGCACCAATTACAAGGAAAGAAGACAAAGAGATAATGGCTTATCTTAAGACGTTGAACATGTCACCTATCTGACAGAAGATCCTTTAATTGATAGGATGATATTGGACACTCAGTCGTACAAAGCCTACGGGCGACTGGAGTGTGCCATAATTTCCAGGTCTTAAATGATCTGAAGGCCAAAAGAAATTGTACACTCAGTCTGCCAAAGCAATTGGAGTTAGCCAGAGTATCCATATCATATATGATCCGGTTATGCCCTAACCACGGGCAAGAGGTTGTTCATGTGAAGCAACGCCACCTCTAAAGTAGAAGGGTTAGAGAGGTTGTCCTCAATAGGACTTCAGGGAATGGGATCACTCTAAAAGGAGGTGATACATGTACCAAACTTGGTTTAAGGGACGTTGTTCGTCAAGCTGGTTTGAGACTAGTCCAACAAGTCTCTAATAACTAAGAATGGTACAGTCTGTCTGTAGCTAAATGAATTATATATTTGTAATCCATGCATCTATGCCATCATAGATTAAGACACGTTAAATAGAAAGTCATTCAAAATTTAATGAAGTTGAGATTGTTTCCTTCTGTCGACATAAACCCTCAAAATGAATGTGAGGTAGGCGAAGAGGCAAAAATTACCTTTCTATTCCGTCAAAGGAATAGCGAAAGAAGCATCGCTCCTCTAGAACTTAGTCACACCTACATGGGTGAATTGAAGTTTGTACAAAATAGAAGGGGGGAGACAAGTACTTTATGACCTTCATTAATGATGGTACACCGTATTGCATCATATGTTTGTAGAAAAGCAAATATGAAGTTGTTGAAGCGGATAAGCGCTACAAAACAGAAGTTGAAAATCAACTAAGTCTACGGATTGAGGAATTCGTAGTGCTAGAGGGGGAGAATATGAAGCATCGTTCATCAAACGACTGCTCATTTCTCACCTCAGTCTAACGGTGTTAGACAAGTGCAAAGACGTACGCCCAAAATATGTGGGGCAAGGTGATCCTTACCGCTAATGTAATTCTCAACAGAACTACACATAAGGATAAGGATAACCCTCCGTGTCAAACATGGAAAGGATCCCACCTACAAATATTGTGTTGTGGGGTGGCGTGGTAGAGGTTGGAATACCGAAATATGTCAAGTTGGACCTAAGATTGTAAATTGCATATCCACTGGATCTGCAAATAACAGTAGTGTTTATCGCCTCTTGGTATCAAAGAATGCTGAATTCTTTGAACATAACTTTCCTTGAGAAGGAAAAAGAAGTAATTGCTCGAGGTTAACAAGAATCCTTGAGGTCCTGACTGTCCGGAACTAGACGTTCCGTATCTATAGGACTCGGAAGTTGCTGACTACCCGGAACTTAATATTCCAGATCTACAGAACTCAGGGATTCTAGATGTTGAATCGAGATGGAGCAAATAGGGGATAAAGACTTGTTCTAGGCCTTCTAGCTTTTATGGTTGAGAATGAACCATAGACAATTAACAGAGAATTGTCATCTCCAGAAGCGCTGCTTTGGCAAGAAGCTACAAAAAGAGAAATAGATTCCATCATATAGAACCATACTTGTGTAATGGTTGACCTTCCTCCAGGAAAATAACCTTTTGGTTGTGAAAGTGGATACTCAAAAGTGAGTACCAAGTAGATGGATCTACTAACAAGTATAAAGGCCTCGACTACTTGTACATGTGCTCCCCTGTGAATAGCTTTACATCCAAGGCCATTGCAGACTTGCGTGGTATGGATGTTGAAACAGCCTTCATAATCGGAGAATTGAAAGGGGGGGATCAGAGTTGGATTGTTGGACTATTGGGCTTCTTCCTAAACTTTTATTTTGGTCACTGAAATGTTTACATTTTGGTCCTAGAAGTTTTAGTTAAAATAGAAATAATGAATCTAACAATAGAAACATTGACTCTGAAGTTAGAAAGCCAAAAGTTGGGACACCAACAGTCTGAAAGTGGAAGTCATATTGAAACAAAAATCTCGTTATAAAATAAATGGGTATCACAGATGACATCTTAGGAATTGGGATTTCTAAGACATCTAACGGACTGGTCTAACTCCAAACTCAGTTGTGAGATAGTTGACAGTCTCGTTGAAGCCAACAATGAATATGAATCATAGAACTGATTGGAATCATAGTGCACTCATATACAAGGAGCGATATGCGTAGGTCACATGTAGTTCAATGTATTGTACACATTACAACCGACCTGGTATAGGCTTACAAAGCAGATCAGTTGAACTAAGGTTCACTCGTGATTCTGGAAATGATCGATAGAAGGCGTTAAGTCGGGTATGACAAATATCTAAAATATTCGCTTATCTACGGATTATGGTATTCTGGATGTCCAGCGGTTCTGGGAGAATACAGTGATACAAACTAGACATCAGACTTGAAGAACACCAATGCCACAAGTAAATGTGTATGGTGGGTCTTGGAAAATCCTCTAAGTAAACTTGCATCGGCCGATTCATGATGGAATCGGAGTTTATCACTTTAAACAAAGCATGAAAGAAGTTGAGTAACTTCACGACTCCTTAGAGGACATCCCTTATTGGGAGAAACCCGTGTCTTTAGCAATTATACATTGTGGCTAGCCGATCGGCTTCAGAAAAGGGCACGGATGACGGCGTCTGGACATATTTGTCGGATCTGTCAGAGACATAAGACCGTATGGCAGTTGATCACTACGGGTGTCACTTCCTTGATTACTAATCAAAGGATATAACAGACCCTTTACCTAAAGGACTACCTGATGATCACGAGTTCTGCCTGTCTAGGGGAATGGGCTTAAAAACCCAAACAACACAAACCTTTGCTGTGGTAACCCAACCATACTGATTGGAGATCCCAAGAATTTAGTTCAATGGGAAAACTAAGTTGCAAAAGGTTCAGTTGAGCGCTTCAGTGGAAGCAAGAGCACTTCAGATGATGATTTCTGTAAAGAAAACATGAATCCAAAGTCGCTCCCGCGATAGACATTAAAGTGCTACCTGCATGGTGGGTAAAGGTTAAGCTTCCAAACCTTTAACGATCCTCAAAAGTTTGAGGTTAAGGTTGGGGAAACTTTTAATGATTTCTAACACTTGTGAAGTGGGGTATAGCAGGATACTTTGTAGGAGATCACATATTTAAGTGCGAGGACAGACTGCCTCAAATGATCGCACTTAAGAATCTAAATGTGTCCACGGCCACAACGGACAGAACAATAAGAAGAAATAAATAAATGGGAGGTATTATGTTGGTACCATTGTCTTGGCTTACATTAAACACTAATGGTTCAGTACATCACATTCACCGCGCAGTAATTCCGATGGTATTCAACTAGGGAAGGTTCAAAGCGGAAGCTACCTCTCCTAATGCAATATCTTTTCGCTAAAAGTATGCACCTTGTGTGTGCGCCAAAATCTCTTTCAAGAGGGGATTGTTTGAAATTTACTAATGTGGAATTAAGTTTATCCCATTATTTATGACTCGAACAACTGGGGCCCCGCACGTCGGAAATATCATTTCCACACACGTGCAATCTTAGTGCCAAGTATCATAAAATTCATTAATGAAAGAGATATTAGTACGTAAGTGAAGTATTTGAGACATAGAATGATGGACTGTAATTGGCTAAATAACAAGTGTTCCACGTTGGTAAACGAAGGAAGGATTGTGCGAGGTGTAATATGGAACGAGTCGGAAAAAGCCGCGGAGCCGAGAAGGGTCGTGGCGCCTCCCAGACTGGGCCACGGCGCCGGAGCACCGCAGCGCCCCCCTAGCTGAGCCGCGGCGCTAATTCATGTTTTGAATTCTGGAGCCACGACGCTAAATGCTACAGCGCCGTGGCTCTTCCCAGGCAGTGATTGCTCGACGGAATCCCAAAAGGTTTGGCTGTTGAGGGGATTTCAATGGCATTGAATCCATCCAATAATGGTCATTACTTGGACCATTATGTTGCTGCATTACTTGGGGGTTAAATGTCTTCCATTACATGACAATTGATTGCCATTATGGGGCATTTGAAATGACATCTTGAACACCTATAAATTGAGGCCTTTGGCTCAATTCTATGGATGAATATGGAGAGAACATGACTAGAAAAACAAGTTAACAACACCACAAAGAGATCAGATTTTCCTGATATCAATCCTTCTCTTAGCAATCTTCTTTATTCTTGTTCTTCGCTGAGATCATTTGTGTAGGCTTTGCACACTTGATAGTTTGTTGTTCATCCTGGGAGACTATTGTCCACACTTCCGTAAATCCTATATACGGGGGCAATCTTGTCTTAAAGACAGAAAGACATCTCTCGACTCAATCGGTGGTGTTGTGTTTATCTAATTGGTTGCTAAGTATTTCAGGTGTTAACGAAGAACTCTAACCGTTTGTATTCTCAGCGATCTACAAGCCACAAGTGTAGAAGTTCATATTCTTGTATTTCCGAATACAAGATCCATATTTGAAGTTTCAATTCAAGATCAAGTTATTGACAACTTGTTGTTGTCCTCTTTGTTGTTTATCCTTTCGATCACTATAATAGTTATTTACTATTCATGTACGTGCTTTACATATCCAACAATATTATGATCTATGACAATCAATGTGAGGTTATAGTGGTTGAGGAGGAATGATCTTACGACATAAAAATGGGGATAAGAGAAAGTGGTAAAGATGAAAGTGTACGTGAGAGAAATTATTTGGATGGGTAGTTTTTGTGTGGAACTTTTGTGGGTTCTCTATAAAAGTGTGATTGGGGTGAAGTTGTGGTGGAGTAACTGTGTTGTAATGACCCGTTTGGTCGTTTAGCATTTTTAGGCATAACACCCTTTCTGAAGCAATTCGGTGAGTATCGGAGAAGAATTAGTGAAGTCGAAAGTTTTTAAGTTAAGAAAATGAAAAATTTGGGCTATTTCTTTAACTATTGACGGATAATTTTTAAAATATAGTTATTTAATGTGTATGAATATTTTATTTGTAGGTATTTTATTTGCACTCATATAAGGTTTAAGTTGGTGAATAATGTAATTAACTATGTGAGTCAAGACTATATTTTATACATAGTGGTTGAGAAAAAGGTTATTTTGGGAAATTGATTTAATTGGTGGTTATTAGGTCAAATCCGCAATTCATTTAATACCCTATGTTACATGGCCATTTACAATAATGAATTAAAGTTAATAGGGTTTGCACTATTGAATCAAACAGTAATAAAATCCTACGGTGCTCGGCAAAGAGGGGGGCGACTAACTTGACTCAGTTTGAGGCTAGGATACGTGGTTTAATCTTGGTAGTGATGACTAAGCTCAACTTTCTTTTTATCTCTTATTGATTCAGCAATTTTTTTTAAACACAACAACATTATTTGATCGTTAATTGCCAATTTGGACATTAGTTCATCTTAATACGTAGCATGTCCCCATTGGTTAGTTTTAGCAAGGTTCTGAGTGCATTCTTGGTTCGGCTATATTTATGCCCAGAGAAGGGAGAATATCAAGGATTGTGATTGGAAAAGTGAATTTTATTTTTAGGACTGTCTTCTTCCATTGTTTTTCTTTTGTGTAGGGACAGAGGCTAAATTTTCAGAATTTGGGGGTGGCAATATAGGTACATGGGCAAAAATAATAGTTCCATTCATAATTGTCACAGGTAAAGTAAAAGGTTGTGTGGTTTCTGGATTGATGCTTGATTTCATTGGCCTGAACCAATTGCTACTGGATTGCTACTCAATATAAAGGGCCATTTTCAAGTCTACTTAGCCATTAATGCATACCGTATGGGTGGTGGTCATATTACAAAAGAGGATGTTACAAAATTATATTTATATCCAGACTTCGATCTTCCAAAGGCTCTCCGCAAAGGGAAGGCATTGGTTTCATCGTTCGTGACACTCGCTCGGCCTCGGGATAGGTTACGGCTTACTTGAGTTAGACTTTGATTAGAGAATCGTATATATGTAGTAGAAATTGATGAGGACATCATGATAGACTTTCGAGTAGGGAGGTGGTGATAAATTTCACTTATTTTGTATGGATGTTTACGTGGGCGTGTCGCCATTTGTGTTATTTTCTATGATTATTGCTTGTCTGTTTTCTGTCACATACTAGCTCACTCATCTCATGAAAAGCAAGAGTAATATTGATTAATTGAAAGGTGAATGATAATATGACTTGTACTTGTTGATTTATTTTTTGTGATACTTTTGATATTGATATCATGCATGTCATGCTTTACTTATTACTCTGATTATTCATGATGGTGAGGTGGTTGTTTGAGATACTTCGAGGCCTTTGCCGGAGATTGAGTGTGACAGAGATACTCCGAGGTTTCTGCCTTTGATGATAATGATTGATACTCCGAGGTCTTGCCAGAGACGATATGAGATTGATACTCCGAGGTTTCTGCAAGAGATGATATTGATTGATGCTTTCGAGGTTTTTGTCGGATAGTTGAGTGGTACATGGACTTCGTGGGTCCCCCATGGGTCATGGGTCATGGCTCAATGTACTTTGTACTGAGTATGTGTGTACGAGAGTGGAGTGAGAGAGGTGAATATTGCATTGCATTGCACTCATCCATTATTAGATCTTCAATGGTTCTGTTTGTGAGCTACATCTGTTTAGGTGATTCTTGAAATCTGGATATTGGACTTGTTATTGATACTTGATCTTACATGTTTGCTCTATGTGCTACTTGTTAGTTTCTACTTCTTATTGTGTTATCTAATCTTAGTGTAACACCCCGTACTTTAGCTTTAGGATACATCGGGGTAAACACACATGAGTTTAATGAGATTGGGGTCATTCATAAAGTTATAGAAGATTCATATCAATGTCGAAGAGGTTACGCAGAGATTAGAGTTTAAACGAATTTGGGAAATAAGTTTCATCAAAGTACGGAATATGGAACGAGTAATAAAGACCTTATAGAATTTTGGTCATAAGATCAAGAGCTCAGTGTATAGATGGGCGAAGTCCCAAAATAATTTAGGATTTAACAAGTGTGACGACGGAAATTAAAAATAATATTTTGTATGTCCCAAAAGATGTCATGGACTAGTGTTATATTACATGATTATGATAATAAGTATATGAAGTGAAATATTTAAACCAACGAAGATTAAAAAATTATTTATGGGGGTAATTATTTTAATTTGGAGTGTAATTGATATAAAAGGGATTAAATATTTAATTGTTGGATAAGTGTTAATAAGTAACTTCCACATGTCTCTTAGCCATGTGGGCAACAAGATGACAAATACTCTACATGACCTTTTTGGATGACACCTATAGGATAGAAGAGCTTGTCTTTTTTTGGGAAAGTTAAGTGGATGGGCCCATGTTCTACTAATTATGAACCTTGGAGATATTAATATAGTTGGACATTTTTCCTATTATGAAAAAAATAGACAGCAACGTTTTAATCCATTTTTTACTCAATTGAATTAGGGACTTTCTTCTTAATAAAACGGAGAAGCAACTTTCTTAATCATTAGAATTAGATACCTTGTTACAATAGAATGGAGTAGCAACGTCATTATTTTGTTTTGCCGAAGAAGAAGTTGGGCAGAAAGTTCATATCTCATTCCGTTCAAGTAGTGGCTTTGTTATTGTAAACTCGGGTAGAGGTTTCTTGTTCCATCCTGTCTAAGATAAGGTTTTAAGGACTGGCTGATCCGCCATAATAATTCTGAGGATCATATACAATGTATGTTAAGGCAAATCCTTCTTTCTTTTGACATGTTCTAAGTACGGAACGTAAACGTAATATTATTTCATAAATGATTCTACTATTAGTAGTTAAGGATGTTCATGTTATTCATTCCTATGTTCAAAGCATGTCTAAATATGTTCATAAATTCTTATTGATGTATATGGGGAAGATGTTAGTATTCATAATGTTAATCGGAGATGAAGCGACATTACATCACTCCGACAAACTTATAGTGTCATATTATCATATCATTCATGCATTATATTCATATACATACCTTGACCTCAAAAGGGTTATATACTCTACTAGATGTATGCATTATATATGTATGGGGATGGGAAAAAGGAAGGTGTTATATACTCACCACCACCTGCAGCTGGTATATATATGATGATGAGTATGCACACAGAGACCGATATGATATGATGGGATGCCCACAAAGGCTTGATGGAGTTATATACGCATATATATATTTATGACCGCATTGTGCATGACATGTAGGCATATTATGACCCTCAAAGGTGTTATGCACAGACATGATACTTAGGCATATTATGGCCCTCAGAGCCATTCTCTACTGGTTGGTTTTTTCTTGTCTCATGTTACTATCAGGTCTCTATTATGATATTCTTCATGCCTGACATACTCGGTACATCAGTCGTACTGACGTCCATTTTATCGGGGGACGCTGCATTTCATGCCCGCAAGCTCAGGTAAAGAGGGTGACGGTTCACACTAGTAGGTTGTTAGTTCAGCTGATATTGAAGTACTCTATTTGTTTCAGAGTTGTAGTCTAGTCGTGGTATGATATTTTTGATATGCATAGGGGTATGGCAGGGCCTTGTCCCCACCTTATGATGTTACGTACTCTTTAGAGGCTTGTAGATAGATGTCATGTGTGTAGTAGTCATGTATGGCCTTGTCAGCCTTGGTATGTATATATATATATAGGTTGGGTTATTCTATTTGTAAGATTTTACGTAGCTCATTTCCAGTTTATCATTTCTATGTGTCACCAGGGCACTTTCTGACGGCCCTCGGGGCCCATGATTAATTATGGTTAGATGTTAAATATATGATTAGTGGTACTTGACAAGTAAGGTCCGGATGCTCGTCATGACCCTCCGGTTTATGTCGTGACAAACTTTGTATCAGAGCAGGTATGTCCTAGGGAGTCTACAAGTCGTGTCTAGTTTAGTCTTGTTTATGGGTATGTTGTGGGCCATAATTATAGACAGGAGGCTACAGGGCATTTATGATGATGGTTACCTTCCTTCTTGATCTAGAATCGTGCTATAGAGCTGAGTTGTAAGAATTCTCTCTGTAAAACTTAGTGTGTTTATGATTACAGCAATGCCTTCTTCTAATAGGGCTATGATTAGCAGGGAGATTGAGGTTGGATTGAATATAAATGCGAGTGGTATGCTCTCTATTGAGACAGAACCGTCAGAGGTTATGATAAGTTGTTTTCCCAAGTATCGACGAATCTAGTAGTGTTAGAGGAGTTGAGGGAAGCTCCCGTACCATCAATGCTATCACCGGCTCCGTCGGATAAAGAGGTAAGGAGAGCGGTGTGGGTATTGAATCAATTGGTTGCTTCCTTGGCACGACTTCAGCCTAGGGCATCTGATAAAGATAGGCCCCTTGAGGGGGTCAGGGAGCTTATAACCTATGGAGTTTATTAGTCAGGGATCGCTGTTATTTAAAGGGTTCAAAGTTGTCAATATCTCAGGGTCAAAGTTGTAAAGGTTGAGTGAGACCGCCCCTACCATCTTGTAGTCAGTGTGGTCGAGCGCATGTCGGATTATGCCGTAAAGGTACATAGGGTTGGTTTAGTGTGGCAACCATTGCCACAATGTTCTGAAATGTCCCAAGTTGATGCACAAAGATAAGGATAAGATGATTATAAGTTGTACAGATGAAAAGTAGAAGACATCATTGGAAGGTTTAGTAGGTTATGAAAAGCTACAAGTTTTACAGTGACTTTTGCTTATTTGAATGAGGGAATATGTTATGTACGTGCGACCTAAATTGTAATGTCTTACCGAGAATAGATTTGGAATTATCCTAGAATATCATTAACAAGAATGGATTACCATAATCGAATCATGTGAAGAGCGACCATCAGTAAATTTAAGAAGATCACGTAAAGTGACGTACCCAGAATAGTGAGCCCAAGTCATATATAAGGATAGAGTTATCCACGGTAGTGGAATGGGACATAAGCCTCTCGTCCGTGCGTAAAGGGTTATACCGCGTATTATTGAGAATTACATGTATCAATGTTAGTAAGCTAAGGCATGATATAGGTATTGGACTGGTAAAGTCTTCTGCCCCATTATGCAGCATGTTACAATTCTAAATAACCTCTGGATAACAATAGCTTGTTAGGGGCAATGGAGGACGAGAACAATGGAACAATCAAATAATTGTTGTAAGAAATATGAAAATAGTTAATAAGTATGAATGGAATGGTATGATCAAGTATCAAGGAAGAAATGCTTTTTAATTTAATTACAAGTATAAGGAAGGATTACGATGAGAAGGATACAGGTGAATGAGATTATAGTTATGCAGGTTTCACAAAGGTATGATTACTCCAGAACAGCGTAAGGACCAATGGTAGAGGAGGGACATTAAGAACTCTTCGGTCAAAGGTGGCGAACCTCTGATGTTCAGGAAGATAGTATGAGAAATACTTTGAGATAAGAGACTCCCCCCCCAAGGCAATTTCAGATGGAAATGTAAAGGTAAGACGAATGAGCACTTGGTCGATGGGAGATCTAATAATGATAAGACAAGAAAGTTTGATAAGTCATGGGATCATGTAACACCGTGAATTGGATCTAAACATACGAAGCATCGGTTACACAACATATGCAGTCATACCTCTCAGAAAGTATGTAAACGGAAGTAATAGTGAGTAAAGTTTGAGATTAGCACCTAAACATGTGAAAAGGGGCCAATGACGCCTATGGATATAAGGTAAACATAAAAGATATATGTCAAGAGATAATGACATTATAATGAAGATAAAATATCAGGCAAATATAGATGTCTATGAGCATTTTTGAACTGACCAAAAGTTCTACGAGATAGATAAGCTAATGGGTTTACAACTTAACGAGATCAAAGAAATCTTTTCCCAAAGCGCCATTGACAGAAAGCCTTAGCCATGAGGCAAGTGAAAGAATTCGAATCTAAGTATAATGACCAGGTTTGGATATAGAAGGCCAACGTCATGTAATGCAAATTCTCCAGAATCTTCCACGTATAGAATAAGGGAATAAGTTAACAACTCATCCTTTAAGGGGTAGTAACGCCAAGAATTGGAATCAGGAGCAATGTTTGAGATTACGTATGTATACCAGAATATTTTAGAATTAAGACGAGTACAAGAAGTAAGAAAATGAGTGAACAAGTGTCAAAAGAAGTAAGGAAGGAAGTTGTTTATAATTACGAGTAGTGAGAAAGTATGGAAAAAATGGGGAGATTCCTTTCAGACCATGAATGGGAGTTAACTATGATGATACGCACGGTTCAGATTCGATGACACTGTCCATAAAGTGTTCATGGTTGAGATACTACAAATATAAAAGTTTTCAGCACACCCGTAAGTAAACAAAGCTAAGTTGACAATTGAATTATGCACCATAAATAGCTTGACTAATGTGAGGACTAAGGAGAGAAGTTGACATGAGGGAACACATCAGTTAGCTAAGTGGAAGTCCGATTGGAGGATTCAGATAGTGATAGCCCTATGACTCAGAATACAACAGGGTCATCCCTCATACTAGAAGAAAATGAACGTCATGATGAAGATCCCATTTTTAGGGAAGATCGGGAAGGATTTAATAAAAAGAGAACTGCAACCTTCGAGTATAATGGGAGAGGTACCCCATGTGGAAGGTCCATTTGTGTATTCCTAATGTAGCAGGATTATGAGATAAGATTATGACGGAGGTCTATTGCGCGTGATATTCCATTCACCCTGGATCTACTAAGAGGTATCATGATCTCAAAGGTATGTATTGGTGGGAAAAAATGAAGAGGAACATTATGGAGTTTGTAGCTCAGTGTCTTAATTGCCAACAAGTAAAAGTAGAGCGCCAAAAGCCCGGCTGCGTAACTCAGAACATTGAGGTCTTGATGTAGAAATAGGAAATGATTACTATGGATTTCATTACAGGTTTACCTCGCTCTTATCAAAAGTCTGATCTTATTTGGGTGATTGTTGATAGACTGACCAAATCAGCTTAATTCCTGGCGATCAAAATTATCTACATAACCAAGGACTACGCAAAGTTGTATCAATCATGGTGTGCATATTTCTATTATATCTGACTGAGGTTCGCAATTCACCGCTAACTTCTTGAAATTATTTCAAAAAGGTTTAGGCACCTAAGTTAATCTTAGCACAGCTTTCCACCCTCAAATAGATGCGCAGGCTGAGCATAAGATTCAAATGCTCGAATACATGCTACGAGCTCGCTTATTGGACTTCAATGGGAGTTGGGATGATCATTTATCCTTTATTGAGTTTGCGTACAATAACAATTATCATGCTAGCATTAAAATAGCTCCCTACGAGGCTTTGTACGGACGAAAATATCGATTTCCTATCGGATGGTTTGAAGTAGGTGAATCAGATGTGCGGTGGTGGGACTTAGAGTTCCAAGTGTATGATTGAGTCTTCTTAAAGATTTCTCCTATGATGGGTGTAATGAGATTTGGGAAAAAGGGAAAGCTCAATCCAAGGTACATTGGGCCATATCGCATAATTCAACGAATAGGCCAAGTGGCTTATAAATTGGACTTGCCTTCAGAGTTAGAGTTTGTTCATCTAGTTTTCCATGTTTATATGTTGAGAGCGTGTATTGGAGATCCTTCCCAAATTGTGCCAATTGATGATGTGACGATTACAGAGGACATATCATATGAAGAGGTTTCCATTGCTATCGTAGATCGATAAGTCCGCAAGTTGAGAACTAAAGAAGTAGCCTTCATGAAAGTCCGATGGCGGAGCAAGAATGTCGAAGAAATAACGTGGGAGGTGGAAGAGGAGATGAAGTATACGTATCCCCACTTATTTCATACTAAAGCCGATGCTCCGAGTGAAGCATAACCTGACCAAAAGCTGACGTATGGACACATAAGGTGAGTTCCCACGTTAGATAGTTATGTTTGAGTTTGACGGCCATATGAAGCCCGGTGATATGTATATATTGCTATATGGCCGTATGAGGCAAGTTTGGATATCTTCTACTAACTGACAGGGTTCGGATAATCCCATTTATAAGGGAAATTCGATCAAAATAAATTCAGAAAACCTTGAGGATCAATTGGTCCCTTATGTATACTTTCCATTCTAGGACGAATGTTCCTAAGGGGGAGATGATGTAACACCCCCGTACTTTAGCTTTAGGATACATCAGGGTAAAAATACATGAGTTTAATGAGATTGAGGTCATTCATGAAGTTATAGCAGATTCATATCAATGTCGAAGAGGTTACGCGGGGATTAGGGGTTAAACGAATTTGGGAAATAAATTTCGTCAAAGTACGGAATATGAAACGAGTAATAAAGACCGTATAGAATTTTGGTCATAAGTTCAAGAGCTCAGTGTATAGATGGGCGAAGTCCCAAAATAATTTAGGATTTAACAAGTGTGACGACGAAAATTAAAAATAATATTTTGTATATCCCAAAGGAGGTCATGGACTAGTGCTATATTACATGATTATGATAATGAGTATATGAAGTGGGAATATTTAAACCAACAGAGATTAAAGAATTATTTATGGGGGTAATTATTTCAATTTGGAGTGTAGTTGATATAAAGGGATTAAATATTTAATTGTTGGATAAGTGTTAATAAGTAAGTTCCACATGTCTCTTAGCCATGTGGGCAACAAGATGACAAATACTCTACATGACCTTTTTGGATGACACCTATAGGATAGAAGTTCTTGTCTTTTTTTGGGAAAGTTAAGTGGATGAGCCCCATGTTCTACTAATTATGAACCTTGGAGATATTAATATAGTTGGACATTTTTCCTATTATGAAAAAAATAGACAGCAACGTTTTAATCCATTTTTTTACTCAATTGAATTAGGGACTTTCTTCTTAATAAAACGGAGAAGCAACTTTCTTAATCATTAGAATTAGATACCTTGTTACTATAGAATGGAGTAGCAACGTCATTATTTTGTTTTTCCGAAGAAGAAGGTGGGCAGAAAGTTCATATCTCATTCCGTTCAAGTAGTGGCTTTGTTATTGTAAAATCAGGTAGAGTTTTCTTGTTCCATCCTGTCTAAGATAAGGTTTTAAGGACTGGCTGATCCGCCATAATAATTCTGAGGATCATATACAAGGTATGTTAAGGCAAATCCTTCTTTCTTTTGACATGTTCTAAGTAAGGAACGTAAACGTAATATTGTTTCATAAATGATTCTACTGTTAGTAGTTAAGGATGTTCATGTTATTCATTCCTATGTTCAAAGCATGTCTAAATATGTTCATAAATCCTTATTGATGTATATGGGAAAGATGTTAGTATTCATAATGTTAATCGGAGATGAAGCGACATTACATCACTCCGACAAACTTATAGTGTCATATTATCATATCATTCATGCATTATATTCATATACATACCTTGACCTCAAATGAGTTATATACTCTACTATATGTATGCATTATATATGTATGGGTATGGGAAAAGGGAAGGCGTTACATACGCACCACCATCTGCAGCTGGTACAGATATGATGATGATTATGCCCACAGAGGCCGATATGATATGATAGGATGCCCACAGAGGCCGATATGATATGATGAGATGCCCACAGAGGCTTGATGGCATTATATACGCATATATATATATATATATATGTATGACTGCATTGTGCATGGCATGTAGGCATATTATCGCCCTCGGAGGCATTCTGCACAGACATGATACTTAGGCATATTATGGCCCTCAGAGGCATTCTCTACTGGTTAGTTGTTTCTTGTCTCATGTTACTTTCAGGTCTCTATTATGCTATTCTTCATGCCTGACATACTCGGTACATCAATCGTACTGACGTCCCTTTTGTCGGGGGATGCTGTGCTTCATACCCGCAGGCTCAGGTAAAGAGGGTGACAATTCGCACTAGTAGGTTCCTGGTTCAGCTGATATTGGAGCACTCTATTTGTTCCAAAGTTGCAGTCTAGTCGTGGTATGATATTTTTGATATGCATAGGGATATGGCGGGGCCCTGTCCCGACCTTATGAATTTACGTACTCTTTAGAGGCTTGTAAACAGATGTCCTGTGTATAGTAGTCATGTATGGCCTTGTCATCCTTGGTATGTATATGTATATAGGTTGGGTTCTTCTGTTTGTAAGATTTTACGTAGCTCCTTTCCAGTTTATCGTTTCGATGTGTCAGCAGGGTACTTTGTGACGGCCCTCATGTCCCATGATTAATTATGATTAGATGTTAAATATATGATTAGTAGTACTCGACAAGTAAGGTCCGGGTGCCCATCATGACCCTCCGGTTTGGATCGTGACACTTAGTCGGTCTATAATACTTACCAGTACTAGTGTTGTACTGATACTACTCTTGCTGCACTTATCCCGACTCCAGCTCTACACCTCGTGACTGATACGCGAGCGTGATATCTTTGATCATTCAGGGTGAGCTACTTGGTCATCCGTGACCCCTGAAATAACGCTCCTTATTTACTTCTGTATTTTCTTTTCATCAGACAGTATGTAGCCCTCGGGCAGTTCAAACACATATTTCTTATTGTATTAGAGCTCTTGTACGCTTTTGACCATATCTTTGGGGATGTTTGGATATTCATTTATGATAGTATTTAAGACTCGGGCAGTTCAGACTCATATTTCTTATTGTATTAGAGCTGTTGTACGCTTTTGACCAGATCTTTGGGGATGTTTGGATATTCATTTATGATAGTATTTAAGACTTGATAACTTATTCTTACTTAACTTCCGCTTATTTAACTTGTTATTTTTAAATGTTGGGATGTGGTTCGCCTACCCGGGGGATAGTGTAGGTACCACCACGACCTACAATTTGGGTCGTAACGTGTGTTCTTCAAGTGGTATTTTTGAAAGCGAAGAGAATCAGTTGTTTTAGTTCCAATGGTAATTTTGACTCTTTCCCTTGTTAACAAAAACCTCAAGTGTTAGAAAGTTTCCGGTATTTGTGAATAAGGGAATATTTTGATCAGGTTTATACCGATAGAAGTATATCTAACCTCAACTTTTAATGGAGAATAAATTTACACTATTTCACAAATCTTATAAGCTTATTCCTTATAATTTTGACCGTTACAATAGTAATTCTCAAATTTGAGCATTTTTCCTCGAGTAATTAATTACATTATGGACCATTTGATTAGATCATACCGATTAGCTTGTATGTTGATTTGATTCTACTAATGTGGGCAATTAAAACATCAATTCTTACAATTTTATCTGTAAGAATTGTAAATGTCAACCACTTGAAAGCAAAAGGGGAACTTCAGTTGCGTTATATGTAAAGTCATGAGATTAGCAAAAAGCATAAGGGAAATCAGTTGATAATAGCATTAAGCTAGGGAAGTATACTATTTAGGCATTAGCAAGGCCAGCTGCACCAGCAAAATTGAGTTGGTACACTTTGACCTAGTTAAAATGTCTATCTGGTCATTAGTTAAATTAAAATTTTTATTTTATAAAACGTTCCAATTTTAAGGGGTTATTATTTCTAACTATGAGAAACATCAAACGAATTAGGTAGACAGAAGGGGAATGCAGTATACGTGTTAATAGTGAAGAAGGCAAGTTAACAAAATGTCAATGACATGTATGGGCTGCGCATACACGTGTTAATATATAGAGATATTAAGCCAAAATTGTTGTATAATTCAGGTAACTTTTTGTATAACTTGTCGATGCAGTGTTCGTACTCCTTAGCCGCCTATAAACAATAGAAATAGAAAATGTTGAATTTCTTTGTTGGGATTAATTATTTCAATACTAGGCGTATCTTATAAATAAGTTAGACTGGATTTGGCCGATCAAATGAGATAAATTATGAATGACTCGCCCAAAAGTTACTTGGATCAAGATGAGTTGGAATAAAATGAGTTATTCATCGACCTATTTACATAATTCAATTTAAAAAATTATATATTTTTATTCTATTTCCATATCTATAGAAGAACGTATATAATGAGTTATAATTTGTTTAATCACCAAAGAAAAATTATAAACCTTAATTTTCTTTTATATGTCTATAATAACATATCAAACTAAAGAATTAAAATATTTTGACATAGTTTTTCATGAGCTACTTTGAAATATTTAACCCATATATATCAGCCAACATTTAGATGGGGCTAAATTGGATGAGTTAATAAATGGGTGAATATAATGAATAGGTTGAACGAGTCCTATTTTTGTGGGGTAATTTTACTATCTTTATCCAATACCATCAACAAAACGATCACAACTTAATGTAATACGTTGCGAGTTCGGAGTTAGTAATATAAGTTGCTAGGTCATCGTTCTCCATATTACTTGAACAAATATTGTTGGTTATAAATGAGTAAAACATGGACCTTTGAGAATATACTAGTACTATATAGCATTAAACTAGGGTGGTGGTATTTTTAGGCATTAGCACAAGACCAGGTACACAAGCAAGCGACGTCTTTTTTGCAGCTGATTTTCACACTTAAACCATGTCTATATTGACATTCATGCAAGCATTGCGCGTCCGCCGGCTCGCCTCCTTTGCACTCCGTTGTCACCCACGGCAGCACTTCGTTACATTCTTTTGCCTCAACCATTATCTCCTGAACTGCATATATGCATCAACAATTTTGTTAATGTCAAATCATTGTTCCACTTCCACATGTATATATACTTATAAAATTCTAGCAAAAAACTTGGTGCAAACGGTTAAAATTTTATTACCACGAAAACTAATAGTAGATCAATTGATAGTAGTCTTTTGCTCCCTTCGTTTTAATTTAAGTGTGTCTTAATTTGACTAGATATGAAAAAATTTTTAAAAAAATAAGACACTTTTAAATCTTGTGATTTTAACAATCTCAGTACAATGTTGGAATTAAAAAACTTACCAAATGTAAAAAAATTACATTATTTTTGAAAGTGTATCCCTTTAAAAAGATACATTAAACAATCCAAGTCCAAGTAGATTCTATATTTGGTAAAAAATCAAAGCATCAAACTTTATTCCAAATTGATTTTGTTAAAGCGACAAATAAAAATTCGTTGCGGAGTAGCAATCGAGAAAAATGCTATTATAAATAACGAGATAGTAAGCATCTATTAAAAAAAGAAAGCAGAAACTACCTAGGATCCCATATATGTTTGCACAATTTATTTATGTGTGTTTGTGTATGTTTCTCCTTTTCAGGATGTTTTTTCCGCTATTGGTATTGTTTTCTAGCTGGACACAAATTATAATTCATGGCAAAGAAAGCGAAAAGGAACAAATTATTAAAAGAATAAATTTCAAATTTGGCCGTAAGTTAAGCTATTACTCTGGTTCATTGTAGTTTAAAGGGGTGAAAAAGTAAATACCTGAGAGAAGGAACACAATGAAAAGAACGGCATAAAGAGATTTTGAGAGGCTAGGATTGGCCATTGTTTAATATTTTGAGGTTATGAATTGTGTCTATTGACAGTTCTTTCTCTTCATTTATAGGGGAGGGTTCAGCATGTTTATGGAAAGTTAATAATATTTCTTCCATGTTTATTGTATGTCTGAGATAGTGAATATCTTATTTGCAAGTCTTGACTTTTCTCTATTTATGGTATGTCAATTAATTTTGCAGACCATTTCACAATATTTCCTTACTTAGGTCAGCACTTCTGCTACTTTAGTTTTGAATATTACGTACATACCATTTCACAATTTTCCTTACCGATCCCAAAAAAATCATATCATCTACGGTCAAACTTCTATATAACATCTTTGACTCCAAAAAAATTTGGCTAATATAGCGAATGATTGTTATACATCTATAACAATATTGATGTTTAAATAAATTTTCACACTGTTATAGACTAAAATACATAAAATCTAAACTTAATCAGACTTTGTATAACGAATGACTTTTTTTTTATTAATGAAAATATATATTCATATAATATTTTTTGTCATAAATAGTGTATGAAAGTATCAAAATCTCTAGATCTATTATTGATAATCTTAAAGATGATTAATCATTATATTATCAAAAAAAGAAGATAACTGTTCTAGAGGGTAATTTTATAAAAATAAAATGTACCTTTATAAAGATGATTGTTGTTGTTATTGGTAAAAAAATGTTATAGAGATATAAAATATAACATAAAAAATTGATTCCAAAAAAATTTGATTGTTATAAAGATGTGATGTTATATGAAGATGTCGTTATAGAGAGGCCTGACTGCATTTGGAGATAATTCATACATTATATGTGATATTATCATGATTTAAGATCTACATTAATGATTTAATATTCTATTTTGTGTATAAATAGTAATATTATACTGATCTTCTCTTGTATTTTTGTCGATGAATTGAAATATTTCTTCAGCTTCTCTCGTATTTCTAAAAAAATTCGTTCACTAATTTCTTTAGTATCTTTTCCGTTGCCAATAGATATCTAATTTAGTATAAATGTGCATATTAGTTTATGTAGTAAGGTTACTAGTCCACACTTCAAAGTCACACGGTACAAAAATTACATCTCGTAATAAATAAAAATAATCAGATTGGGCAGTCAGGGTCGGAGAGGACAATGACTCATTATCTTTCGAGATATGCTTTAACAAATTAAAATCCTTTAAATTTGTAAGAACAAGATATTGATCAACTAAAAGTATTACTACTAATCTCCAACTCCCTCCGTCTGAAAATATATTATGTTTTGTTTTTCGATAGTCAAATTACATGAACTTTAATCAACATTTTAAACTGTAAATTTCCACCATATTGATATGAGAAGAATTGCGACTTATATCATATTTTTTCATATAGTTTTTAAATATCTAAATTTAATCTTAAAATATTGAATTACTTTAATTCTATTTTGCTTTGGAAATAGACATATTGACTCTTAAAAGTAAAATGTGACAACTTTTTTGAAATAGAGGAAATATTTAATTTTAACTTTTTTTGTTTTTTCAAATTTTATCTACCCACTTGGTAAAGAGCTCCATTCTAGAGTCCTTAAGATGGATCATCTTTATCAAACTCGTTATTTGAGTGGGTTAGGCTATCGTTTTTTTAGATCATTTAAACTAGAAAATTACACCCAATTACCTTAAAAATGACTGGTATTGATTTTTTGACTTTCGCTTGGTCAATGAGCGAATCTTCAAAATCAAAAGTGCTGGTCATAGGAGAAAATTTGTTAAATTTTAAATTTTACCCATAAGACAAATTATATAAAATTTAAGATCATTAGTTTTCAAGGTCATTCTTGTATATTACCCCATTTAAACTTGGGACTTTTCAGCATAGCTCAAGTCAATCTGCTTACCTCGTGGGACTAGATTAGGCTGGATATTTGTATTTGTTTGCTATTTTTTTTTTTCAATTTCATGATTTAAATTGTCAATATTGCGTATGGATTTCTTTCTCCTAAATCCTTGAACATGACAGGCTGTGGATGAGTGACTTTTCTTATAACTTTTTAGGATATTGTTTAATTGTTATTCTAGTTTGTTTAATTCTTTTGTTGATTATTATGGGTTTTTTCCTTTCTTCCACCTGTTTTGCAGGATTAGAAGTGGTGTGTTGGTTGAATAGAATGGGAATTACATTCTGTTTTCGGTTTTAAAATGTCGAACGAGGAATTTATATATTGGTATTAATAGTGTTAAATATCCATAGGATACACGATATACACGTGTATATCCTATGTATATTAGTCCTCAGTTTTGTATATATGACCGTGTATATGGTCTAGATTTTAGGTAATGTTTTAGTCTCCTAGTTTAGGTAATGTTGTGGTAAATTAGTATTGTACGCTTATCATAATATTTGTATTACTATAATTGTATAGTTAGTGTCCAAGTAGAATAAGGTTTTAGGAGTAGAATAGGAATATGATTTTCCTATTATGGAAATATGTAAATTGTGTATATACTCTTTCAATTAATGAAAATAATGAAGGGATTATTTCTTTCATGGTATCAGAAGTCTAGGTCAAACAAAAATTTTCTCCTAAAAATTTCTTGTTCCTCGGCCAAGCAGAATCCGAGAGCCCATCCTCGGTTTCCGTGTCTATTTTCCGCACTCCAATTCTCTCTTCCAAATCCCTCTATCACTTATTGTTCTTTCGTTATGTCTACGTCAAAGAACACGTTTCACCCTGCCCTTGTTGTTTCTAACATCAAGAATCATATCCCTCTAATTCTTGAAATAGAAAACGTCCAATATGCGACGTGGGCTGAGTTGTTCAAAATTCACGCTCGTTCGCATCAAGTCATCCATCACATAATCCCCGCGGCTCCTGAAGATACGGAGGTGCCTCAACGCGAGGATGATCCTCAATTATGGACCACACTTGATGCCACCGTCCTTCAATGGATTTATTCTACGATCTTTACCGACCTATTGCAGACGATTATTGAGCCAGACGTTACGGCGATGGCTGCGTGGGATAGGTTGCGTGACATATTCCAAGATAATCAAAATTCCAGAGTTGTTACCCTTGAACAAGAATTTTCCCACGTCAACATGGAAAATTTCTCAAACGTTTCAGCTTATTGCAAAAGGTTGAAAGAATTGGCGGACCAACTCCGCAACGTTGGTGTGCTAATTAGTGAAGATCGTCTTGTTCTATAAATGGTTACTGGCCTATCCGAGGCCTATAGTGGCGTTGGAACTCTCCTTCATCAAAGTAATCCTCTTTCGAAGTTCTATCAGGCCCGCTCCATGCTTAACTTGGAAGAAGCCAGCTTGGCTAAAAAGGTGGCTACTAGTGCTAATCCCGTGGTCATGATGACATCCTCCACTAATCCTCAAAATTTTGGTGACAATTCGAACCAAAACCGGTCTCATGGTAGCGGCAAAAATAGTAGGAAAAATAATGGCAAAAATCGCGGGTGCAAACGCGGAGGTTCCGGCAATGGTAACAATGGCCAAAACAGTGGCGGAGGACAATATCCCGGATACAATGGGCCACCGACCCACTGGTCCCAGCCTTGGGCCACTAGGCCGTGGGCCTGGAACAATGGGCAGTGCCCAACAACCCAGTTTCATCGTCAGCTCCTGCCCAATTCTAGTGGGCTATCCAACAGCCTCCTCGGCCCAATACTAATTGGGTCAGTGGTTCTTTCCGAAGCAGCACTGGGTCGGGGAAGCACGCATGGGTACTTGGGCCCCGGCCTCCACAAGCCCACCATGCAGCAGGCCCCACTCAGACCGATATTGAGGCCGCGATGCACACACTTGGTTTGACTCCACCGAACCCGAATTGTTATATGGACATTGGTGCCACTACCCACATGACATCCGATTCAGATACTCTCTCGTCTTATTTCAATTTGAGCAACCCTCATGGCATAATTTTTAGTAATGGTAATTCTATTCCAATTTGTGGTTATGGTCATAAAACTTTGTCTCCCCCCATCCACCCCTTATCTTGAAAAATACCCTACATTCCCCCAAATTGATTAAAAACTTAGTGTTTGTCCGTAAATTCACCACTGACAATTCTGTGTCTATTGAATTTGATCCGTTTGGTTTTTTTGTGAAAGATTTCAAGATGGGGAGTCCTCTCATGAGGTGTGATAGTAGGGGAGATCTTTATCCTATCACGCCATGTTCCGGTCTATCGAGTCAAGCCTTGCCGTCAGCGTTTGCAGCCCTTGCTCCTTCCTTGTGGCATGCTCGTCTTGGTCATTCGGGATCGTCTATTTTGTCTTCCTTAGATAAAAATAACTTTATTTCATGTAAGGGTACGCATAGTACTCCGAATTGTCATTTTTGTTCTTTAAGAAAAATTGTTAGGTTGCCATTTGTAGACTCTAATTCTCATACTTTAATGGCATTTGATATTATTCATAGCGACTTATGGACGTCTCATGTTCTTAGCTCTTTGGGTCATCGATATTATGTTCTCTTTTTGGATGATTATTCAAAAAATTTATGAACTTTTCCGATAGCGAAAAAATCTCAAGTTTTTTCCATCTTCTTAAAATTTAGAGCATTCATTAGAACCCAACTCGAACGAGAAATAAAAAATATTCAATGTGATAATGGTAAAGAATATGACAACTGGGTGTTTCGGGAATTTTGTGCAACTAATGGGATCAAAATGGAAAAGCCGAACGCAAAATTCATACCATTAATAACATTGTCCGAACTCTATTGATTCATGCTTCCATACCCCCTTATTTTTGGCATCATGTTCTACAAATGGCTACATATTTTCTTAACGTTTTTCCTTCCAAAGGTTTGACATATTCGTCCCCTCTTCAAATTTTATAGAATAAGACTCCTTCGTATTCCCATGTTAGAGTCTTTGGGTGCTTGTATTATCCACTCTTTCCGTCCACCACAATTAACAAACTTCAGGCCCGGTCTACCCCTTGTGTGTTTTTGGGTTTTTCGTCAAATCACCGTGGTTACAAATGTTTTGACTTATCATCTAATAAAATCATCATTAGTCTCCATGTAATTTTTGATGAATCCCAATTTCCGTTTGCTACAGTTAGTAATCCTGTGCCTAGTTCGTATAATTTTTTGGATGATGATATATCCCCATATATTATTCACCATTTTTCGGACGTGTCTCGTACCCCAAATCCACCAGTGGGCCCACTGCTCGCCGGACCTACAGTCCCGTTTCCCACCACTGTTTCCAGTACTGTAATTGGGCCATTATCTATTCCAGTTTCCGTAATTAGGCCAGTTGCCCAGCCTAATCAGCGGGTCGATTCGGCTTGGCGGTGCTACCGTTTGATTACGGGCCAGCGGCCCACCGCTCGCCCATCATCACGTGTCCCGATATTTCCAAAAATGTACTCAATTCTCCCCCGAGTCATAGACTGGTCACTGTAGTCAACAAGGTGTCAAAAACACATTTAATTTAAATTCTAATATTCTTAAATCACCCTTACCCCATAATCATGTGTCTGCGTTAAATGACCTGAATTAGAAAATTGCTATGACCGATGAATATAATGCTCTTATTGATAATAAGACGTGGGAGTTGGTGTCCCGTCCATCTAGTGTTAATATTATTAGGTCTATGTGGATTTTTGCTCATAAGGAAAATTCAGACGGTTCATTTTGCAAGGCATAAGGCTCGGCTTGTGGGCGATGGTAAGACTCAGCAGGTTGGCGTGGACTGTGGTGGGATGTTTAGTCCGGTGGTCAAGCAGACTACCATTCGCACTGTGCTCAGCTTGGCTCTTTCAAAAGCATGGCCCATTCATCAGTTAGATGTGAAGAATTTTTTCTTACATGGTGATCTCAAGGAAACAATCTATATGCATCAGCCCTTGGGGTTTAGGGATCCCAAATATCCTCATCATGTCTGTTTGTTGAAAAAGTCCTTATATGGGCTTAAGCAGTCTCCATGGGCCTGATATAAGAGGTTTCCCGACTATGTTTCGACTATTGGGTTCACTCACAGCAGGTCGGATAATTCTTTGTTCATATATCATCGAGGTTCTTCCTTGGCTTATATACTATTATATGTGGATGATATTATCTTGACTGCCTCTTCCGATGCTTTACACCAATCTATCATGACAATGCTCAGTTATGAGTTTGCTATGAAAGAGTTGGGCCCTTGAGTTATTTTTTTGGGATTGCTGTCACTCGCCATACAGGTGGGTTGTTCTTATCCCAAAGGAAGTATGTAGCTGAGATCATTGAGAGGACTGTGATGTCATCATGTAAGTCCACTTCCACTCCAGTTGATACTGAGCCCAAGTTTGGTGTTGCAGCCGGCGCACCATACGAGGATCTGACCCGCTATCGCAGTCTTGCAGGGGCCCTTCAGTATCTTACATTCACGAGACCAGATATTACGTATACCGTACAGCAGGTGTATTTGTTTATGCATGATCTCATGGTTGAGCACATGAATGCGCTAAAATGCATCATTCGGTATATTTAGGGGACACTTGACTATGGCTTGCATTTATATCCTTCATCGACGTCCACACTTGTCTCGTATACATATGCTGATTGGGGTGGTTGTCCGGACACCACTAGACGGTCTATGTCCGACTATTGTATGTTTCTTGGTAATAACTTGGTCTCATGGTCTGCGAAATGTCAGTCGACGTTGTCCCGCTCCAGTGCAGAGGTCGAGTATCGAGGGGTAGCTAATGTGGTCTCTGAATCATGTTGGTTACGTAATTTGTTGTTGGAGCTTCATTGTCCTATTCAGAAAGCGATCTTGGTTTATTGTGATAATGTTAGTGCCATCTACCTTTCTGGTAATACGGTTCAGCACCAGCGCACTAAACATATTAAGATGGACATTCACTTTGTTCGCGAAAAGGTAGCTCGTAGACAAGTACGCGTCTGCCATGTCCCTTCCAAGTATCAAATTGCAGACATCTTTACAAAGGGTCTTCCCTCGGTCCTTTTTGAAGATTTTAGGGACAGTCTCAGCGTACGAAGACCGCCCGCTATGACTGCGGGGTGTGTTAAATATCCATAGGATATACACGATATACACGTGTATATCCTATGTATATTGGGCCTCGATTTTGTATATATGACCGTGTATATGATCTAGATTTTAGGTAATGTTTTAGTATCCTAATTTAGGTAATGTTGTGGTGTAATTAGTATTGTACACTTACCATAATATTTGTATTACCATAATTGTATAGTTAGTGTCTAAGTAGAATAAGATTTTAAGAGTAGAATAGAAATAAGATTTTCTTATAATGAAAATATGTAAATTATATATATAATATTTTAATTAATGAAAATAATGAAGTGATTATTTTTTTCAAATAGGAAGTTGAGCCCTTGAACATTAAATATGCATGAAAGTCAATTTAATGGACACCCGATGCCCATTCAAAGTACTTCTGCCAACTATCATTTGTGGATGGGAGTTTACGCAAAATATCCATTCGTTCTAATTTATGTGACATCATCTGGCTGGACGGAATTTATGAAATAAAAAAATACGTTTTTATGTTATTATCAAATTGCCCTTATTTTATTGTGTCTATTTTTGTTGACTTCTCTTCACAATAAGAGGTGTTTGGATTGAGTTATTTTAAGTGTTTATTGGCTTTTAAATATTTTCTAGTTTTTATGCTGTTTGACAATGAAAAAAAAATGCTTAAAACACTTACTTTTAGGTATGAAAAGTACAAAAATAAGTCAAAAGCCAAAAGTTGGGTATTACCAACTTATGGCTTTTGGTTTTAGGCTTTTAGCTTATAAGCTACTTTTTAAAATCAATCCAAACACCTTCTAAGTAATCTTCAAAATTAAGTGGCATCCAACAAGGTTAAAATAGATATAATGCCATTAAATAGTTGTCAAATAAGGAAAGATGACATTTAATTGAGATAAATTAAAAAGTAAATTGTGCCACATAAATTGGGACCGAGATAGTATTAGTAATAATTTGTATACCATCAAAATGCAATATAACTAAACAAAGGAAATATAAAGGGCTGGCACAACCTACTAATTGGGTTTAGTTGGACAAGTATTTTTGCAAGTCGGCCTCCATGGAGGAAGAGCTCGTCTCGGTGCCTCACTAATGAAGTACTGATTACACAATTAGCTGCAGTCACTTGCCAGTTCACATGTTCTAGCTCAGCAAAGTTGTTAGTCGGTTAATTGCACAGTTAGCAAGTTGTTAGGATAGTTTAGTTTGATTAGAGATGGTCGGTTATAGTCTTATATATACACTTGTACAGTTAGCTCACAATTCATTTAATCATTTCTAAGCTTAATGTTGGTATTCTATGGTACTTTATAGAGCAGTACGGAAAGTAATAACTATTACAAATGTTCGAAAGGATAAATAAATGATCAATCTTCAAAACTGCCGCACGTGTGTTGTGTCTTGAATCTTGATCACCTTGCAAAGCCAATCTTGAGAACTGCCGCAAGTTTGTTGTGTCTTGAATGTTGATATCCTGAAATCAAGAAACAACTAAATTTGGATGGTTATAACGTTGTGTGTTGAGTCGAGGATAGCCCTCTATCCTTAAGACAAGATTGCCCCGTATATATGCTTTTACGTTAGCGGGCAATAGTCTCCCAAGATTAAACAACACTTTAATCTCAACGCTACAAAGCCAATAGGTTGAGTCTGGCGAAGAAAACAAATATGACTTGACTTGCTGAAGATATGGAATAGGAAGGAAGAGTTTATGTCTACTCTTCTCTTTTGTCTTTGTGTATATAGTGCGTCTCTGTAGTGTATATCTTGTGTATACGTGAGGGTTTGGTCACTGTTTTTCAGCCACTGTTTTGCTGAATTTCAGCCACTGTTTTGCTGAATTTTCAGCCACTGTTTTGCTGAATTTTCAGCCACTGTTTTGTGCTATATTTCTGCCTGTTTTCAGCGTTTTTCTGCAGTCCAAAATTGAGCCAACAACTGCTCAATATATAGCATGCAAGAGGGGTTGTCCAACTGCCAAAACAAGACTGTAATGGCCATTAAGGGAGGTCATTAAAACAGCCAAGTAATGGCTATTAAGGCCATTGAAAGAGTCTGCCCAAATGCCCAAGTAATGGGCTGTTAATGGAGAGTTAATCAGCCAAGTAATGGCTGGTTAATTCTCCAAAACGCAGTCCAACGGTAGGCAGAAAAAGTCTCCAAAAATTCTGTGGACCAAACTGTAAATATTGAAACTTCAGGGACCAAACTGTACATATGAAAGAATTCTGGTCCAAACTGTACATATGAAACTTCAGGGATCAAACTGTACATCTGGCAGAGTTCTCTGGTCCAAAAAGATAATATTAGACAGCCCCACAGCCCACGACCCGTGAACCCGTGAACCCGAGAACCCGGAACCAGAACCGGACGGGACGGGCGGGCGGCGGCGGCGCGCGTGTGGGCTTAGCCTTGAACCCAAGCACATCTAGGTCTTCCCTCCTTTAAACACATGGGATACCCCTTGGGGTCCCAAACCCTTTACCAATTAGAGACTTATATAGAGAGCAATTCTTCCTATTCCCACCGATGTGGTAGATTTGTCCCACACCACATTTCCATGTCTCAAACACCTTACTTCGTGGACCAATATCTCTTTCATTTCTCAATGAAATTAGACTATTCTTGGCCCTACGATCATCTACTCACTTCGTAGATCATGCATGTGCGAAGAGACAAGGTCTCCAACATGCGGAACACTAGTGTTTAATTTATCAAAGATGGGTGGACGCATCTCCCCGCCAAAGGCTAATTTCCAACACTTAATATTATAGTTTTCTTTCCCCCTCAAAATATCTTCTCTGTAACGTACATTTCCTTCACTATACTTATATTTTCTACTCGTTTTGAATCTGAATTTATTGCATGAAACTTAATACTCACAGCACGGATACTGGAACCAAAAGCGCACGATTCCTCTATTTTTAAGTTTCTTTTTTGCAGCCTCATATTGATATGTATGAAGTGAATAGACCTCCTGATATGATATTGGGGGCTCAATTGCTCAAACATCTCCGAGGACTTGTACTAAAAGCTGAATCAAGGACTTTCAAACTTTAGAAGTCATGTTCATGGAGAATGAAGCTATGGAAGCACTTGAAGAGAGCCAATAGAGGGCCTTCAAGCTATGAGAGATAACATGGAGGAAGATTACAATTGAGTCCAAGAGCCCAAAGTCCAAAAATTGTCTCTTAAAGAAGCTCAAATGTTTGATTTGTGGTTATAACAACAAGCTTTAGTTAAATAATTGGTTATGCATGCAAAGGCTTGGACTGTAGTGAATAAAGAGGGTCAACTCTTGTTAACCCGGTACAACAAAGTAATAGAAGAGAGCGAGTAGAATAAAGAAGTTGTTTCTACAATGTCGTATAAGCTTGCCTTAGCCTAATTTCATTCTTAGCTGAGTTTTGAGATTGATGAAATACCTCTTTTGAGTGTAGTTTTCCTGGGATGGAGTTAGGTTAACTAGGATTAACTAGTGTTAGGATTAGGGTGGATTCCCTTAATTCTTACTTTGAATATCTCTTGGATAATCTTGGATTAGATTTCCATGTATGAGTTTGAGTCTCTTTCTCCCTTGGATTAATTCTGTATTGGGTGGAAAAGCACCCAGACTCAATCAATAGGGTCTCCGGATCGAATACCAACTACTTGTCTTTAAATTCTAGAAATACAAATCTCTAACTGCGTTTTTGGTAGATATCACTTTTACCGGAAAACAGTTTGGCACCGTCTGTGGGGATAGACAATTGTGGAGTTGTCTCGATCCGTAACTGATTTTCTTGAGAATCTTAAAAACAACACATCACTAAAATAAAGCATGTTAGGTGAAGACAACGTTGCTCATGGAGCACGGAGACTTGGGGTAGTGCAAATATCAGAGGAACAACAAACTCCGGTGAACCACTCGAAAGTCTTGCGAGTAGGAGAGGAATCCGAACCAGGGCGGCGAAGCAGGTCTTCAATCAAACCATCTAAGAAAGTGCACGATGAGAAAACTCCGGATAAAGAAAAAGTGGAGGAAAGCCGAAAATAAGCACCCGAGGGAAGAAGCTCAGCCAAATCTTGAACTAGCAAGCCTCAAACAACTGACAAAGGAGGATCCCTCACTAAGGAAATGAGCGCAGTTGTCCTGAAAGGGCAACGAGATGATGATGTGCATGGAAGTGGCGGTAGCAGCCATAGCTACTCATTCAAGGGTTGGGACTCCGATGTCTAATCAAAATATTGTAAAAGCCCCAGCTGCTCCGGAAACCGATAAAAAGAGAAGTGAATGTGAGAAGGACTGATTGGACGCATTCACAAAAGGATTGCGATGAGTGGAAAATAAATGAATGAGCGGATGAGCCAGATACCCGGGGCACCGGCCATCGTCAAAGGCACGGGAGACAGAAGATATGGGGTCCTACCATATCCAGAGAGTGCAGTCCCTATCCCTATACCAAAAAAATTCAATATGCCTAATATACCAAAATATGACGACACCACAGACCCGGAAAAGCACATAGTGACCTTTGAGGCAGACGTCACCGGTCACGACCTCAAGTAGCAAGAAATTGAATTAGTCATGCTCAAAATATTTGGCCAGACGCTCATAAAGGGAGCACTCTCCTGGTATATTGACTTGCATGAAAATTCTATTGATTGTTTTGGTTCTCTTGCAAATATGTTTGTCAAGGCTTACGCAGGGACCCGGAGGGTAGAAATCCACAAACAAGATGTGTTCACAATAAATCAGTGAGGGGATGAGTTACTGCAAGGTTTCATAGACATATTCCAGAGAGATATAATGCTACTGCCATCTATCGTAGAAGATTTGGAGGCAGTCGCATTCGCAAACGGGTTACACACGAAAAGTTCAAACACCTCCAGAAAGCTTAAAAGAATTCCCAGCAAAAACGTGGAGTGAAATTAATCTTAGGTACTTAGCTAAGATACGGATTGAGGAAGACCACAGAGTAGCAACATCTACATACACGGGCAGTCGCCCCCCGAGGAGGCCGAGCCAAAGATATAACACCAACATAGCAAATAATGGATAGTTCAAACCATACGATGCCAGGAGGTTCTCAGGAACAAGCACAAGTCGGGGCACCACCAAGAACCATTAAAGTCTCATTGATCGAGGCCCCCGGCGAACAGAAAGGTCTATGTCAAAAGGGATTGGCCCCCTGAAGCTCACTAACCATACCTTCAGCATTAGTGCGGCAGAGATATTATCCATAATGAAAACCATGAAAGAATCCAAGTTCCCAGATGATGTATGCTCTAACCCGGCGAAAAAGAACACGGAGCTATGATGCTATTACCATAGCATGCACGGTCACACTACAGAGGATTGTGGCAACCTGAGAATAAAAGTAGCGCAACTACTACGCATTGAACATTTGAAGGAATACATCAGTGATCGAGCAAGCTCAACTTGAGCAGAAATGATGGGCAAAGACCGAGCCAAATGCCTCTACCTACTCATACTATTCACATGATCTTTGATACATAGGTGGTCAACAAGATCACATATACATCAATGAGAAAGTTCAAGATCTCAGTCACAACCACAACTAATGAGGTGGGACCCATAAAAAGTCAGGGTATAACTTTCTCTGAAAATGATTGCGGAAGCTTCACGTCGCCTCATAATGAGGCCCTGGTAATATCTTTGAAAATTAAAAAATCTTTCACTAAGCGTGTTTTGATTGATCCAGGAAGTTCAGCAAACATCATCCAACTGAGGGTCTTGAAGAAATGAAGATGGATGAATCAATTATCCATGTGACAAAGGTGCTGGTAGGATTTAACATGTATAGCGAGCTAACCAAAGGGGAAGTCAAATTGATTGTTTGTGTTGATGGTGTGAAATAAGTCATAACTTTTGATGTCGTGTCCGGAGACATGACATACAATGTCATACTCGGGAGGCCATGGTTACACGCGATGCAGGCGGTTCCTCAACTTATCACCAGAAGGTTAAGTTTCTCACACTTTGGGGGATCAGAGAAATCAGAGGGAGTAGTAGTTGTTCCCGGGAAAAGAAAGCGCTGACAGTAGATGTTCCTCAGAAACCAATAGTAGGACAATAACAATTACAGTCATTGGGCTCAAACAAGAAGCCAGGAGGAAGGAAGGAACAACTTGCAGAAGAAGAATGTCCAAATCAGATCATCCCGAAAGGATTTATTTTTCCACCAGACAAGGATCCCGCAGACTCGACTATTGAGGAGTTGGAGAGTGTGACGTTTTTCGAAGGACATCCCAAAAATAAGGTATACCTGGGCTTGGACCTCTCGTCCGGGCACAGGAATGCATTTTTAATTACTTAATAGATAACTCAGATTGATTCGTATGGTCTCATCTTGACATAACAGGGATTCTACCAGAGATAACTAGTCACCGGTTAAGCGTTGATCCTAATCATACTCTTGTAAGGCAAAGAAAGCGGCCAATATTGGCACTCAGGGATCAGTTCATAAAGGAAGAGGTGACACGTCTGCTCAACATAGGGTATGCATGAAGGGTCAAGAATCCAAAATGGTTGGCCAACATGGTAGTGGTCCCTAAAAACTTAATAAATTCAGAATGTGTGTGGACTTCAAGGACTTAAATGAGGCATTCCATAAGGATTCATTTCCCTTGCCTCATATTGATCAAATTATAGATGCCACATCCATACATGAATTACTCAACTTCTTGGATGCATACTCTGGATACAATCAGATCATCTTACACCTAGATGATCAAGAAAAACCATCTTTTATAACTAATCACGGTAACTTTTGTTATAATGTAATGTCTTTTTGGTCTTAAAAATACAGGAGTCACTTACTAGAGATTGGTAAACAAAATGTTCGAAAAGAAAATTGGCCGTACTATGGAGGTTTACATAGATGACATATTGATCAAATCCCCGGAAGCTGAGACTCAATTGGAATCCTTGGCCGAAACCTTCGACGTATTGCGGCGTCATGGTATGAAACTAAATCCAGAAAAATGTGGCTTCAGAGTCAAATCAGGGAAGTTTTGGGGTTTTCTCATTTCAAGTCGCGGCATCGAGATGAACCCTGATAAGGTGGAAGCTATCCAAGCAATGCCAAATATATTGGACAACGTTCAAATGGTACAAAGACTAATCGAAAAGGTGGCGGCCCTGGGAAGATTCATATCGCGATCAATAGATAGGTGTCATGAGTTTTTCAAACTCACAAAGAAGGACCATCGCTTCCTATGGACGCAAGAGTGAAATCAAAGCTTGCGAGACATCAAGGCTTACTTAGCTAGACCTCATGTAATGGACAAGCGTAAAAAGAAGGAGAGACTGCTCACCTATGTGAATGTCTCGACTTTATCAATCTCGTACGAGAGGAAAGGGAAAAGTAGCTCCCCATCAATTATGCTAGTAAGACGCTGAGCGGGGTTGAGTCACGGTATCCGAACACAAATAAACTGGCCCTAGACCTAGTCACTGCCACACAGAAGCTGCGATGATATTTCCAATATCATTTGATAACCATCGTGACCGACACCCCGCTGCAGGTATTATTGCATGGGGAAAACCTTATGAGTCGACTATCAAAATGGTCAGTCAAAGTAGATAAATATAATCTGACCTATCAACCCCGATCAGCGATACGTGCACCAAGCCTGCCAGAGTTTGTGGTTGATTTCACCCCCACGATACGGCCTTGAAGAGTTTTGAGGTATGAACCCTTTCCTTTTTATTTTTATGTTTTTATAACATTTGTGATCGCAGGACTGGGACTGGTGTTGAGACTGGGACTGACCCGAAAGACATCAAAAAGAAGATCGAAATATACATATTGCACTCTTTTCCTTGATCCATTTTTTTCCCAAATGGGTTTTTGTCGGCGGGGTTTTTACTGAGGCAACAACTTAACAACGTATTACGTAGAAGAACTTGCCCTGGAGGATCAAACACAAAGGAAAACACTTCTCTCCTAGATACTGGGGACCGAGGGCCATCGCCTTTTTCGTGGTATTTTATTTTAAGTTTTGTCAAAAATAAACATGTACTCGGGTTTGACAACCGAATGAAATCAATAAAAAATAGGCTTGCTTCAAAAGCTTCCTACACTCTAATAATGTTGGTACGAACGCTTCCTCCCGGACCCGATAATATCTACCTAGAACACACGACACTGCCTAATAGCCTCAGAGAGTGAAGGAAACATAACCTTATGCCAACATAAGGCGAGGTCAAGACGTCCTCCTTCTAGCACCGAACAAAGGGTGCCTCTCCTTTTAATATATTGTAGATGATTTAAATTCTCCATCATAAAATACGCGGCTGGAAGTAATATTCCCGAATTTGGGTAAGCAATTGCTGGAAATCCCGCGTGCGATTCGAAGAAATGAAAATACGCATCCTGAAACTTAAACACAAGCGTTTGAATTCATCATAGAGCATAGTACCGATGAGGGGATCCTTGGGCGGAAGGATCGATGTTGTTGAACTGCTCCACTTTAAAGAATCGGGTAATTAAACACACTCGGCCACAAAGCATACCAACCTAACTAGAGTGTCGACTAAATAATCAAATACCTCCCGCACGAGACTAGGGACAATTTGATACAAGAGACTTAGCAGTTAAAAAATGAGCTGAAAAAGCACTGTCACAAAAATACAAAAGGGCCCCAGAAAGCACGGGCAATACCGACAAGTAAAAATTAAAATTATCTAACAAAAGCAGCCAAAAAACATATATAAAACGATGGGAAAGCTCCACGCATGGAGTATAGAGGTCAAACTTTTGGTAAATTGAGCATCAAGATCGCTAGCAGGGGCATGCGTCTACAGGGACACAGTTGCCGGTGAATCCTTTGGTAGGGCCGGAGCTATAGAAGGACTACCGGGAGAGGTCATCACCCTTTTTTCCTTTCCCACTCACATTCTCATCTACGGAACCTCAGGGGAATGCATTTCTTGATCAGACAGAGTCACTCATTGGCTCTCATGCGACCAACTCTCATTATCGGAAGGAAAAGTAAGGTCCACTGACAGGGCACACACAGGCAGAGCATCATAATCCTTTTCTTCTACCCTCAGAGCATCGGCCAAGGCAGTCTCTACATTAATTGAGCCCTCTCGAACCTCTTAGAGAGCTTGCCAATAAGACTGGTACACAGTATGGGTCTTTTCAAGAATAAAATCCAACTTCAGTTGCTGAATTTTGGCATTTGTATTAGTCCTACTGACCTTCTACAACATTGCTCGTGGATAGGCGCTCGTTGTATTTGACTTGCCTATCATAGCGGGTCCTCAGACCTTCGTGCCTGTCTTCCAGTACCCGCAAGTCTCTTTTAGCAAAAGTGTTGTCCCTCTGGAAAGCCTCGAGCTCAATCCTCATAACCCAGAGATGCTTTGTCATCTCCATATCTCTCATGACTATGCTGGTGAAATGCTCCTGGTGCTCAGCCCACGTTTCTTGAAGATCCAGGAGCTCCTTATGAAATCTCGCAGCCTTCTCACTGTAAACTTTCCTGTCTTGCTTTAATTAAGCCATCTTGGCTTCTAAATCCTCAACGGATATCAACTGGCTCTCCAGAACCGGGACCCTCTCCTACAGCGCCTGATACTCTAGTATCATCTCCCTTTCTTTGGCAAGTTTCCACTGAAATCACTCCATAGTGAGAAGGCTCATCTGGGGAAATACCAAATTCAGGGAACAAAGTGTTGCAATACAAAGACATAGGGAGCTGGACAAAAAGTAAGAGGAAAGTATACTTGCGCGGTCGTATGAGCCCCAACATTTAGCAAAGAGTCACCAGAGACCCTGTTCATCTTCTCATTATCCCTCTTTCTCGCCAAAGGCTGCAAATAGTTGGCCACCCCTACTGGCCTTGAAAGAAGATTGCATTCTCAGGTCATGGTCAAAGTGACTTACCAATGCAATGTGGGATTTACGGATCGAGAAATCATAGGTATCTACTAGCCCAAATGTATGGGAACCCCGCGAGCCCTCATTTAATGACCTCACATTCTGACCGTCAGAACGACCCCTAGGCAATGTACCTTGAGAAGTGCGGACTCGTCCCTAAAGCTGAAATTTGAGATTTGAAGATTTATTTTCAGAATCTGTCAATTTTTTATGGCCAAACAAAGATTTGAAAAAATATTTTCAAAATCTTCCCCTAAAATCTATGGTCAAATGGGAGCTAAGAACTCACCCCTGAAAAGCCAATGTTGAAGGGCCGCATCCGGATCCTTAGAAACCTCCACGTGCATTCAGACGGATGCCCCTTCGGGATGCCGTGATTTTTACTTTTCCAATTGTGTTTCAATGCAATCTTCTGCCACGTCCGGAGAGAAGATAGAGCATAGTCCAAGATTTTCTAAGCCCGGTGGGCCAAACCCATCATCGGTTCCGGAGTCCACACCACGGCTGACAGAGATAGAAGGAAGATAGGTAGATACACTGACCAAGAAAGATTAAACAATGAAGACGAGCTTAATCTAAATAATTACTATGAAAGTTCCATTTCTCTGGGATGGGAGCCTCTAGGGCTTGACCAGGTCGTCCATCACAATAATAATGTATCTCTCTATCCATCATCGATCGGAGTCATCATCAATACAACGAATCAATGCATTCTGACCTCGACAAGAAAGCTTGATGACTCTCGCTCTAAAAATCTTGGGGGAGTATCTGTGAATTAGGTGAGCGAGGGTGAAATCCCCATCCACCTGAGAAGAAAGGTATTAGAGGCATGCAACCATCCTCCAAAAAGTCGAACCAATTTGGGCCAGGCAAATGTTGTATCTCTGACAGAACTTTAAAATCACAAGGTTGATGTGCTTGCCCAATCCCAGGGAAAATGGATACGTATAGACAAAAGAAAACCCCTACCAGTGAGAAATAATAGTCTCCTTTTCCGTGGGGAGAAGCACTTATGTATGGGTCCAGCCGTAGCCCACCTGTACTCGACTTAGATAATGGGCAGTCACGGTGGATTGCCGGCCGAGATCATTCTAATTTCATAGAGACCGGGCGCTTCTTGAGATCCTCCAGAGAAGACCAACTGCTAGGGATGTAAGTATTGGTCTAGCGAGAGGAAGAAATGGCCTTTGTTCTTTTCCTCGATGCACCAATAATAGTCGGAAAAGAGTCCAAGATAGGAACTTTATGAATATGGATGTCTGAATCGCCCCCTACTAGGATCCGAGCCCATGTGGTAGCACCGCCGGCGACTGAAGAATCAGAAAATATGGTGATAAAAAGAAAATGGAAGAATGGTCGGTTAATTTTGAAGAGCGAAGCGTCAAGAGAGCAAAAGTAATAGGTGGAATATTTATAGGAGAGGCAAAAATAAAGAAGGAGTAACAATTGAAAAATCAAACCATCATTACAACACTTATTCCCTAGAGAAAATACCAACATATGAGTGACACATGTAAGGTGGGAGGCACACGGGTAGCAGAGCATTAAATGCTCTGAGATGGCATGGGAAAGGGAGATGGATAACTGAATCGGTGCACTATTCCCTAAGGTCATTATATCGCGAGATTGATGGTTGACATGCTCTTCCACTTCCCGATCCCTAGAAGCTCGAAGAACCTGGAAAGTGGGGGACTATCTGTATTGGGTGGAAAAACACCTGGGAGCATCATGCGTAAGCAAGAAGCTTTATGGCTCCGAATACTCTAACGGATCCTTACAACTGTCTCCCACTCTCAACAACTCCCGTCACATCAACCTACCTAGATCAGAGCATTGCGACGCGCATAGGAGTAATGACATCAAGATGCATACATCACCACAGCCCCCTAGGGTCACAATAGTCTAATTTTTGAGTTATATATTCAAGGCATAGAAGAGAAAGAGAACACATTGTATTCTCTCTAAGTACACATTTCTTGTAACTCAAATCTCTCTCAAAGCTATTATACGATTCACGACCTTTAACTCATATTGGATCCATAGTTTATTTTCAAATCTTATTCATTACTTTTTTGGTATTTGCTTCTTCATATTATTATCTTTAACATCATATATCTGTAACCTAAATCTCAATCAAGAGGGTCTCCGGATCAGATACGACCTACTTGTCTTTAAACCCTTGAAATATAAATCTCTAACTGCATTTTTGGTAGATATCATTTTTACCAGAAAACAAATTCATCTTTGGTTGTTGATTAGTTACAGTTTGATTTGAATTGATCCCTTCTTTCCTCTATTCTCATCTCCTATTTCATCATTCTCATCTATTGATTTCTTACTATCTTAATTTCAGCGTTTTGTTATTTGAATCCGCTTATCCCCAAGTCGGATCGTATCACCTCCTTCATCAACTACATTTCTTCATTGGTCTGAAGAAGGGAAGGGTCTGCAGGATGTAGACCGTTGCCTTGAAGGTAAGATAAAAAAAATTACAGTGCACCAAGTTGGGTTTGATCCCTCGATCTTTAGGAATTAAACTTAGCATCTTAACTAGTGCACCAATCAGTCTCTTTTGATCATGGGTTCCTTCAGATAATATTAGACCTATTTAAGAATTATACACATAAGATACCGAATTTAGTCGAATAACAATGGATTCAGGTGACCCAATTTTTGCATTTAAATTCGCCCCTGCATTGGACGCTTCCTTAGTTTCTTGAACGTGCCTAGGAAGCACATTATGGGCTTTTCAAATGGATTACTTCTATGTCGTCCTGACATATTCGAGGAAAATTCACATTTTGTTGTATGCAACCCCGTCAACAGAGAATATAACATCCTCCCTCTAACCCACAAGATTTATGGACATGTAGCGCTGACATTCATTTGCAAGAGAAATGATGGACTCGCATCACTTGATAGGATCAATTATGTAAAACTCCGGGTTGGTATTCCAAATCTGCGAGCATACTCTTGAACATACAAGACAGAGACATTTTCTTCGTTGACTGGGGAATGGAAAAGTCTCATCTTGTATCTGTCTTGCCATTCAATATGCGTTGGATAAATTGCCCAGGCTTTGTGCTAGATGATGTGATTTACTAGAAAGACCCACAAGAGTTTCTATTGGCTTATGATCGATCAAAAGTTAAATCTTGTGTTCATGTAAGGCGAAATCCATTATGTTAGAAGTACTAGTAGGCGCCACATAGAGGTTTGGGTTTTGTCAGACTACAATAGAGTTGAATGGGTCCTGAAACATAAGGGAGTTCATAGAAATTAATCAAAATAATTTAATTTATCGCATACAGGACACAAACATAGGACATCTTCATCCATGCAACTCCCACTTGATTTTCCTAGCTACATGTGAAAACTTCTATTGGTATGAGTTTAATTTGACAGTGGAAAACTGCATGAGATAGCAAGTAAAAATAGCCTTTATGATCACTTCCTTTATGAGTGGCCTTGTGCTCCTAACTCTACCGTTGGTTGTTAATCGCATTCAAGACTTTAACTGAAACTGTTGTAAGCTAAGTGGGTGCCACACATGATTTTTTGGAGACAAGAAACAAATATATAAAAAATTTATCCTGCAAGCCATCTCGAGGCTAACGTATCCTAGCTAGCGATTGGTTTCTGTTCTCAATAAATTTTGCTACCAGAAAATAAATAACTGCAATCATAAAATAAATGTGAGAAACTTCTGTTGATGTGTTGAATCTTGGAAGAACTTTGAGCAGTACTTTGGATTGTTCTTGAGGAAAAATGTTTCTCGAACTCTCCTTCTTATTGAAGACCTTTGGAGAAGACTTATGTAGAGGTCGTTGCTCTCCTTTGCCTCTAGTCAAGATGCTATGCAACTTTCAAGATCTCTTTAAAAGGGGATATGTGAACCATTTATATAGGTGTGAGCTACAACTTGGGGGTATTTTGTTCTCCAAGTAACTCTAGCAGACCTTGGGCTAAAAAGACGTGGGTTGGGCTCGTCTTGTACAGGCTCAATTTAATGGGCTAACCCAAATGTAATTTGGAGTTTATTCAAGTCATCTAATTTTGACTTAAATAATTAATCCGACTTTATTAACCAAAATTTGACTTGGTCAACATGAACTTAGAACTTAATCCAAATTTCATATGGATTAATTCAATTAAAATTTTGATGCCTACAGATGCCCCTACTTCAAGACTTGTCGAGGTGGAGGGTTGCCAAAATTGTAGATGAGCCTTGAGTAGAAGATCACTTTTTTTTTTGTCATCGTGCAAAACGTTCTTGAGGTTTCTTGTCGCTCTCAAACGCACGCGCAAGTATACGTAGTCGTACAAGTAATATAGTGATTTTAGAAATTGGATGTCGAACCCACAGGGACTTGTGATTAACTATTTACTAAATCAAACGATCCTAATTATCTAAACAAGAGATGAGATACGAATGTTTTAATTATAAACTATCTAAAAATATAAAAAAAACAAATAATGAACTTCAACCAAGAAAGAATGGGTTTTTATATTATCAATGAGATGAAATTGACCAGGGCTATGGGATATCTAACAATCATGTTGTATCCTTCAATTGATTCAACTTCTTAATTTATCTAGTTTACTGATTGACATGGTTGATATTACGACTACGAATATCTCGAGTTCTCTAGTCGCCTATTCGTATTACTTTCACGCCTATATCTCTATGGCCATGAACTTTTACACGAATGCATTTATATTTTCGGTATATCAACCAAGCAAGGCAAGCTAGGTATATCTCTATCCAAGACGCAAATCCACTCCCCTATGTCCAGGGTTGAGATCCTGCTATATTTAACCCAATTGTTATCCTCGTATTCCTCTCTCGAGTTCAATCTAAGAATCAAAGATAGTCTTCGATTAGTGATCAAGCAACCAAATAATTAAGTGCATGATTAAATAAATAAACTAATATGATAAGATAATTAATTGAAATCAATATTAGAATAACAACGTTCATGAAAGAACCATAACCCTATAATGAGAAATTTAGCTCCACATAGACATGGAGGAAATACAACAAATCACCCAAAGAAAATACAAAAAATGAGTAGTATGGAGAAGAAAAGGTAAAACCAAATTCCTCCGTCCTCCACGGCGGCTCCAAGCACTCCCTAGGTCAAAGATGTGAATAAATTGTGCAAGAGTCTTTTTTTAAGGTATTGGAAAATAACTCTAAAAAACTAGTCCAAAACGAAGTTGGACTTTAAAACTAGCTGCCATTTGGACACTGGGGCTGTCATGGCGAGCTCTAGAACGAGGTAGGACCTCGCTTTGGGGTTCACTTAGCAAACCTTGGCATCTAGTTTACACTTAGACAAAAATCATCAACTTTGACATTTGGAACACCTTCCTCGTGGGGTGAGGTGTATGGCGAGGTGCCTTCTTCGCAGAGTGGGGTATCTAATTGCCCCAGACTTCGCTCAACAAGGTTGGTTGTCCATTTTGCATTCTTGCCACTTTTTATTCTACAACTTTTTTTTGTGCTCGTAGTTCGCTTTGGCGAGATGTATGGCAAGCTTGTGGCTCGCTCCAACCTTTGCTTGGTGAGGTTCATGGACCACTCACACTCGGATGAATGCTTCATATCATTTAAGCTCCAAATCGTCATATATTTCACGTTAAGTACCTACATGCGACAAGAACACACATATCAGTTCGTAATAGAAAAATTAACATAAGTTATGTGTATTTCGTGGGATTAGTCCTCTAAACAAGGTAGGAATATAGGTAAAATATGGTGGTTAAGCGTATAAATACGCCTAACATCACCACCCCACACTTAAACATTTATTCGTCTTTGAACAAACACTAAACACACCCACTTTCACTTATAATTCGTTGGACATTACCAAATTCAACAGGTTTGCATCAGAATAAGGTCACCAAGACAATTTAAACATTTGCGAGCAAAGATCTCAAACACAACATCATTTTCATACATGCTAACAACTTTATCAAAATATCCTAATCTCTAAAACTGACTTGCTCATATGAATATAATCAAAATGATCATGCCGACTAGAAAAGGAATCAAATATGTCACCAAACTCTTTCCAACTTTGTGCCCTCACTTCAAAGAGAGTTTCCCAAAAGAAAAATTTTCAAATCATACAACAGGGCAATAAATCGAAAGAATTTCGTTCACTCTCACAAGAAAAATTCATATGTGCATACGACGTATCTTAAGATTACCCTTAGTGTCATACTCTATTAACAAAACATATTAAGCGTAGGATCGAATAGGATTTTTAATGGTTGTAATGTCGGCTAAGGAACGGGTAGAAATTATTTGGGTATATAGTGACTAACCTCCCTAAGCACTTTAAGACACATTTTATCATCCTTATGCACTTTCCATTGTTTCGTCAATATTTTCAACCATTCTTTTTCACAACCCCTTATGTCTCCCTTTATCATTAAGAACTCTCTTTATTTTTCGTACGTCACTAGTAAGAGCAATTTTTTTGTTGTTCTTCTTTTTCAAGTAGACAAAAAATTTATTCTTTTTTTTCCTTACTACTAACATATTCAACAAGTGCACCCTCTACATTATTTTTCTCGAGTTCCCACCTTAACTTTCCTTTACATCTACTTCCCATTTACTTTCAAGTGCTAAATTTCTAAAGTGCTTTAGGAGTTCGAGATCCAATATTACAGGCAAAACCAATAAAGGAAATGGCTAAAGATGCGGCTAGCAAAGCAAATAGGCTAAAGGCTCAAAAAGGGTTAACAAAGGATATCACATATGGGTAAGCAAATAGATAGTAAAAAATCATGGCTAACAAGGAAATGCCTATATCATCTCCTAACTCAACATACCTCGTTTCACTTTGTAGACATATCGCGAAAGTTCTAAACATCAATAGGAGACATGAAATATATACACAATTACTCACCACACATGGTACACTCATGGTCCAAGATGGATCCACATTGACCCTTTACTTAGCTAACAATGACACGAATTCAATGCAAATATTTTTAAGCCAACCATTTTCATCCAAGAGTCAAGTAGAGGAGTTTAGGCGTTTCGACACAAGTTATTATTTTTAAGCACCATTTTATTTTCAAAATTTTGAGATCTGCTCATGTTGTCAATAATGTACCTAATCCCGAGCACCTAACATTCAATTGGTTATAGAGGCTCTCATCTCCTACCTTCTTCCTCTTTTACTACTCTGGAAAAAAAACTAATCCTAAAAAAATAAAATATTACCCGGTTCAAAGGTCCCCCTCGGGAAAGAACCGAGGTTATAAGAAAATCCAAGTGGGGTGATGTATGCCACTAATGAGGGACTTAAGAAGCTACAAAAAAAAACATAAAATATATTTGAAATTATTTTATTTTTCTGATTTTTTTTCTTAAAGACTAAAAAACTACTAAAAACAATATCTTACGACATATTTGTCATCACCCTTAACCTCTAAATTTTCCAATACACATGGATGTATTTCTCACCCCACACTTAAGACATGCAGTGCCCTCAATGCATTTATAAGCAAAATAAAATAAAGCAAGGTAAGAAATACTCATGAGGCCCTCTAAGGCCTAGCTAGCAGCATAATCCTCAACATCAAGGGTCGGGACGACCCCACATTTAAGCTCTAACATGCTTCTCAACTTCATCTTCGGGTACTCAGACTTCCCCTAATTTACGAAATAAAAAAATGCAAAATAAAACATAACACTATAAAAATAAAAGTCTAAAACTATTACACATTGGGTTGCCTCCCAATAAGAGCCTTAGTTAACATCGTGGCACGATGCCATCACTTTCACCACTTTTCTTCCCACTTTGAGAATATGAATTTCACCCCTAAATTTGCATCACATTTCCTGCTCTGCTCTTGGGCGGTGGTATGAAAATAAAAGAATCAAGCAATAAGTGTTGTATCTTGCACTTCTTGGCCCTTAAGTGAGGAATGTCATTTTGTCTCTTTGGCATGATAAATTTTAGAATGTAGGAGTGTTGTTCCTCATCTATACACCTTTTCATTGGCTTAGAAGGCCCGACTTTCATGTTTCCAGACAAACACAAAGTAGAAAAGTGTTTAGAATGAGGGTTAACATGCTCCAATTTCCAAATTGCTTTAATTTTGACATTCTCACTTTTATTTCCATCTTTAACATCAACATCATCCCAAAAATTCTGATTGAATGGTTGAAATTTCTCTTTCTGCTCCATAAGTTGGCCAATATCCACAACAATTGGTGGTTAGACATCAGACGCCTCATCATTTTTATTCGTGTGAGCCTGTTTGTCCTGGATATTTGAGCCAAATTGGTTTATCTCTTGTCTTAGTTCAGTTTTGCCTTCCACCAATTATGTCTTCATGTTCATAAGACCGTCACGAAGAAACTCATGTAATTTTATTTATTGAGCTTGTTCCTCGAGCCAAGATTGGCTCACTATCTCTGATTTCCCAAAGTTATCTCCTTGTAGGAACTCGCTCTCTTCTTCGGTTTGAGATTAGTCTTGGGTATTGGCTAAGCCTGTAACTTGTAGATCATTATAAGTTTCAGTCTAGCCTTGTATCTCTGCAAGTTTGGCACTAATTCTTTCTATGGATTTATATTGTTTTGCACTATGCTCTATCATTTTTGCATTCTGCTCGCTTATTATTATGCTCATGTCACGCACCTAGTTTGCAAGATCCCTGACTCGAGCAAGAAGTTTCGCATCCTCTACTTCGGTATTCCTGTCAACATCACCAATAACAGGAGAATCATAATACAGGTTCGGGGATGGGGAATAAGAATTAGGACAACCATTCCACAGTCCATCTTGGTCACCACATATATTACAAACATTTCACGCAAAGGATTAGAGAGGTGCACACAATCTGTTCACGAATGTATTGTCACTGTTTGGCCACAAGTGGGGTCCTCCACAAATCATACAAGGATTACAAAATAAGAACAACCAACTTTCGACCAATTTTCATTCCAAGAAGTCATGTCAAGAAGAATACTCTTAATATTAAATTAAAAAAAGATATAAAAAACATGAATAGATAAAAAGAAAAGTCTAATCTAAATAAATAATTAATTTCTAAGTTACTGGCAACGACGCCAAAAACTTGTTGCTCCGAAATGCACACGCAAGTATACGTGGTCATACAAGTAATATAGTGAATTTATAAATCAAATGTCAAACCCACGGGGACTTGTGATTAACTATTTACTAAATCAAACAATCCTAATTATCTAAACAAGAGATGAGATACAAATGTTTTAATTATAAATTATCTACAAATAATGAACTTCAACCAAGAAAGAGCGAATTTTTATATTATTAATGAGATGAAATTGATCCAGGGCTATGGGATATCTAACAATCATATTGTATCCTTCAATTGATTCAACTTCTTAATTTATCTAGTTTACTAATTGACAAGGTTTGATATTACCACTATGAATCTCTCGAGTCTTCTAGTCGCCTATTCATATTACTTTCACGTCTATTTCTCTATGGTCATGAACCTTTACACGAATGCATTTATATTTCCTGTATATCAACCAAACAAGGCGAACTAGGTATATCTCTATCCTAGACGCAAATCCGCTCCCGATGCCCAGGGTTGAGATCCTGCTCTATTTAATGTTGAAAATTTACTAATGTGGAATTAAGTTTATCCCATTATTTATGACTCGAACAAGTGGGGCCCCGCACGTCGGAAACGTCATTTCCACACACGTGCAAATGTAGTGCCAAGTATCGTAAATTTCATTAGTGAAAGAGATATTGGTACGTAAGTAATACGTTTGAGACATAGAATGATGGACGGTTATCGGCCAAATGACAAGTATTCCACGTTGATAAATAAAGGAAGAAGTGTATGAAGTGTAAGATGAAATGAGTCAGAAATCACCGCGGAGCCGTGAAGGGCCGCGACTCAACACCATCGGAGCCGTGACGCTTCGGATAGAGGATGCTACGACGGGAAGATGGAAAGTTCTGACATTTGGGCTGATTTTGTAGCATTGAATCTCCATTATTTAGCACATGAATTCAGCCATTATTTGGCTGAATGTAACCCCTCAATAAGTCCCATTACATGGCTATTGAAGGACTTTAGTTAGCTAGTTGAGGGGTCATTTCCTTACACTATAAATTGAGGCCTTTGGCTCAATTGTTCAACACTTAGAAATTTTCTGAAATCTTCTTCTTCCTCTCTAGCAAGTTTTCTATATTCAAAGTTCTTCAAGAGTAACACTTGAGTTTCCTTTGCTCATTTGTTAGTTGATGTTGTATCTTGGGAGACTATTGCCCACGAACGTGAAAATGATATATACGGGGCAATCTTGTCTTAAAGACAGAGTGCCATCACTCGACTCAACAAAGCACAAGGATTTTGTATCGTTCTTCATTCCAGTTTGTTGTAATCTTTAGTTTATTCTTTCTAGCAATCTGTAATATTTACTTACTTTCCGTTTTCCGCAATTATTGTAACCCCACAATTTTAAGACAAGATTGTTGTAAGTGCTTAGAATGATGACTAGAAGAGAACAACTCGCTTCTGATACTGCTGCTGCTACTCAAGGCAACCCCTCTCCCGTCCCCATTGCTGCTCAAGGCACACCCAATGCCTTCATTGCTGCTCAAGGCACATCCAACACCTTTCCTGCTGCTCAAGGGAACGTTACAGTTCCTCCACCCTCTGGATTCCACCATGAACGCCCAGAAAAGTTCATGGGCTCCAACTTCAAGAGATGGCAGCAGAAGATGTTATTTTATCTGACTGTTATGGGACTTACTCATTTCCTAACAGAAGATCCTGCACAAGCTGGAGATGAAGTGGACCCTCAGTCTAATGAAACGGTTGAAAGGGGCCAAGGTATCCATGTCGTTAATGGCATGAAGATGGTTCTTGATGCATGGAGTCATAGTGACTTCATGTGTATGAACTATATTTTGAACTGTCTGTCAGACCCACTCTACACGGTGTATTGCACCATAGGCACCGCCAAAGAGTTATAGGAAAAACTGCAGAAGAAGTACAACGCACAAGATGCTAGTACGAAGAAATTCATCATTGGGAAATTCCGGAATTTCAAATGGTGGATAGCAAAACTGTGATGTCCCAAGTACAGGAATTCCAAATGATTCTACATCACCTGGATTTGGAAGGTATGAAACCAAATGAGCAATTTTTGGTTGCATCACTAATTGAGAAGTTACCTCCCTCGTGGAATGAGTTTATGAGTTACTTAAAACTCAAGACAAAGGAAATAACCTTTGAGGAACTTATTATCAAACTCCAGATTCAGGAAGATAATAAGAAGGCCTTGACTAGGGGAAAACAACCCGCTGAAGTAAAGGCAAATCTGGCTGAGGCCAAAGGGAACCCAAGAAAGAAGTGCATGTTCCATAAAACGGTAAGACCCAAGCGGCGGAGAGGTTCAAGGGGAACTGTCACCACTGTAGGAAACCTGATCATATGATCAAGGACTGTCGTAAGCTCAAAACGGAGCAACAAGAGAAGGCCAAGGCCAAAGGCAAGGCACAAGCTAACGTCACGCTTCTTGACAACATAATTGAGGAGTTCTCGGCGGTGGTGCTTGAAGCAAACCTTGTTGAGAATCCCATGCAATGGTGGATGGACACGGGTGCTACCAGACACATTTGTTCCAATAGAAATGCCTTCTCCACATATACACCAGTTACAAATAAGAAGTTGTTCATGGGTAATAATGTTTCCTCTGACGTGCTGGGGGTAGGAAAGGTAGTCCTGAAGATGACTTCTGGAAAGGAGCTCACTCTGAAGGAGGTGATGCATGTCCCTGAGATAAGGAGGAATTTAATTTCAAGTCATTTATTGGTTAATGTTGGTTTTAGGCTAGTATTTGAGTCCAATAAATTTGTAATCACCAAGAATGAAACTTTTGTAGGAAGAGGCTTCGTCTATGAAGGCCTCTTCAAAGTTAACGCCATGTCTGTAATGCATCCAAACAATAAAATTGAAGCTTCTTCTTACTTGCTTGAGTCTTCTAATTTATGGCATCATAGATTAGGACATGTTAACTACAAGTCCATCCAAAGGTTGGTGAAGTTGGAGTTGTTGTCGTTTATCGACATAAACCCTCAACAGAAGTGTGAGGTGTGCGTAGAGGAAAAACTCACAAAGATTCATTTTCGATCCGTCGAAAGGAATACCGCTCCTCTAGAACTTATTCATACAGATGTATGTGATTTGAAGTTTGCACAAACTAGGGGGAACAAGTACTTTGTGACATTCATTGATGATAACACAAGGTATTGTTACCTTTACTTGTTGAAAAGTAAAGATAAAGCCTTTAAAGCGTTCCGACGTTACAAAGCAGAAGTGGGAAACCAACTAAGCATACGGATTAAATCTATTCGTAGCGATAGAAGGGGAGAATATGTAGCGCCATTTGAGGAATATTGTACCAAATCGGGCATTGTTCATCAAATGATGGCTCCATACTCACCTCAATCGAATGGTGTTCCTGAACACAAAAACCGCACATTGATGGAAATGATGAATGTCTTGCTCATCAATTCCGGTCTTCTTCAAAACATGTGGGGAGAAGCTGTCCTTACCGCTAATATGATTCTTAATAGAGTCCCACATAAGGGTAAGGACAAAACTCCATATCAATCATGGAAGGGAAAGAAACCCACCTATAAATATTTAAAGGTGTGGGGTTGTTTGGCAAAGGTCAAAGTGCCCAAGCCAAAATAGGTCAAGATTGGGCCTAAGACTGTAGATTACATTTTCATCGGATATGCAAATAACAGTAGTTCTTATCATTTCTTAGTGCATAAGTCAGATATTTCAGATATTCATGGGAGTACAATCATGGAATGCTCAATTCTTTGAGGATACTTTTCCTAGAAAGGAAAAAGACATAACCTCTCGCAAACGAAGTTATGAACATAGCTCTCAGGAACCAGGAGTCATTGACTGCCCGAATCTAGATAGTTCAGATCTAGTGGACTTCGAAGTGACTGAATATCCGAAATCTAGTGTTCTAGAATCTCAGAACTTGGAAACTACAGAGATGGAACTGAGGCGAAGTAAAAGGGCCAGGAAGGATAAATCCTTCGGTCCTGACTTTGTAGCTTATATGGTTGATGACGAACCAAGGATAATTACTGAAGCATTGTCAACTCCAGAGGCACCGCTTTGGAAAGAAGCTATTGAGAGTGAAATATACTTCATCATATATAACCATACTTGGGAGTTGGTTGATCTTTCTCCGAGAAATAAACCATTGGGTTGTAAATGGATACTCAAATGGAAGTATAAAGCAGATGGGTCTATATATAAGTACAAGGTCAGGTTGGTAGTCAAGGGCTATCGGCAGAAGGAATGCCTTGACTATTTTGACATGTATTCCCCGGTGTCTAGGATGACGTCCATATGAGTATTCATTGCGATCGCAGCGTTGCGTGACCTTGAGATACGTCAAATGATGTCAAGACAGCCTTCCTAAATGGTGATTTAGAAGAAGAAATTTATATGGAACAACCCGAGGGGTATGTGGTTCCAGGGCAAGAGAAGAAAGTTTGTCGACTTATCAAATCTCTGTACGGGCTGAAACAGGCCCCGAAGTAATGGCACGAAAAAATTGATAGTACTCTACTATCGAAGGGTTTCTCTATTAATAAGTGTGACAAATATGTCTACACAAAAGGTAACTCTGACTCGTTCGTCATGATATGCATGTACGTAGATGATATGTTGATCACAGAGAGCAGTCCTAGCTTGATCGTAGAGACTAAGAACATGTTGAAATAATGCTTCGACATGAAGGATATGGGTACCACAGATGTCATCTTAGGGATAAAGATCTCTAAGATATCTGACGGACTTGTCTTATCTCAGTCTCACTACATCGAGGATGTGTTGAGAAAGTTTGAGATATTTGACAGTTCGCCTATAAAGTCACCAATGGATTGAAATCAAAAGCTTGATAAAAATTGTGGTGCACCCGTATGCCAGGAGCAATATGCACATGTGATTGGGATTTTGATGTACATAACAAACTGTACCCGACCTGATATTGCTTATGCAATCAACAAGTTGGCTAGGTTTACCCGTAATCCGAGTAATGATCATTGGAAGGCATTGAATCGGGTACTACGATACCTGAAATACACGCTAACATACATGTTGCATTATTCGAGATATCCAGTTGTACTAGAGGGATACAGTGATGCAAACGGGATATCTAATATAGAGAACACCAAGTCCACCAGTGGATATATATTTATAATTAGTGGTGGGGCTGTGTCTTGGAAATCCTCTAAGCAAACTTGCATCGGCCGATTCATGATGGAATCAGAGTTTATCGCTTTAGACAAAGCAGGAGAAGAAGCTGAGTGGCTTCACGACTTCTTAAAGGATGTCCCTTGTTGGGACAAACCCGTACCTTCTGTAATTATCCACTGCGACATTTAGTCGACTTTAGGAAGGGCACGGAGTTCTTTGTACAATGGCAAGTCTCGTCATATTCGACGGAGACATAAGACTGTTAGGCAGCTGATCACCACGGGTATAATATCCATTGATTACATAAAATCAAAGGATAACATAGCGGACCCACTAATAAAGGGCTTACCCAAAGATCAGATGTTCTGTCTATCTAGGGGAATGGGCTTAAAACCCAAGCTATAAGGACCAATACAGTGGTAACCCAACCTTACTGACTGGAGATCCCAGGAATTAGGTTCAATGGGAAAACTAAGTTGTAAATGTTTAGTTAAGTGCTTCGGTGGAAGCATGAGCACTTCAGATAGTGATTTTTGTAAAGAAACATCAATCCAAAGTTGTTCTCATGATAGGCATTAAGTTCTATCTGCAGTGTAGGTAAAGGTTAAGTTTCCAAAACCTTTAACGATTCTCAACGGTTGAGGTTAGGTTTAGGAAAACTTTTAATGGTTCCTAACACTTCTAAAGTGGGGTATAAAAGGATACCTTGTAGGAGACCACCTATTTAAGTGCGAGGATAGGCCACCTCAAATGAATGAACTTAAGAATCCAAAAAGTGTTCATGGCCACAACAGACAAAACATTACGAAGAACAGAGTAAGGGAAGTTGTTGTATTGGTACCGTTGACTTGGCTTACACTAAACACTGACGGTTCAAGACATCACGTTCACCGCGCAATAAGTAAGTCCGATGGTATTCAACTATGGAAGGTTCAAAGCTGAAGCTACCTCTCCTGATGCAACATCGGTCCGCTGAAGGATTGCTGGAAAAGGCACCATATGAGTGCGCCAAAATCTCTTTCAAGAGGGGATTGTTGGAAATTTACTAATGTGGAATTAAGTTTATCCCATTATTTATGACTCGAACAATTGGGGCCCCGAACGTCGGAAACGTCGTTTCCATACATGTGCAAACGTAGTGCCAAGTATCGCAAATTCCATTAGTGAAAGAGATATTGGTATGTAAGTAATACATTTGAGACATAGAATGATGGACGGTTATTGGCCAAATGAAAAGTATTCCACGTTGGTAAATGAAGGAAGAAGTGTAAGATGAAATGAGTCGGAAATCGCCACGGAACCGTGAAGGGCCGCGCCGCTAAATGGTGGTTGGGCTAAAGGCGCTGAGGCGCTAATTCGCAGAGCTGCGGCGCTTCGGAGGCAGAATGCTACGACGGGAAGATGGAAAGTTCTAACTTTTAGGCTGGTTTTGGAGCATTGAATCTCCATTATTTGGCACATGGATTCAACCATTATTTGGCTGAATGTAACCCCTCAATAAGTGTCATTACATGGCTATTGAATGCCATTAATTGGCTAGTTGAGGGGTCATCTCCTTACACAGTAAATTGAGGCATTTGGCTCAATTGTTCAACAATTAGAAATTTTCTGAAATCTTCTTCTTCCTCTCTAGCAAGTTTTCTATATTAAAATTTCTTCAAGAGTAACACTTGAGTTTCCTTTGCTCATTTGTTAAGTTTCTAATGTATCTTGGGAGACTATTGCCTGACAACGTAAAAGGATATATACGGGGCAATCTTATCTTAAAGACAGAGTGTCATCACTCGACTCAGCAAATCACAAAGAGTTTGTATCGTTCTTGATTCTAGTTTGTTATAATCTTTAGTTTATCCTTTATAGCATTTATAATATTTACTTACTTCTCGTTTCCTGCAATTGTTGTAACCTACATTTAACTCTATTGATATCCTAGTATTTCTCTCTCGAGTTTAATCTAAGAATCAAAGATGGTATTCGATTGGTGATCAAGCAGCCAAATAATTAAGTGCATGATTAAATAATTAAACTAATATGATAAGCTAATTAATTGAAATTAATATTCGAATAACAATGTTCATGAAAGAACCATAACCCTAGAACGAAAAGTTTAACTCCACATAGACATGGATGAAATACAACAAATCACCCAAAGAAAATATAAAAATGAGTAGTATGGAAAAGAAAAGGTAAAACTAAATTCTTCTGGCCTCCACGGCGGCTCTTAAGCTCTACCTAGGTCCAAAGCTGTGTAAACATCGTGCAAAGGGTCTTTTTATAGTGTTGAAAAATAACCCTAAACAACTAGTCTAAAACGGAGTTGGACTTTAAAACCCGCTGCCATTTAGACAATGGGGCTCTCTGGGCGAGCTCTGGAGCAAGGTAGGACCTCATTCTGGATTCACTTAGCGAATCTTGGCGCCCAGTTTACACTTAGAAAAAAATCCTCAAGCAAATACTTTTTTTTAGAGCTTGTATTGAACATTGGAGAAGATAGATATACACTTCTGGCTCATTATCTCACAGCTTTGGGTAGTCTCACGGAAAACTCCATATCTTGATATTGGAGTGTCCAAATGATGAGTGTCTTGATTCTATAGAAAGGAAACATCTAAGGCTATGACATATCCAAAAATTAAAGCGAAACTCCTTCGGTATTGACGGGAATTAATTTTGCAAGTTGAACTCCAGATCTGTGTTTTCTTCTCTCAGCACTGTGCAGTCTCACGAAAAACTCCATATCTTGAGATTGAAGTATCCAAATGAAAAAATGGTTTTTTTCTATAGGAAGAATATACCAAAGTCTACAACATATCCAAAGATAAAATGAAAATTCCTTCTAGATTGGCAGGAATTAAATTTTCAATTTGAGCTCCAGATCTATGTTTTCTTCTCTCAGCACTGTGCAGTCTCACGGAGAATTTTATATCTTGAGATTAGGGTATCCAAACGACGAGAGGCTTGATACTGTAGAAATACAACATCAAAGGCTACGACATATCCAAAAATCACAATGAAACTCCTTCTGGATTGACCGAAATTAATTTTTCAAGTTGACAATATAATCTAGCTTGTCGTGACTTTGGACAACATTCATGAGCGTTTTTTTTATTATATATTTGTATCTTCCTTTTTTTTTTACCTAGAAAATGCACGCAACGTCACAACCTTTTCTTGAAAGAGCAAGCATAATACCCGTACGAAGAAAGAGCTCCACAGTTTATCATTGTTGATCGGCAAGGAACTACTTGGAGTGTTGTCCGTCCGATTTTCATGAAACTTGATGAATCCTTCTGTCCGGCTTTGGCGAGAAGCGACTTAATTCATCCTTCCTTGGTGATTTCTTTTTCTACTTAGGTGAAGAACAACTTGGTGCTTCCTCCTTCCTCGCGGCTTTATGAATTTGACAAGACATCAATTGACTTCTTTGCGATCACTTATTTACAAGACACCATTTGGAGACAACACTTGGTGCATCCACCATTTTTGCGGGCTGGTAGAAAACATTTGGAGTCGCTTTTTCCTACTTTGGTGAGAAATCTCATGAAGAATCTCATCCTCACGGCTTGACGGAAGAAGCATATGTGACATCCTTTTCTCACAATTTTGTGAAAGCGCGGGGAGAATGACTCGTTCTTTAATCTTTGGTGTTGGCAACCTTTTTTTTTACTTAGTGAAGAAGTGCAAGGAGCTAGTATCCTTCTCGCGGCATGGAGTATCCTTCAAGATTTGGTGGAGAAGTACAATGACACAATGTTCATCATCCTGCACTGAAGCATTATGGTGTTGTCGTTGTGGATTTCATATATATTTTTTTGCAGGTGTAAGAAGGAGCACAAACGGTCTCGATATCAGATCAAGAAGACATCCACGTGATCGGTGAATAACCACTTGGTGTGACCACCTTTGGAGTATCTTTTAAAGAAACAACTTGGAGCCAATGTTCGTAGAAACATTACATGGTGCATCTCATCCATGCATCTTGGTGAGATTGACACTTGCGGTAGTCCTTTTCGAACATTGGCGAGAGAAAGTTGATGGTGCATCTCCCTCTTCAGCTTGCTGAGAGACACTTGAAGTACCTCATTTTTTTTACAGCTATGAAAAGTAAGTACAGGAACTAAGTAGATATGCCCCCAAACATAGTGAGTATATGCACCAAGATCCATCTATTATAAAGAAGTTGATGTAAGAAGATCGTCACAGAAAATCACTCCATTCTCCAAAGTTGTAAAAGTTTGTCTCTAGATTCTCCAAGCGTGTGAAAAAAAGAAAAGGAAACTTTGTGCAAGAAACTTTTCTTTGGCTCCTTGTTGAACTGATGCGTTTATTTTACTCATGTGACTGCATTTAGAAGGAAATTCCAAATTGTCTATGTACCTCGGTGAAAAAGGTCAAGTCATTACGTAGTCCAGAGAAAGTATTTTATTTGAATTATTTTGTATGCATTTTATACTCGTGTAGCATAGAGTGTTGAAACATGCAGTTTAAGCTCGTGCGAAAAGAAGTGTAGCAACTTGTAGTTTAGGCTCGTGCATCGAGGAGCATTGTGATGTGCAATTTAAGCTCATGAATCGAGGAGCATTGTGATGTGCAATTTAAGCTCATGTATCGATGAGCATTGTGATGTGCAATTTAAGCTCGTGCATCGAGGAGTAGATTAGGAGAAACTCCAATAGTGTAACTGGCTTTCGAACCCTTTGTGATGAAGCATTGTTGCACCAACTCTTGACGTTGGACTTTGTACTTCTCCATGTTTGCAGATAATTTTTGCTTGCTTTTGCTTTTGAGATTTGACGGTTCAAATCTCTTTGATTCTTATGTCTTTTTGAGCGACCAATGTCCAAATTTCACCGTCCTTATTGTTGGAGTCGTAATCAAACTTGGAAATGTTTGGAATTTTATTCAAGGCTGGAACTTCAACTTGTTCAAAGCTCCCAAGTTTGATTACGACTCCAATTCAAAGCTCCCAAATTGTAGCACTACTTTTTCTTGTCTAATCTTCGGAGACACAACAAGATGCCTACATCTTCGAGTTTCTGGCATCGGGCTCTTCTTGTCGTGAAGATAGGCACTAACATTATTTGTCTCCACTATGTCTTCATCGTCAATAATTATTGTTCCATCCCTAATCAACCTCGTGATCTTCTCTTTCAAAATGAAATATTTCTCAGTTGGATGACTGATAATGCGATGAAATTTGCAATACTTGAAATCATTGACTTTATTGGCTTCGTCGTGTCGTTTTGATGTTAGAATCTCAAAAGCCTTCTTGGTTAGCAACTTGTCAAGAATCTAAGGGACATCAGAGTCAAGAAACGGGTAAGTTTTTTCTTCTAACTACTTCAAGGTTGGATGACGCTATTCTTCTGAAGGATGTTGACTTGTAATTTTTTCCTTCATTTTTTGTTTATCGGAGACTTTTACAGATATTGTTCCTACCGCCATGGTTTCTTCAGTTTGGTGCTTCGATGATCGCTTAAATTTTTTTTCTTCCTTTCTAAGATCAAAAACATGTGAAGCCTTTTCATGGTTCGTAATGCTCAACTCTATGTCGTGTGCTCGCATTGTCAATTCTTCAAAGGTTCGTGGCTCAAGTCCTTGGAGAATGTATGCAAGGCCCCAATGCATTCCTTGAATGCATATCTCAACAGCAGATATTTCTGAGAGAAAATCTTTGCAATCCAAACTCAGTGCTCGCCAGCGGTTGATGTAGTCAATCACTGATTCACCTTTTCGTTGCTTGGTTGCTGTCAACTCTATCATGCTTACCGTTCGACGTGTGCTATAAATGTGGTTGAGGAACTCTTTTTCAAGTTGCTCCCAATAATCAATTGATTCTCGCTCAAGATCGATATATCAATAAAAGCATTTTCCTACAAAGTGCGCACAAACTACTTAACCAGAAGATCATCATGTGTATCAGCATTACCGCAAGTTTCCAAAAAATGTGCTATATGTTGCCTTGAATTTCCTTTGCCATCAAATTGTTGCAACTTTGGTGGTTGATATCCAATTAGCATGGGTAGACAATCGATCCGCTTTGTATAAGTTTTGGAGTAGTATAACGAGCTTTGTGATGATCCTCCATATTGAGCTCTGATGGTGTTTGTTATCATGTCTTGTAGTTGTTGGACAGACAACGTGGCCACTGAAGCCGATTGATTTGTATTTATAGCATTGGGAAATTTGGTGACAGATGCAACATTTTTATCTCATGGTGTTGGGTTGTGACTTGAATCTCCAGGACTGTAGAGTTCTAACTTGTTCATTAGTTGGGCTATTTGAAGATTTTTGTCCTCCACGGATTTATTGAACGCCTCAATAGTTTGCATCATCGTGGCGAGTTGCTCCTCTGCATTGGCACATTGGTCATCATGGCGAGTTGCTCCTCTGCATTGGCACATTGGTCATCGTGGCGAGTTGTTCCTCTGCATTGGCACATTGGTCATCGTGGCACGCACCACGTTAAAGTTGAAGAATCCACCAAGTCCTCGGACTCGTAGAAGTTAGAGCATGCTTGAGAAACTTCTCCAGATGATGAAAATGAGGTGTTGCCCCTAGATCTTGCAGTCACCATTGTCGGTTCGTTCGTGTCTAACGTCTCCAAGGAGATGAAACACTACGATCCCTCAAAATCACCATCGTTGAACATGCTACGAGTCATTGGGCAAGCAAGAACAATAACACTTGTGGATGGAATTCCAAGGCTTTTCTTTGAGGCCATCACATCAGTAGATCTCAGAATTTGCAGATTTGATATTAGAGATAAAGAGATGAATGGTAGAGTTGGTCCCACTGGGCGTGCCAAAAATTTGCTTGCAATAAAGTTTGCTAGAAAAAAATAAATAACTGCAATCATAAAACAAATGTGAGGAAAAACATTTTATGAATACAACTCTGGATGTATTTCTTAATTCTAATCTCCGTGTTGTTCTCCTTGATTCAAGAGCCAATATAGAGTCTTTCTCGAATGAAGGATAAACTTCTGTTAATGTGTTGAATCTTGGAAGAACTTTGAGCAGCACTTTGGATTGTTCTTGAGGAAAATGTCTCTCGAACTCTCCTTCTTGTTGAAGACCTTTGGAGAAGACTTATGTAGACGTCGTTGCTCTCCTTTGCCTCTAGTCAAGATGTTATGCAACTTTCAAGATCTCTTTAAAAGGGGATATATGATCCATTTATATAGGTGTGAGCTAGAGCTTAGGGGTATTTTGGTCTCCAAGCAACTCTAACGGACCTTTGGCTAAAAAGACGTGGGCTGGGATCATCTTGTAGAGGCCCAATTTAATGGGCTAACCCAAATGTAATTCGGATTTCATTCACCAAAATTTGACTTGGTCAACATGAACTTAGAGCTTAATCCAAATTTTATATAGATTAATTCAATTAAAATTTCGATGCCTACATTATCCTCATGATCCTTTGTCAATGCTTCTTCTTAAAGTTATACTTTCTCTGTCACAAAAAGAATGAGTCATTTTTTTTTAATCCGTCCAAAAAAGAATGACATATTTTCTTATTTAGCAACAATTTAACTTTAAACTCTACATTTTACGCAAAACAAGATGATCTATAATCACACATATATCTTCGGCTTATTTTAGACCATAAAATTTAAAAATCTTCCTTCATTTTTTAAAATGAGTGTCAAATGAAAGCGCATCACATAAATTGGAACGGAAGGAGTATTAACTTATAGGTAACCCTTTTATAGTTATGTTCCATTAAGGCAAATTGTTTAGCTTTAGGTTACCTAATAGCTACACAAGTTAAATTTTTTTCCGTTCTGAATGGCACAAGGGGCTTGTCCTTTGTCATTGCTTTGCCAACAAGGATTGACATTCGACTCCATTTTGACTGCTTTATTCGAGTCTAAAAGAAAACCTTTTAGCTAGCCTTTTGTTTCTCAGAGATCAACTAGCAGTGGCAACTCTGTAGCAGAATTTGATCTACTTTCGTCTTCACAACACCTTACTGTAAAGTAGGGTAGCAACAATGTTTACTACTTAATTCAGTCTCACCCCCCACCAATTTGATCATGAACATTCTACAATCATTGAGGTGTTAATGAAGGCGTCCTCTAGGGGCTACATCAAATAAAATTAGAACGATATAAAGAAAAATTGCAGTGTTAAGAGAGCCAAAGCAATGGTACAGTTAAATAAAGAAGCGTAATGTCTTTCATTTGAACGTTCTTGTAATTAATAATATATATGCTATTTAATGAAACAGTTTAATACACTATCAATGTAAGGAATTATTTTTATACCATCATATCATTTTTACCCATTGTAGCACTAGTAGGTAATATTTTTTTTTATCAGGATGGCAAATGCCCTATATTAAATAGACTTACATAATGTAGATACCCTTTGAGTAATTAATCTAATAATATAAAATTCTTTAAATGAAGTTTTGAGTATTTTGTTTAGCAGGAGGCTATTATGCACAACAAAAGAAGCCACCTGTCCTCCGGGGCATAGTCCAGTGGCAAAGCCTGGGCGCTATAAGGCGCTCTGGCATGGGACAGCGTGGGTTCGATTCCCCGCAAGCACGAAGAAACTCTGCATGTTGGGGAATTTGACCTTGTCTCATTGATCGGTTGACGCTCTTAAAACCCGCCACCGGAGCACATCCCGCGATTTACCTGGTAATAGTGTTGAAGGACCGGTGCTATTACCTCCAGGACGTAGTCAGGCGCAAGCCTGGAGACCTGGATTATCAAAAAAAAACAAAAAAAACAAAAAAAAAAAAAACAAAAGAAGCCACCTGCCTTACTTTAGGCTGCTAGAGCTTGAAAATAAAAACAGGAATTATATTAAAGAGCTGTATAGTTGTCCATGAGATTTGTGGTGCACAGGGTCAAGCTACTACAGGTAACAACTACCTTTTGACTTATCTTTCAGGGCATGAATAATGGAATATGGACCCATTGATGTGGAAGAATTGTAGAGTATTCCAAGAAAGAACGGACCTGTCCACATTAAATAGGTATTGATTATAATATACAGTATTATGTTATGGACAGATGATATATAGCCAAGCCAAAGGACTACAACTTCTCCATATTTCACCCAAAATAGAACACCAAAGTTCGTTTCAATATTTTATTTCATGTGCTTTAGAGCAAGTACTAGGAGGATATATACTAGGCGTTCGATGGAATCACCACAAGAAATGAAAGATTTTTCGTGACAACCAAAGAAAAAGACTTTTTGAAGAAGAAGGGAATCAAAGGTACGCACCACATAATTCAAGACATATAGATATTGATGCGGCTCAATCTGAAGACAAAGGTACGCACCACATAATTCAGGACATATAGATATTGATGCGGCTCAATCTGAAGACATGACTAGGTATATGATTAGCCATGTGATTTTGGATTGAGCCGCGTCAATATCTCTCTTCCTATTTCCCGTTAGTTTATATATGTCTTCCTCCTTCTCAATGGTGATTCTTGCTTTGTTAATTAAGTAAGTCGAGCTTTATTTAATTACTCGTGGTAGTTGTTTTACTTGTTTCATTTGTCCCCGACCTCTTGGCCATCTTTATTTTTTCACGCGTTAATTATATATTTGAGCTTTTAGGATCTCTTGAACGAAGGTCAATCAAGCATTTTCTTCTGTTAATATCGATACATATCTCACTTTTAGCCATTCCTTTATGTGGCCATATCCCTTCACCTCCATATTCTCATAATTGACTAGTGGCAAGTCAACACGGATGGCAAAAGCGTCAGAATTTGAAGTTTATGGATTCAGAATTTTAATTCTTTTCATTTATTGGATTTTAAATTAATATAATCTATAAATATTTAATGAATTTAGTGAGATAAATATAAATTTTTAACTAAAGCTATTAAGTTCGATACACGTAATCTACACTTTGCCTCCGCCCTTACTTGTCGCCAATATAATTTCATTGTATTCCTATTGTTTTTGTTTCAGCTCCTCAGTGATACACAAGTTTGACAACTTAATATTTGAAAACATGGTAGTATAACCACACATAAAATTGATGACGTAAACATATTTTAATAGGAGTATAAGTTAAATCTTTTATTTATTTGTGGAGAGGAGTGGAAGGGCAGGTGGATTTGGTAGAGTTGATGGGAAGTGGATTTCAAGTTGTCAAACTACTGTGGCGTTCCTTTGCAAAAATTATTTGGATATCATTTTTCCAACTTATTGCGATAATATAAACTGTATCTGTATATATCATTTTGGTTGGATTCTCCTTCTGGCACAATATTTATGTAGTATCTCATTTTGTTTGAACACGACTATTGAAATAAAAGTTTGACTTCTATTAGTGATTCGAATTTCGTGAGTCAAATATTTCAATTTTAGTTATAAAATTGTACATGAAATTTTTAAATGTTTTGACATAAAATTTATGTATTTAAAAATTATGTAAAATACTATAAGTCACATTAATAATTAATAATTCAAATATTTATAAGATATATGGAAAAAGATGTGATTCAAAAATATTTGACTCTCAAAATTTAAATTACGCCACATAAATTGGAACGGAGAGTATATAGAATGCTAATTACGTACAGGTCTAAAACTAGAGACACAATATATGACGTTAATGAAGCATCATCGACGCATCATTTTTTGCCATGAAATAAATTTGGGTTTAATTTCCGGGATCGGGCATGATTAAAATATGCTTCTACCTGTTTTAATTCCATTAAATAATACTCCATTGGTCACGATTACAATAATTCCAAATCAAAAGTCCCACTTCGGAGAGATACGTCTGGATTTGGAGACAATCAATGTTTCTAGTATTCACGTTTTACTTTCTCCTTTTACAGACTTCTTTTTACATGGAAATAGGCTCCGCGGTACAGTTAGGGGAGCCAGGTAGCACTAGGGGTTCATTCGAGTTCTTTATGTGAAAAATTATAGTGTATATATAACGTTAAAAATATTCTTTATTTATATATATAGTAGATGTTGAATCTGTAGAATAGTGTAATTCTCTTTGGTTGGAGGCTTCTCATTAATGCAATATTTATAGGTGTTTACAATTTACAAACCTAATTAGGGAAGGATCTCTACTTTACATAATTACACTAGAATAAAAATTACATAATATATGGAGAATATTAATATATTCACTATCACACCCCCTCAGTTGGAGCGAGAGGAAGCCGGACGCTGAGACTGGATCTGAAGTCAAGGAACATCTGCCGAGGAAGTCCCTTAGTAAATATATCTGCGTAATGATATGAAGAAGGAACATGTAACACTCTAACATGACCCATGTCAATCTTCTCACGAACAAAATGAATATACATCTCAATATGTTTGGTTCGTTGATGCTGGACTGGGTTATGAGACAAATAAACATCAGATATATTATCATAGTAGACAAGAGATGCCTTACATAAGGGACAATGAAGCTCTAGAAGAAGGTTTCTGAGCCAGCAGATCTCGACAACAACGTTCGCAACACCTCTATATTCTGCTTCTGCACTCGAACGGGATGGTGTGGCTTGCCGTTTGGCAGACCACGAGATGATATTATCACCCAAAAATACACAGTAACCAAAAGTAGATCGACGTATGTCCGAAAAGCCGCCCCAATCGGCGTTTGTATACGATATCAGCCTGATCGGTGCATATGGATAAAGATGTAATCCGTAGTCAAGAGTACCTTAACGTACCGAATGATACGTTTAAGAGCGGTAAAGTGAGGCTCCCTGGGAGCATGCATGAACAAACACACCTATTGAATATCATAGACAATATCGGGCCTAGTGAAGGTAAGATACTAAAGTGCACCAGCAAGACTCTTATAAAAAGAAGGATCGAGCATAGGATCCCCGTCATCGGCACTGAGTTTTGACTTCAAATCGACTAAAGTGGGCATGATCTTGCAGTTTGTCATTTTAGCCCTGTAAACAATTTCTTCGACATACTTACGTTGGCACAGGAACATTGCATTTTCGGATCTGGTCATTGAAATCCCCAAAAAATAACTCAACTTATCTAAGTCTGTCATAGAAAATTCTGATTTGAGCAGGGTAATAATTTCGTATTTCAGCATATCAGAACAATATCATCCACATAGAGCAAACGGTATACAGTGTCATTACCACGATGAAAAATAAAAAGTGAATTATCACTTTTTGTTGCACACGAACCCGATGTGCATTATGTAAGTGGAAAAGCGCTCATACCAAGCCCTGTGGGTTTGTTTCAAGCCATTTAGTGACTTTCGAAGACGACAGACATACCAAGGAGCATCTGGATGCACAAAGCCATGTGATTGATTCATATAGACGATTTCTTTCAAATCCCCGTGTAAGAACGTATTTTTCACATCAAGTTGATGAATCGGCCAGTTCTTTCTCATAGTTATGCTCAAAACAGTGTGAATAGTGGTTGATTTAACAACTGGACTGAATGTCTCACCACAATCAACTCCCTCTTATCCGTGCCATTTGCCACAAGTCTCGCCTTATGGCGTTCAAGCTCACCATTATCTCTGAATTTGTGATGATATAGCCACATACAACGAATCACATTCACCCCATCTGGTCTCGGGACAAGATTCCAAGTGCGCTGTGAAGTGAGCGCATTAAATCCTCATGCATGACCGCATTTCAATTTGGGTCAAGTTTGGCTAATTTTGAGTTTTAGGTAGGGTGAGATAGTCTTAGTGGATAGGTTAAAGTGTACTTTCGGTTTGAAAATCTTGTGTTGAGCACGGGTTTGGTAGTGGGGTGGTTACGGGCAGTGGGTTGGTAGGCAGTAAATTAGGCTTTTTCATGTATTTACTTCTTCATATTTTTGAACCTCCTAAGTGAAAATCTTGGCTCCGCCACTAAATACAATGTAATATAATACTTAAGTTGATTTCAATATGTATGATTGAATTAATAAGTGATTTTACTTCATTCAATCATGACCATAAATCATTTATAAGGGGGTGAAATAGTCGACGTCGATTCATTATTTTTAACGTCTCTAATTCAAAATCGAACATGAAACTTTGGTTTCATTCGGCTCCTTTATGGAGATGAGTCAATTTATAGATCTAAGATGTGAACAAAATTCAAAAAAAAAAAAATCTACCCATAACATCTATGTCAATCCTAATTTAGGTAACATTTACACTACAATATACTATAAATATACTTTCTTTATATACAGATTTGTTATTGTTCCCGTGATGGGCACTGCACTGTTGGGCTGGCCGTTGGGCCTCTACAGGGCCACTGCCTTTGGGCCTTTACAGGCTGTTGTTTGGATTCTGCAGGACATACCTGTGATATACACTTGATATGATTTTGGTCTGAATACAGAGAAAACGAATAGATTTGTAGATGATCCTTCTAGAAGAGGGGGATTCTAACTTCCTAAAGGATGATCTAACTGTGGATGATGTCCCAGCTCGAGAGGTCAACCTTTTCATATTTATGTCTGCCCTTTCTTCTTTACTAGGCTTGGCCATTGTTTAATACTTCCTCCTATTTAAAAAGAGTGTTCATTTAGATTTTTTTTTTGGATTAAAATGAGTGTTCACTTATCTAATCAAGAAAGAATTAATCTTATTTTTTCAGATTTATCATTATTAAGTGTTAGGTGACCAAACCCCAATACCTATTAAACTAGAAATAATTTAATCAAATTACCTATTTTTTTAGGAGTTAATATTTTTTTAAAAGGTATGCAAAGTGTACACTCTTTTTTGAACGGGAGGAGTAGTAAGTATTTTTAAGTTATGAGAAAAAGTGCAATTCTTTCTGTTAATTTGTAGGGGGATTAGCCAGCGTTTATGGAAAGTGTTCAGTTTTATATTTATTGTATATCTTGACGAATGATGATCCTTATTCTGATTGCTTTACATCAGATTTTCTCGGTTTCCGATTCACTTACTTATCGTCCTTATTTTTTTTTTTTTTATTTTTTTTTTTTGATAATCCAGGTTTCCAGGCTTGCGTCTGACTACTTCACTGGTATTACCCAGACGTCCTGGAGGTAATAGCACCGGTCCTTCAACAACTATCACCAGGTAAATCGCGGGATGTGCTCGGTGGCGGTTTTACGGGAGCGCAAGCGATCAATGAGACAAGGTCAAATTCCCCAACATGCAGAATTTCTTCGTGCTTGCGGGGAATCGAACTCACGCTGTCCCATGCCAGAGCGCCTTATAGCGCCCAGGCTTTGCCACTGGACTATGCCCCGAAGGACTACTTATCGTCCTTATTAAAAGTAGATTATCCAAAATAGTTGTCATTTTAAAAAATCAAGACATAATTAACTACTTTCCAATTTTACCCTTACTCAATTAATGTGGAGAAAGAAAAAGAAAATAATATTAAATTGAGATTAAAAAATAAATAAAAATAATTTAGTCAAATTATCATTTCAGTAATATTTTCTCAAGGGACATAAAAAAAAAAACAAGTAAAATGGACTATCGAATCTGTGTTTACTCACAACTTCTCTCGATTTATGGTCTATCATTTAATGTTGGAGAGCATTTCATTGCACTAGTCACTAGCTACAAATATTTATTTGTTACCCGCAAGGGTAGCCAAGTTGGTACAGCAGTAGAGCGCGGGACCGCAAGGTCTCGAGTTCGATCCCCTGCATAAACCTTCTTGGTTGAGCCTGTCACACATGGCTTGCCAAGTGTGGTTAATCGGCTGACGTGGTTTGCAGGCTATTGCGTCAGTCCGGGGTTTACCCTGTGCGCACTCGAAAGAATAGCGGCTGCGGGTTCCTTCGTCAACAAAAAATATATATATATATATATATTTATTTGTTAAGAAGTTTGGTCTAGTTTTTTACGAAATTTAACTTTCAATTCAACATGTGTTTTTTTCTACATTTTAAAGTCTAAGTACAGAATAACATCCTCTAAAGATATAACTAAGTGGTCACATGTTTTGCAATTAATAGCTTTAGGAGAACTTGTAAGCATAGGTAGGTGCATCTATGAATTTTTGGTGACATTATTTTAGCTAAGTTTACAAAGAGTGCATCCTCAATCGACTTTTATATCTGGAGATAGGACCGACGCCGGATAAAAATATTCCTGTAATCCAGTCACGTCCACAACTATCTTGCTGGGTGCTTCTTTTAGTGGTTTCCCTGACCCCGGGATAAAAAACCAACGTTGCAACCATTGTACCAATTCAACCAAAAATAATCTGTAGATGAATAATGGCTTGTACCATGCTGGCTCTGTTAGATAGTTGTCTCCACGGCATGCACTTTTCACAATTGATCTCGCACACTTTTGCACTGGCAATATTGGAGCTACACACATTTCAACCTGGTACCAATCACTGTTAAGAGTCCCACATCGAAAATTGAATGGAAAATAGACTCCTTATATGGAGTTGGACAATCTTCATCCTACAAACTAGCTTTTGAAATTGAGTTAGACCCAAAATTTATTCATTCATGGTATCAGAGACATGCCTATTTCAATTATTTGTTCGTCGATGTTGGGCCTCCAAATTATATTGTCCACGCTCTAGTTAACGATATATGTGGCGTGCAGGGGAGTATTAAGAGTTCCACATCGAAAATGGAATGGGAACATGAACTCCTTATATGGACTTGGACAATCGGTCAAAAGTTGTGTGACCAAATCTGGATATGGCAATGGTTTTCTGGTAGAAGAGAGTGATGATGATGAACGTGTTCATGATGTCACCACTACCAAGACTGGTGGGAACAAGCGCTCACGAGAGCCTGAGGATGTCAACTGGGACAAGAGGAGAAGACTGAAGATGTACTTCTATCTTGCAGCAGAAGGCCTGTATCTATCCCAGACAAAAGATCCGAATAATGGTAAGAAGGAACTGGACACTCAGTTTGATGAAGTAGTCAAGTGAGCGAGTGAAATTGGGATAAGTAGTTTTTCTTACTTGTCAAGAATAAAGATTAAATGATGTCTGATTAAAAATGAATTAAAGTAAGGAGGAATATGAAAATAATTTATATTCCTTACGCTTTAAAATCAGAAGTTTAATCTTATCTTCTTTCCCGTTTAAAGATTGGATTGTAAACGACTTAAAAAGATCCGTTCTTTTAAGTGTAATTGTTAAAGTATGTAAAGTATGTTCACACATACGATGGAGAAAGATCCACTAACTGTGCGAAAACTGTTACCACTCTTAAGTAAGCGCCAAGAATTATCTGGGCACCAATCTTAACGGAAGGAGTCTAAAAGTTAAAAACGTAGAACCTGTCATACTATTTGGCAGAAGATCCTTCATAGGATGATATTGGACACTCAGTCATACAAAGCCTCCGGGCGACTGGAGTGGGATAAAATTCCTTTGATATGATGATATTGGACATTCAGTCATACAAAGCCTCCGGGTGACTGGAGTGGGGCCAGAATTCATTTCATAGGAAAAGTAATGGACACCTAGTGTGGTGGGCCAGAGTTTCCAGGTCTTAATGATCTGAAGGCCTAAAGAAAGCGATAAAGAAATTGGACACTCGATGCCCGCCAAAGCAACTGAAGTGGGCCAGAGTATCGAGATCACATATGATCCAGTTACGCCCTAACCACGGGCAAGAGGTTGTTCATGTGAAGCAACGCCACCTCTAAAATCAAAGGGGCTGGAGAGGTTGTCTTCAATAGGACTTCAAGGAATGGATCACTCTAAAAAGAGGTGATATATGTTCCTAACTTGGTTTAAGGGACGTTGTTGGTCAAGTTGGTTTGAGACTAGTCCAACAGGTCTGTAATAACTAAGAATGGTACAATATGTCTATAGCCAAATGAATGATATATTTGTAATCCGTGCATCTATGTCATCATAGATTAAGACACGTTAATTAGTAAGTCATTCAAAAGCTAACGATGTTGAGATTGTTGCCTCCTTTCGACATAAACCCTCAAAATGAATGTGAGGTAGGCGAAGAGGCAAAATCACCTTTCCAAATTTCGTCAAGGGAATAGCGAAAGAAGCACCGCTCCTCTAGAACTTAGTCACACCTACTTAGGTGATTTGAAGTTTATACAAAATAGAGGGGGGAGACAAGTACGTTGTGATCTTCATTGATGATGGTACAACGTATGGAATCCTTTGTTTGTTAAAAAGCAAAGATGAAGTTGTTGAAGCGGATAAGCGCTACAAAGCAGAAGTTGAAAATCAACTAAGCCTATGGATTGCGAAATTCATAGTGATAGAGGGGGAGAATGTGAAGCAGCGTTCATTAAACGACTGTTCATTACTCAACTCAGTCTAACGGTGTTAGCCAAGCGCAAACCCGTACGCCTAAATTATGTGGGGCAAGGCGATCCTTACCGCTAATGCGATTCTCAACAGAACTTCGCATAAGGATAAGGATAACTCTCCGTGTGAGACATGAAAAGGATCTCACATACAAAAGTTGTGATGTGGGGTGGCTTGGTAAAAGTTGGACTACCGAAACAGGTCAAGTTCGACCTAAGAATGTAGATTGCATATCCATTGGATCTGTAAATAACAGTAGTACTTATCGCCTCTTGGCGTCAAAGAATGTTGAATTCTTTGGAGATAACTTTCCTTGAAAAAGGAAAAAGGAGTAATTGCTCAAGGTTAACAAGAACCCGCGAGTGCCTGAATGTCCGGAACTAGACGTTCCGTATCTACAGGACTCGAAAGTTGCTGGCTATCCGGAACTTAATATTCCAGATCTGCAGAACTCAGGGATTCTAGATGTTGAACCGAGACGGAGCAAAGAAGGGGACAAAGACTTGTTCCCGTCCTTCTAGCTTGTATGGCTAAGAATGAACCATGGACATTTAACAAATAATTGTCATCTCCAAAAGCGCTGCTTTGGAAAGAAGCTACAAAGAGAGAAATAAACTCTATCATATAGAACCATACTTGCGTAATGGTTGATCTTCCTCTGGAAAAAGAACCTTTGGGTTGTAAGATGTGCTCCCCTGTGAGTAGCTTCACATCCAGGGCTATTGCAGTCTTACGTGGCATGAATGTTGAATTAGCCTTCCCAATCGAAGAGTTGGAAGAAGAGAGTCAGAGTTGGTTTTCTGGACTGTTGGGCTTCTTCCTGAACTTTCATCTTGGTCCCTGAAATGTTTACATTTTGGTCCTGAAAGTTTCAGATAAAACAGAAACAATGAATCTGACCACAGAAACATTGACTCTGAAATTAGAAAGCCAACAGTTGGAGAATCAGCGATCGAAAGTAAAAGTCATATTGAAACAAAGTCTCGATATGAAAGATATGGGTATCACATATGGCATCTTAGGAATTGGATTTCTAAGACATCTAACGGACTGGTCGAGAGTTGACAGTCTCGTTGAAGCCACCAATGGATATGAATCATAGAACTGAGTGGAATCATGGTGCACTCCATAGACAAGGAGCGATATGCACAGGTCATGTGTAGTTCAATGTATTGTACACACTACAACCGACCTGGTATCGCCCTATTTAATGCATCGATTGAACTAAGGTTCACCGATGATTTTAATACATGATCGGTAGAAGGCGTTAACTGATATGACGATATCCGAATTAATGCTTATCTACAGATTATAGTATTCGATGTCCAGCCAGTTACGGGAGAACACGATGATGCAAATCGGACATCGATTCAAGAACACTAAAGCCACAAGTAAATGTGTATGGTGGGTCTTGGAAAATCCTCTAAGGAAACTTGCATCGGCCGATTCATGATGGAATCGGAGTTTATCGCTTTATACAAAGCATGAAAGAAGTTGAGTAACTTCACGACTCCTTAGAGGACGTCCCTTATTGGGAGAAACCCGTGCCTTCAGCAGTTATACACTGTGGCTAGCCGGTCGGCTTTAGGAAGGACACGGATGACGGCGTCTGGACATATCTGTCAGGATTTGTCAGGAGACATAAGACCGTATGGCAGTTGATCATCACGGGTGTCACTTTCTTGTTTACTAACTAAGGGACTACCAGGAGATCAAGTGTTCTGTCTGTCTAGGGGAATGGGCTTAAAACCCAAAATATACGGACCAATACAGTGGTAACCCAACCTTACTAACTGGAGATCCCAGTAATTTGGTTCAATGGAAAAACTAAGCTGTAAAGGTTCAGTTGATCGCTTCAGTGGAAGCATGAGCACTTCGGATAGTGATTTCTGAAAAAAAAACACCAAATCCAAAGTCGTTCCCGCGATAGACTTTAAGTGCTATCTGCAGTGTGGGTAAAGGTTAAGTTTTCAAAACCTGTAATGCTCCTCAACAGTTGATGTTAGGTTTTTTGGGAAACTTTTAATGGTTCCTAACACTTGTGAAGTGGGGTATAGAAGGATACCTTGTAGGAGACCACCTATTTAAGTGCGAGGACGGGCCGCCTCAAAATGAACGCACTTAAGAATCCAAGACGTTGTCCATGGCCAAAACGGACAAAACATTACGAAGAAGAGAGTAAGGGAATTTGTTGTGTTGGTATCATTGTCTTGGCTTACACTAAACACTGACGGTTCAAGACATCACGTTCACGGCGCAGTAAGTAAGTCCGATGGTATTCAACTATGGAAGGTTCAAAGCTGAGGCTACCTCTCCTTATGCAACATCGGTCCGCTGAAATATTGCTGGAAATGAAAAGACACCATGTGAGTGCGCCAAAATCTCTTTCAAGAGGGGATTGTTGGAAATTAGCCTTAGGCGGGAGTTGCGACCGACCAACTTTAACGGCTTAAACACTAGTGTTACGTATGTTGGAGAATCCGGTTCTTCACACATGCATGATCTACTAAGTACGTAGATAACCGTAGGACCAAGAATCGTCAAATTTCATTGAGAAATGAAAGAGATATTGGTCCACGAAGTAAGGTGTTTGAAGCATGGAAAGTGTGGTATTATGTTCAATTCTCCCTCGTCGGTAGAGGAAGAAAGAATTGTTGTGTATATAAGACTCGAAATTGATTTGGGGTTTGGGACCCCAAGGGGTATCCCATGTGTTTAAAGGAAGGAGGACCTAGATGTGCTTCGGTTCAAGGAAAGACCACACGCGCGCCGCTGCCGCCGCCCACCCGTCCGGTCCGGGTCCGGTTCCGGGTTCCGGGTTCTCGGGTTCACGGGTTCACGGGTTCACGGGTCACGGGCTGTGGGCTGTGGACTGTGGGTCTTCTGATATTATCTTTTTGGGCCAGAAAACTTTGCCAGAAGTACAGTTTGATCCCAGAAGTTTCAGAAGTACAGTTTGGACTAGAATTCTTTCAGATGTACAGTTTGGTCCCTGAAGTTTCAAGATGTACAGTTTGGTCCCTGAAGTTTCCAGAAAGTCAGAATTGGGCAGAAGAGAACAGAAACGCCAAACACTCAATTCAGTCATTTATTTTGGCTGAATTACTCCTCCTATAATGGCCAATCCGTTGGTCTTTCACCATTTATGTTGGTGACTTTACTACCTCCATAATGGCCATTATTTGGCTATTATGGAGGCAGTTTTTCAGTCCTCTCCCTCACCTATATAAACACCCCCTTACACCATTGTTGAGAGACATATATGATACACGAAAATACAAAAATATACACAAGCAAAAACAGTTCTTCCTACAACTTCCAAGCATCATTTCGTTACTCAATATTCTTCACGGTAGCTCTTGAGTTTCCTTTGCTCAAGTGTTCCATTGCTGTTTTATCTTGGGAGACAAATTGTCCAGGACGTATAAAGGATACATACGGGGCAATATTGTCTTAAGTTGTTGGGAGATTTTACTCTATGGTACTTTATAAAGCAGTACGGGAAGTATATAATTATTACAAGTATTCGAAAGGATAAACAAAGATTCAATAATTCATCTAGAAATCTGAAAATTACAATAGTTCTACAAAATTGTAATTTCATTTTTGTGGTTCTACTGTAATTTTCAGATTTCTAGATGAATTATTGAATCTTTGTTTATCCTTTCGAATACTTGTAATAGTTATATACTTCCCGTACTGCTTTATAAAGTACCATAGAGTAAAATCTCCCAACAAGTTAAACCCAAGATCTATTCCTTCCATCATAACATTTGACAAGTAGAGGGGAATAAATAACTACAGGACGCGTTGAAGATATAACTAAATAAATAATAGTGTCTGTCGACTTTGATAAAAGCTTGACATCTGAATCAAAAGAAGTACTTAACTTACATCTCTTATGACTTGATCTACTTTCAATTTGCCTTCGATTGTGAGAAACTTGCCTTTAGTCAGCTCAGATTCGATTAGTCCTGGAGTGACAATTGTAATCCCAAATTGTGTCCCAAGTTCTACCCGCAACGTCTCGAAGAAACTAATCATTGCAGCTTTACTTGCCTGTACGTAGTAACTCTAAATTATATTTATACGCAACTAGGCATGAGAAAAAATGTATATCAAAGTTATAGCCAGATTAATATATACATTATAAAAGTTGAGTCTGGGTGCAGCTACAAGCCCAGCTATAGAACTGAGTGCTATGATGTTGCCCTTCTCCTTCAAAAGAGGAATGGCAAAATGTGTTGTATAAACTGCGCCCCAGAAATTTATGTCCTGAAGGTATAAAATACGCTGAATTAGTGTCTAGTTTTGATTTATAAAATGTTCGTAATCCAATAATGAAAAGAAAATATTATGGAATTTAATTTACCATTGAAGGTGCCGCATTGGTGACGGTAAAAAATGGATCTTGGGCCTAACTCAACCCCAAAAGCTAGCTTGTAGGTTGAGGATTGTCCAAGTCTATATAAGGAGTCCATGTTCTCATTCCATATCCGATGTAGGACTCTTAACACTACCCGCACGTCCAGACCTTGTTAACTGGAGCGTGGATAATATATTTGGGGGTCCAACATCGGTGAACAAAGAATTGGAATGAGTCTGACTCTGCTACCATGAAAAGAATGGATCTTGGGCCTAATAGGCCTACTTTAAGGACTTTTTGAGTAAACACACATGATTAGGATAATCGAAATCCAAGAGTTGATGCGTGTATACTGTCTCCTTGAGATCACCATGTAAGAAAATATTTTTCACGTATTGATGTATGTGCCATGCTTTCGAGAGAGCTAGGCTGAGAACAGTGCGAATGGTAGCCGGTTTGACCACCGAACTAAACGTCTCTCCACAATCTCCGCCAACCTGTTGAGTCTTACCATCACCTACAAGACGGGCTTTATGCCTCTCAAAAGAACCGTCCGAATTTTCTTTATGAGTAAAAATTCACATAGACCGAATAATATTAACACCAGGCGGACGTGGCACTAACTCCCATGTCTTTATTGATTCTCAATAAGAGCATTATATTCATCATCCATGGCCATTTTCCAATTCAAGTCATGAATGACATACACTGGGTTACGTGGTAGGGGTGATTTAGTGACATTAGAATTTAGATTAAAATGTCGTTTATGTTTAAAAATACCACGTTGACTATGAGTAACGGGCCCTTCACTAAGAATATAAGCGGACTGGACCGATGACGATATCAGAATGTTGTTGGATGGGCCAGCATGCAGGCGGCCGTAACAGTGGATCGACGGACAGAGGTACTGGGCCAGTAACAATGTTGGGACTGCCTGCTATCTAGGTCGATGGAACTGGACTGGGCAGACACGGTGTTGGGACAATACCGAGATTATTTGTGCTTGCTGGCAGAGATGGTCACGGGAATGTTGGGCCCACTGTTGAACGATGTACGGTGAGGGTCCATGATAAAAAAAAATATATGAACTAGACACGAGATTATATAATTTAGCAAACGGAAATTGGGATTCATCAAACATAACATCGAGACTAATTATGATTTTATTAGAAGCTAAATCAAAACATTTGTAACCACGATGATTAGACGGATTATCCAACCCTACTTTGATATGTTGGCATTGAACAACCATTCAGACGTGTTTTTGGCGTGTTTTTGGCATGTTTTTGGCTATTAAATTGGTACTCCATAACCTAATAAATGTCCACTAAAATAGGGACTGAAATTTCTAAACCTCTCTCCATTCCCAAAATATCCATGAATGGCCTACTAGTATATTTGATCAATATAGGTTGTACAAAGGAAAAAGATTGAGGTTTTACTGCGAATCGAGAGACCCAGGTAACAATTTCTTCAGCATTTTTGTTCGACTATTCGAAATTCGATGAAAAGCACTCACGTTTTGAAGAAATTTAGAAGATTCGGGGTCGATGGTGAAATACGATTCAATTTTGAGGGTTATTAACTACTCAACTTTTGAACAATGTGTTTCTAATATTGTAAAGTACCATGTATACATTCTGATATACATTCAGAAATTCAGAAACTCGATGGGAAGAAGAATATTTGGTAAACTAGTGTTTTAAAAGAAGTTTGAGTGAGCATACATTCTGAAAGTCGAGGGGAAAGAGTGCTTTGGAGAAGGTTACTAATGACTCGGATGTGTTTGTTGGGTCGGCTGGTGGATATGCACATGAATTTTTCAAGAATTGGTCATGTTTATGAGGCGTTCGATGGAATTTAGGGAGGGGATGGTGTTTTGTGGAACACAATGGTTTCTAGGTTGGTGAGGAATTGTTGTTTCGAGGAGAGTATGCGGGTTTTTTGGTGATATGCAATGGAATATTGATACATTGTTTGGTTGTTACGATTGGGTATCCTAGTCATGACTCATGAGTATGTTCTTACTGGTTTGATTTCTCTGAATTTTGAAAGAAATAACTTCTAAGAGTACAATGTACACATTCTGAAATAGATTTTGTAAATTAATAGATATACATCTTCTGAATTAGTAACAAATATACATTCAGTTATACATGTTATTAGTAATATGTATACATTCAGATAGCCTGCCACACTGGGCCGCATTCTCCTCGCTATCCCGGTACAACCGGGTACATATTGTGAAGGATTAGACAAAATTTTGATATACATATTTTGAAAGATTGATGCCAGTAAAATCATCTTCAATAATGTATACAAATGATAAGAATGTATAAAGTGTAGCGCATACATAAAGTACTGGTTTATGTATATCGAAATACATCATATTCATACGATGTACATCACACAATATAATAATATCGCATATAAAAAGGTGCTATTGCTTTGTATTCCGCTTCCTATTATTACGATACTATTAATTTTATGTCTGCCTAATATAGCATGATTTTAGGGAGGAAAATATTGTGCTTAGCATGATTTTAGGGGATAGATACAAGATTGACTACATAATGCCATTATTTTTAGGCCCGCTTTTGGTAAACACGTTTTGGGTTAAAAGGATGCCAATTTTTATGTCGGACTTGTACCTACATGTCAATTCTCCAAACTTATTTTGCTCATGGGGCAAGCAACAAGTGGCAAGTAGAGTCAAAAGATCAATACCACCTACCTCTAATGTCATTCTTGTAAATCACCCATCAAAATAAATTAAGTTAATAAATGAGCTATCCGCCCAAAGATTACTTGGGCTGAAATAAGATGGATCAAGATGAGCTAATTAATGATCAATCATAGCCCAACCGGTCTTATAATGTGTTTGATTACCAAACAAGATAAATAAAAAAAGTCTCTGTACTATAACTTTATATAAAATACCAAACAAAAACAGTTTTCTAAAACATATTTTGACAATTTCTCATAAGTCAATTCGAACTAAATAGACCAAATAAGCTCAACTTTTAAATGAGCTTAATTGGACAAATTAAAATGCGCTAAATTATTAAATAGGTGGGTTAATTTTGGGCGGGTTGAACGGATCATCTTTTCCTTGTAATAGTTTTGTCACCCCTAATTAAAAAGTTAAAAAACTTGATAATGTAACTACGACAACGCATATATCTTAAACTTAGCTAGGGATGAGAAGATGTATAGAAATGTTGGGTACAAACCTCACCAATGCCAGAAGAGGCACATGTGATGACAACAACTTTGTCAGCAACGTTTTCGCTAATTATGTAATTGAGTATGAGATATAGTGGCATGAAGTGGATGAGTGTTGTTGTAGCCATATGAGGTAAATAAGTGCCCAAAATTTTGTGAATCAAACCCAAGACGAATTCCATGGCTTCAAAGCTCTAATCTGCAGCAAGCCTTCTTTCTTTTCTAAGGGAAGAGGGGAGGACGTATCTCGTGAATCGAACTCATACATTTGGTTAAATCGTGGCAGCAAAAAATACATAATCCTTGCATGCAATGAAACTGACACGTACACTTCTTGTAAGTCCACCTTATCCTCAAGTCCCCTCTGTTTGACAATTCATAAAAAATACTCCTTCCGCCTCAACGTGATATACTTTTATTTGACACGTATTTTAAAAATAAAAAAAGATTTTTGATATTGTATAATTATAAATTAATTTATTTTGTATAAAAAATATAAAATTTAAAATTATATTATTATTAAATAAAAAAATATATAATTTTTTTTAAACGGATTAAAAAAAAGTGACTCATTTTTTGGGGATAAAGGTTGTAACTATTATTTCCTCCATATCATTGATAAGTAGGTGTAACTGAAAACAAAATTTATATTTTTTTAGACTAATAATATTAAATATATCTTGATATTTATGTGATTATTACATCATGTCACTAAAAGTGAAAAGAAAAATTAAAAATTAAATATTTATTTTTAAATATAAAACGTCTTCACTCTTTGGAGAACAACACTAAAAAAAGAAAATGTTATGCAAAATAAGATAAAAGAGTAAATTGACTATGAAGGATTATGGTATGATCTATACTTTGATTAGAGTCGAATTTCCTTTTAAAAAAATAAAAATAAATCAACAAACACTTTCTCCATTAATAAATCTTACGATGTCTGAATCTCAATTAATGAAGGCTCCAAAGGGAGTTAGTCTTATTGAGCATCAGATGAGGGGCCAAAAAGAAAAAGAGTAACGTGCAACTTGGTACTACCTTAGCATTTAGCAAATGATATATCACGAAGTTTGACACGTGTTTAAAATTTGGAAATTTTGAGAAAAGTATAGTTTGATGATTTATATTGAAATTCATAACTAACATTGCAAAGTTTTGATCCAAAAACACTTTTTATACAATGTTATGCACTTATATATAAAGATATATATATTATGTATATAGATATAAATATTATACATGAAAACATGCACGTATACACATTTATACACAATTTTTTTTGGTCGTCGCCCGGACTCACCAGTTCACTTAAATTGAAAATCAAGGCATTTAGCTCAGTGAAAATTGAGAATTTTTGGTAGGGTAGGTGCGAAACGGGTTGGCGCTCATTTTGGCATTGGCCTTGGTCCAAGGAACTCAATGGAGCTCCGTCGCAGGCAGATAACACTGCCTCACCACCGCCAGCGAAATAAATATAGGGGTTTCGATAGCAGTAGGAGGCGGAGGAGAGAGAGCGAGAGAGAGGAGGCGAACTAGATCTAGGGTTATATCGGTGTTTTTGGCCACTACCGATGAAATATATCTAGGGTTTCGTAATAGTAGGAGACGGAGGAGAGAGAGCAAGAGAGAGGAGGAAAATTTCTCCGGCAACGGCATATGTGCAGTAGTGGGGGAGCAGCATGGCAAAGAGAGAACAAAGAGAGACGAGGCCGAGTTATTTCTTATAAGATTTAAAAAGATGAGTTAATTTTGATAGTATTATTATTCTAATTAATATAGCGTAATTAAGTCTTTAAAATTCCTAAGCAAAAGCAATCAAAATGGTTATTATGGTAATTGACGTATACAATATGCCCATTTAATATTGTCAAAGTTTCATAAAGCTATTGACTATTGTGCACATAAGTGAGATATGCAATTGAAATGTATGAGAAAATTAAAATATATTTGCAATAGAGCGAATGATTTGACCAATATGTAGAATTGGACATCTTGAATTGACGTCGAATGCGACTTTATCAGATATTTCCAATCTGTAATTATCCGAATTTTTTTATATTAAAATTTCTCATATTGATTGATAAATGTACTATTATTTTCTGAAAGCTTTTTTTCTTAATAATAATGTTGAGAGTCATAGGGAACTGAATGACTATAAATAGGTAAACACTATCTAAATTATTAAATTTGTTAAGTAATTACTCTGATAGTTATAATTAATTGTAATTGAAGAAGTACATAGAGTTATACTCTCTAATTTTCAAGGAGTATTAGAGACTCAACAAAATTCAAGGTGCGGTATTATGGTGTATGTTATTTTTGGATAATATAGCTCTGACTGACGAAATTCACGACAGACTTAACACTAAATTGGAGGTTTAGAGACAGACTCTGGAGTCTAAAAGGTTCAGATTGAGCAGGACTTAGGGGTGTGCATTAGTCGGATTAAATCGAAAAACCAAATCGAACCAAATCAAATTTTAGTTTGGATTAGTTTTGCGGTTTTTTTGTTTGGTTTTAGATTGGAAAATTAATTTTTTTGAATATTTGGATTGGTTTCTGACTTAGAAAAATAGAAACCAAAAAAATTAAATTATTATTATATATAATTGTTGTCATGTGACCAAGAGGTCACGGGTTCAGGCCGTGGAAATAGTCTCTTGCAGAAATGCAAGGTAAAACTGCGTACAATAGACCCTTGTGGTCCGGTTCTTCCCCGAACTCCGCACATAAAGGGAGCTTAGTGCACCGGGCTGCCCTTTTTTATTAGAGTATAAATGACTTATTCTGAATCTTTAGGTTATGGACATGTATTAATATACTTTTAAATATTGTATTCTTAAAATTTTACCCTATGATTTATATTAGAAAATATATTTAAGAAATTTGATATGATTACTTTTCATTATCTATAATATTTATTCTTTTTCGCCATTTTGATTATGATAATTATCTTATATGACGTAACCGAATAACCAAAGAAAAAATACCAAACCGAAAAGAAAATATCGAACCAAATCAAATGTCACGACCCAAATCGGAGGGCCATTACGGGCACCCGTACCTTACTTGTTGATTACCACTAATCATACGATTAACATCTAACCATAATTAATCATGGGCCCCAAGGGCCATCACAAAGTACCCTGTTGACACTGGAAAATGATAAATTGGAAAGAAGTTATGCAAAATCTTACAAACAGAAGAACTCAACTCATGTATATATACATACTACGGCCGACAAGGCCATACCTGACTGCTATATATAAGACATTGTTTATAAGCCTCTAAAGAGTACGCAACATCATAAGGTCGGGACAGGGCCCCGCCATACCTATATGTACATGCAAAAATACCGTACCGAGATTAGACCGCCACTCCGAAACAAGGGGAGTGCTTTAATATCCATTGAGTCAACAACCTACTTATGCGGACTGTCGCCTTGCCTACGTGATCCTGCGGGCATGAAATGCAACGTCCAAAGGGACGTCAGTACGACTGATGTACCGAGTATGTCAGGAATGAAGAACATCATAATAGAGAAATGAAAGTAACATGAGACAAGAAACAACCAACCCGTAGTGAATGCCTCTGAGGGCCATAATATGCATAAATATCATGTATGTGCACAATGCCTCTGAGGGCTACAATATGCCTAAGTTTCATGCATAATGCGGTCATATATATATATATATATATATATATATAACGCCATCTCCCATCATATCATTTCGGCCTCTGTGGGTATAATCATGATCATATACTAGTTGATCAGGTGGTGTGCGTATATAACATCGTATCCCTTTTCCCCACCCCTACATATATATAATGCATACCATATAGTAGTGTATATAGCACATGTGTGTCAAGGGTAATACATGAATATAATGCATGAATGATAATAAACACATTCTGAGTTTATCGGGGTGACGTAATGCCACTTCACATCTGATTAACATTATGAATACTAACATCTTTTCCATATACCTCAATAAGGATTTAGGAAACATATTTAGACATGCTTTAAACATAAGAATGAATAACATGAACATCCTTAACTACTAAGAGTAGAATCATTTATGGAACAATATTACGTTTACGTTCCGTACTCAGAACATGCCAAAAGAAAGAAGGATTTGCCTTAACATACCTTACTTGATGAATCTATAAACCATCTTTTTACTAGTACTTTCCAGGAATAATGCTTGCTATCCAATAATTTAACAACTAATCCCACTAATCTCCACAATTAATCAATTATCAAATAAATAATTTCTTGATCCCAATTCATTTGAATAATAATTATTTTCAACACACTTCATATACGCATTATCATGATCACGTGATATACCACTAGTCCATAACCTCTTTAGACACTCACAAGTTCTTATTTCCCAAACACCGTCATCACACTTTTAAGTCCTAAATCATTTTAGGACCGCATCTTTTTATATATTAAGCTCTTGATGTGAATACCTAAATATAACAAAATTTCCTCGGCCTCTGTTCTACTTGCATACGTCTAGCTGTTCAAACCATCACCCGAAAGTATGGGGTGTTACATCATTTCCCCCTTAGAAACATTCATCCTCGAATATTGGGGTGACATATCTAATCCCCGTCACGTAGCCAGAAAACACAACCACCTTTTCATGGGGCCGTATAATATAACACACATTTACATCATATCTCACATTGTCCTCAAGCATTAATTATAATAATATGAAATAGAACTCACCTTACGCTTCTCTCAGAACCTCGGCGTTGGTCTGAAATAGGTAGGGATATTTGTGTTTCATCTCCTCTTCCGCCTCCCATGTCATTTCTTCTACGTTCTTATTCCGCCAAAGAACCTTTACGGAGGCTACTTCTTTAGTCCTCAACTTGCGGACTTGTCGATCTAAGATAGCAATAAGAACCTCTTCATATGATAGATCCTCTGTAACCTTCACATAGTCAATTGGAATAATTCGGGAGGATCTCCAACACTCGCTCTTAACATAGAAACATGGAAAATCGGATGGACAAACTCTAACTCCGAAAGCAAGTCCAATTCGTAAGCTACTTGGCCTATTCGTCGAATTATGCGATATGGCTCAATATACCTTGGGCTGAGCTTTCCCTTTTTCCCAAATCTCATTACCCCCTTCATAGGCGAGATCTTCAAAATGTCTCAATCATCTACCTGAAACTCTAAGTCTCGCTGTCGCACATCTGAATACGTCTTCTGACGACTCTGAGCGGTTAACAATCGTTCTTGGATAAGCTTCACCTTCTCTATGACTTGGTGTACTAAGTCAAGCCCGAATAACTCTGATTCGCCTACCTCGAACCATCCGATAGGAGATCTACACCTACGTCCATACAAAGCCTCGTACAGAGCAATTTTAATGCTAGCATGATAATTGTTATTGTGTGCAAACTTAATAAGGAGTAAATGATCATCCCAACTTCCCTTAAGGTCCAATACACAAGCTCGTAGCATGTCCTCGAGCGTTTGAATCTTACACTTAGCTTGCCCATCTGTCCGGGGGTGGAAAGATGTGCTAAGATTCACTTGGGTGCCTAAACCTTTTTGAAATGATTTCCAGAAGTTAGCTGTGAATTGCGCACCTCGGTCGGATATAATAGAAATAAGTATACCATGAAGGCGAACAATCTCCTTAACATACAACTTCACGTAGTCCTCGGTTGTGTAGGTAGTTTTGACCGCCAGGAAATGAGCTGATTTGGTCAGTCTATCAATAATTACCCAAATGAATCAAACTTACGATAAAAGCGAGGTAAACCCGTAACACAATCCATATTAATGATTTCCCATTTCTACATCGGAATCTCAATGTTCTGAGTCAAGTAACCGGGCTTTTGGTGCTCTATTTTTACTTGCTGACAATTAGGGCACTGAGCTACAAATTCCGCAATGCTTCTCTGCATGTCGTTCCACCAATAATACCCTTGAGATAATGATACATCTTAGTAGATCCACGATGAATGTAATATCATGAGCAATGGACTTTCGTCATAATTTTATCTCATAATTCCGCTACATTTGGAACACATAAACGACCCTAGTGCTTGAGAACCTCATGTTCGTCAATCTCAAAGGTTGTGGTCTTCTTCTGTTGAATGCCCCCTCTCATTTTTTTCCAAACTGGGGTCTTCCCACTAACGTTCCTTAACTTCTGATATGAGGGACGTCTCTGACATATTCTGAATCACAAAGCCACCATCCTTCGAATCCATTAGTCGGACTCCCAACTAGCTAACTGATAGAGCTTTCTTACTAACTCCTTTCTTTTGACCTACATCGGCATCAATCTAACCATCGACTTACGACTGAGCGCGTTGGCTACAATATTAGCTTTACCGGGATGGTAAAAGATGTCCACATCATAATCCTTCAATAATTCAAGCCACCTCCTTTGTCTCAAGTTCAACTCTTTCTGTTTAAATATGTAATGCAGATTTTTATGATCCGTGAAAATGTCTACATGAACACCATACAAGTAGTGCCGCATAATTTTCAGTGCATAGATCACCGCAACCAACTCCAAATCGTGCGTCAGATTTGACTTTTCTCATGTTTTCTCAATTTCCTTGAAGCATAGGCAATTACTTTACCATGTTGCATTAGCACGCATCCTAGACCTGCTCTCAAGGCATCACAATACACCACGTAGCCTTCTGGACCCTCTAGGAGAGTAAGGACTGGTATTGATGTTAGTCTGTCCTTTAACTCTTGAAAACTCTGCTCACAGGCATCGAACCACTGGAACTTTATGTCCTTTTATGTCAACTTTGTTAATGGTGCTGATATGGTAGAAAATACTTCTACAAACCTCATATAATAGTCGGTTAATCCTAAAAAGTTGTGAACCTCTAATGGAGTCGTGGGCCTCGACCAATTCTTCACCGCTTCAATCTTTTGAGTGTCAACTCTTATACCTCCATCCGACACTATATGCCCATGGAAAGCTACTGAATTCAACCAAAAACTCACACTTGGAGAACTTAGCATACAACTTATGATCCCAGAGCATCTGTAGTACCACCCGTAGATGCTCCACATGCTCCGCTTCTGAGTGAGAGTAAACCAGAATATCATCTATAAATACTATCACAAAAACATTCTGAAATGGGCGAAACACGATGTTCATTAGATCCATAAATATTGTCGGCGCGTTTGTGAGCCCAAATGACATCACTAAGAACTCGAAGTGCCTATACCTTGTTCTGAAAGCCATTTTTGGAATGTCCTTCTCTTTGACCCTTAGTTGATGGTACCCCGACCTTAGGTCGATCTTTGAAAAATATTTTGCACCTTGTAACTGGTTAAATAAGTCATCAATTCTGGGAAGAGGGTACTTGTTCTTGATAGTGACTTTGTTCAGTTGTCGATAGTCAATACACATCCGTAATGAGCCATCTTTCTTTCGTACAAACAATACTAGCGCACCCCAAGAAGATATGCTAGGCCTAATGAAGCATTTCTCAAGCAGATCTTTTAATTGCTCCTTTAGTTCTTTCAATTCAGCTAGAGCCATTTTATAAGGAGAAATAGATATCAGCTGAGTGTCAGGCAACATGTCTATATCGAACTCAATCTTTCTCTCGGGAGGAAGGCTTGGAAGTTCGTCTGGAAATACATCAAGAAAATCATTAACCATCGAAATTGATTGAGAAGTAGATGGTTCTTCATTGACATCTCTAACCTGAACAAAATGGTATATACAACCTTTGGATATCATCCTCATTGCCTTATGTTATGAAATAAACCTACCTTTTGGCGTCACCGTATTACCCTTCCATTTAAGGACTGGCTCGCCTGAAAACTGAAATCTACAATCTTTGTTCGGCAATCAACATTAGCGTAGCACAATGCTAGCCAATCCATGCCCATGATAACATCAAAATCAACAATTTCTAATTCTATCAAATCCGCTAAGGTCTGATGGCTACAAACTAACATTGCACAATTTTGATAGACCCATCTAACATCTACTGACTCACCAACCGGTGTAGATACTACAAATGGATCGCTTATCAACTCTGGCTCCATACCAAACTTACAGGCAATGAAAGAGGTGACATATGATAGATTGGAGCCTGGATCTAACAACACATATACATTATGTGAAAATATTGACAATATACCTATAATAATATCAGGTGAGGACTCCTGATCCTGTCGACCAGTCAATGCGTAAATGCGGTTCTGTCCACCACCGAAGCTAGTTGCTCCACATCTACCTCTGTCTCGACCGTATAACATCTGATGACCTTGCCCTGATGGGCTTACTGAAGATGATGAAGCTGATGCAGATATGGCCAGCTGGGCTCTAACATCTTCTCCTCCCGTTAGACACTCTCGCATAATATGACCGAAATCACCACATTAATAGCACGCATTTGATCCTTTTCGGCACGACCCCAAATGGGCCTTACCACATTGCTCGCATTGAGCCAACGATGACCTTATCTGAATAGAATCCCCTTTATAATAAGACCCTGATGCTCATGAACTTTGACCTGGTCCTGATTGAACAAGCCGATCAACCCTCGACCTCAAAAATAGTAATGGTGCACTAGCTGCCGGGTAGGATGGGCGTCTACAAATCCGTGGCCTACTCCCACCTCTTAACTCTCATACGTCACATATGGATCGAGCCTTCTTATGTTGGCCCCTATCATATTCTCGATCTACTCGTTGTTGTCTCTTACGATCCTCAAGATTTTGTGCATAAGCCTGAATGCGAGAAATATCCATATTTGGATTTAGAGAAGCCGTAGTACACTCATTGACCAAGTGCGGCCCTAAACCAGTAACAAACCTATGTACCTGATCACTCATCTCAACTATAATCGTAAGAGCATATCTGACCAATGAGTTAAACTGCAAGCTATATTGTCGAACACTCATATTGCCCTGCTCAAGACGTAGAAATCTATCTTTCCTGGACCATTGGAGTTTGATCGGCAGAAAATGTTGTAAGAAGGCCTCTGAAAACTCTCTCCATCCTGCTGGTGGAGCACGAGGTCCCCTAGAATGCTCTCATGTCTCATACCAGGTCACCACGACATCCTGCAGTCTATAAGAAGCAAACTTTACCGACTCAGTATCAGTAGCATCCATTACCCGCAAGGTACGTTGTATCTGATTTAGAAAATTTTAGGGGTCCGCGTTCAGGTCTGATCCCGTGAATACCGGAGGGTCCAGGTTGATGAAATCCCGAGGTCTCACGCTAGTAGCTCTAGCAGAAGGACTGAGAGTCTGATGTTGGGCATGAGCGACTACTAATTGAGTCAATAATTGTACAACACTTCGCATATCAAGATCATCAGTTGGAGTATTAGGTGGAAAAACTAAGGGTACTGCAGCCTCACTACGCTCCTCTATAGGTGGTGGACTGGGAAAATCATGCGAAAGAGTCGCACTGTAAGTCTCACTCCGGCCCTTGCTAGCGGGGTGGCACTCGGCTAGTACATTCGCATGCAACCGTATCCAACGCCTTCATACTCTTGAACCTCCTCCTTACTGTAGGCATTGCTGGAATTATAAACACGAGACAAATTAGGAGTAGAATGCTTATAACTCAGTTCTATAGCACAATTCTAGATCAAGAAGGAAGGTAACCATCATCCTAAATGCCCTATAGCCTCATGTCTATAAGTGTGGTGCACAATACACCAATAAACAAGACTCTACTAGACACGACTTGTAGACTCCCTAGAAAAGACCTGCTCTGATACCAAGTTTGTCACGACCCAAATCGGAGGGCCATTATGGGCACTCGAACCATACTTGTTGATTACCACTAATCATACCATTAACATCTAACCATAATTAATCATGGACCCCAAGGGCCATCACAAAGTACCCTGTTGACACTGGAAAATGATAAATTGGAAAGAAGTTATGCAAAATCTTACAAACAAAAGAACTCAACTCATGTATATATACATACTACGGCTGACAAGGCCATACCTGACTGCTATACATAAGACATTGTCTATAAGCCTCTAAAGAGTACGCAACATCATAAGGTTGGGACAGGGCCCCGCCATACCCATATGTACATGCAAAAATACCGTACCGAGATTAGACCGCCACTCCGAAATAAGGGGAGTGCTTCAATATCCATTGAGTCAGCAACCTACTTATGCGGACTGTCGACTTGCCTATGTGAGCCTGCGGGCATGAAATGCAACGTCCAAAGGGACATCAGTACGACTGATGTACCGAGTATGTCAGGAATGAAAAACATCATAATAGAGAAATGAAAGTAACAAGAGACAAGAAACAACCAACTCGTAGTGAATGCCTCTGAGGGCCATAATATGCATAAATATCATGTCTGTGCACAATGCCTCTGAGGGCTATAATATGCCTAAGTTTCATGCACAATGCAGTTATATATATATATATATATATATGCGTATATAACGCCATCTCCCATCATATCATTTCGGCCTCTGTGGGTATAATCATGATCATATACTAGTTGATCAGGTGGTGTGCGTATATAACATCGTATCCCTTTTCCCTACCCCTACATATATATAATGCATACCATATAGTAGTGTATATAGCACATGTGTGTCAAGGGTAATACATGAATATAATGCATGAATGATAATAAACGCATTCTGAGTTTATCGGGGTGACGTAATGCCACTTCACCTCTGATTAACATTATGAATACTAACATATTTTTTATATACCTCAATAAGGATTTAGGAACATATTTAGACATGCTTTAAACATAAGAATGAATAACATGAACATCCTTAACTACTAAGAGTAGAATCATTTATGGAACAATATTACGTTTACATTCCGTACTCAGAATATGCCAAAAGAAAGAAGGATTTGTCTTAACATACCTTACTTGATGAATCTATAAAGCAACTTTTTACTAGTACTTTCCAGAAATAATGCTTGCTACCTTTAAATCCTTGAAGAAGAAGTCCCAAAACATTACTGCTCGAACATATTTAGAACAAAGTTTGAATTAATTCTACAAGATAAGAAGTTTGCTGCTCATGTTCTTAAGAGCAAGAGCTATAACGTTGTTGCCTATTTCATAAAAAGAAAATATACATATCTAAGTGATATCTGAAATATTTCTATTATTAATAGGTTGTAGGTCCCACCCAAACACCTTTCCAAAAAGACTAAGGCATCGTTGTCCTGTAGGTGTCATCCCAGAGATTCATGTAAGCATTAGTCACTTGTTGACTACGTATCTAGGAGACATGTGGCAGTTACTTGCAAACACTTATCCAATAATTTAATAATTAATCCCACTAATCTCCACAATTAATCAATTGTCAAATAAATAATTTCTTGATCCCAATTCATTTGTTTAATAATTATTTTCAACACACTTTATATACTCATTATTATGATCATGTGATATACCACTAGTCCATAGCCTCTTTAGACACACACAAGTTCTTATTTCCCAATCATCGTCATCACACTTTTAAGTTCTAAATTATTTCGGGATGGCATCCTTTTATATATTAAGCTCTTGATGTGAATACCTAAATATAACAAAATTTCCTTGGCCTCAGTTCTACTTGCATACGTCTAGCTGTTCAAACCATCACCCGAAAGTACGGGGTGTTACATCAAAATTATTTTGATTCAGATTGGATTGTAGTTTTTAGAAATTGAACACCAAAAAATCCAAACCGAAAAACCGAATGCACACTCCTAGCATGACCAAGACATAATATATGGAGTTCAAGTTCAGTTACATAATGTATGATGCTGACGTAGAGGTAAAGCTTGATACCCAATCCATCCAAAAGAAAGAAAGTTTTAAGTATCTTGAGTCTATTATCCAAAGTAATAGCGAGATTGACGATGATGTCATATATCGTATTGGTGCAGGATGGATGAAATGGAGGCTCGTTTCCGAAATCTTATGTAATAAGAAGGTGCCACCAAAATATTCTACAGAGTGGTGGTTAGACCGACTATGTTGTATGAAGTGAAAGTTGGCCAGTCAAGAACTCTCACGTTCAGAAGATGAAAGTTCTGGAAAAGAGGATACTGAGATGAATGTGTGGGCTTACTACGAGAGATAAGATTAGCAATGAAGATATTCAGGACAAGGTAGGAGTGGCCTTGATGGAGGACAAGTTGCGGAAAACGAGACTGAGATAGTTTGGATATGTGAAGATGAGGTGTACGGATGCCCCATTGTAGAGGTGTGAGAGGTTTCATATAGATGGTTCCGGGAGAGATAGATGTAGGCCGAAGAAGTACTAGGGAGAGGTGATTAGAAATGACATGATGCAGCTTCAGCTGACCGAGGACATGACCTTAGATAGGATGTTATGGAGGAAACTGATTAGGATAGAAGGTCAGTTAGGTTGTTGAGTATTGTATCGCTTATTCTTACGTATTAGTATTCACAATATTACTATTGTAGTTTTTTGTTATTCGATTTAAGTTACTATTTAATGTTTAATTTTTTGTACTTCCATTATTGTGTCATATTTTTTTAGTTACAATTCCTTTAAGAATGCTCCAGCATGCTTTCCTTAGTGTTTTGATGCGGTTTGTGCTCTCCTATTATTATTTTTTCGAACGATATGATTTTAATTGAGTCGATAGGTTAATGGTGGAGTAAGAGATTTTGTCAAGGGTTTTCAAAATTTGAAGAAATATTATATATATATATATATATATATATATACTGAATATACATATATATATGTATATATACATGTAATATACACTGAATATACAGCAGTGTATATCACATGTATACAGTGGACTGAAGCAGTGGCCTAAGCAGCAAGCAGCAGTGCAGTGGGCTTGTTGGGCCTCTCGGCCAGATCATACAGAGCAGTGGCCTAAGCAGCAAGCAACAGTCCAGTGGGCTTGTTGGGCCTCTCGGAAGTGGGCCTCTCTGCCAGATCATACAGAATTGTGGACAACACAATATTGTATATATGGTATATATATTTGTAGTATATTGTAGTGTAAAGGTTACCTTAATTAGTATTATACACTTACCATAATCGTATAGTTAGAATTATGGTAGAATAAGGATTTAGAAATAGAATAGGAATAGGATTCTCCTATTATGAAAATATGTAACTTGTATATATAGCCTTTCAATTAATGAAAATAATCAAGGGGATTATTTCTTTCATAGTATCAAGAGACTAGGTCTAAACAAAAGTTTTTCTCTCAACTTTTGTTCTCCCTTTGGCCGAGACACCCCCCCTTTGGGTTTTCTCTTCCAAAATTCGTCTTCCGCTCTCAAAACCACCTCTTTTAAATTTCCCTTTCTTCTTTGTTCTTCCAATATGTCTAAGAACAATTATCACCCTGCCCTCACGGTGTCCAATATCAAGAGCAGTATCCCTATTGTCCTTGAGATGGAAAACGTCTAATATGCGACGTGGGCGGAGTTGTTTAAAATTTACGCTATCTCTTATCAAGTTCTTCATCACATCATTCCTCCCGCTAGATCCCTTCCTGCAGAGGATCCTGAGTTATGGATTACACTTGATGCTACCGTTCTCCGGTGGATCTACGCCACTATTTCAGTGGACCTTCTACAGACGATTATTGAGTCGGATACCACGGCTATGGCTGCATGGAATAGATTGCGTGACATATTCCAAGACAACCAACATTCACGTGTCGTCACACTCGAGCAGGAATTCTCTCTCGTTCGAATGGACGCATTTCTGAACGTTTCTGCATATTGCAAGAAACTGAAGGAGTTGGCAGATCAACTCCGTAATGTTGGCGCACCAATAACAAATAATCGTCTAGTTCTATAGTTGGTTGCCGGTCTTTCGGAGGCCTATAATGGTGTTGGAACTCTCCTTCGCCAAAGCAACCCTCTTCCCGACTTCTATCAAGCCCGCTCCATGCTTACGTTGGAAGAAGCCAGTTTGATAAAAAAGGCGGCTACCGGAGCAAGCCCAGTCGTCATGGTGGCATCCTCTCCTAGTTCTTCGAGTTTTGTGAATAATTCGGGCCAAAATCATAATAATGGTGGCGACAAGAATAATCGCAAAAATAATAACAAAAACCGCGGGGGCAAACGCGGCGGTTCTGGTGGCGGTTTCGGTGGTCACCAAGCAGGCGGCGGGTCCCATCCAGGGTACAGTGGCCCACCACCCCCCCTGGGCCCAGCAGTGGGGCCCATGGTAGTGGAACCCGTACCATCCAAAGAAGAGCTTCCGGCCGCTGGTCGCCAACAGTCCAGGCCCAATACCCAGCAGTGGCGGCCCACTAGCCAGTGGCCTGCCAGCGGTAGCAACAGCAGCTACGGCCCAGCTACACCACAGACAGGAGTTTTTGGGCCTCGACCTCCGCAAGCCCATCATGCAGCAAGCCCCACTCAAACCGATATCGAGGTCGCAATGCACACACTGGGGTTATCTAAATCGGACCCAAATTGGTATATGGACACCGGTGCCACTACTCACATGACTTCCGAATCAGGTACTCTCTCATCTTATTCCAATTTGAGCACCCCTCGGGGGATAATTGTTGGTAATGACAGTTCTATTCCAATTCTAGGGTATGGTCAGAAAATGTTGTCTCCCTCCAATCCACCACTCCTCTTGAAAAATACTTTACATGCTCCTAAATTGATTAAAAATTTAGTGTCTGTCCGAAAATTCATAAATGACAATTCTGTTTCTGTTGAATTTGATCCTTTCGGTTTCTCTGTGAAGGATTTCAAGATGGGGAGTCATCTCATGAGGTGTGATAGTAGGGGGGATCTGTATCCTATCATGCCCTAAGCCACCATCGAGTCCACCTTTGCTGTCGCCTTGCGACCATCTCTCCTTCCATGTGGCATGTTCGCCTGGGTCATCCGAGATCTTCTATTTTATCAGTTCTAGATAAAAATAGTTTTATTTCTTGTAAGGGTACGAGTCGTACTCCAATTTGTCAGTCTTGTTCATTAGGAAAAATTGTTAAGTTGCCATATGTAGACTCCAATTCTCATACTTCTATGCCATTTGACATTATTCATAGCGACTTATGGACATCTCATGTTCTTAGTTCATTGGGTCATCGCTATTATGTTCTCTTTTTAGATGATTATTCTAAATTTTTGTGGACGTTTCCAATTGCGACTAAATCACAAGTGTTTTCTGTCTTCATCAAATTTAGAGTGTTTATTCGTACTCAATTCGAAAGAGAAATAAAAAATATTCAATGTGATAATGGGAAAGAGTATGACAATAGGGAGTTTCGGGAATTTTGTGCTAATAATGGGATAAATTTTCATTTTTCGTGTCCTCATACGTCTTCACAAAATGGGAAAGTCGAACGTAAAATTCGTTCCATAAATAACATTGTCCGAACTCTCTTAATCCATGCCTCCATACCTCCATATTTTTGGCATCATGCTCTACAAATGGCCACATATCTTCTTAACATAATTCCTTCTAAAGGTCTGACATATTCTTCCCCCCTCAAAATCCTATTTAATAAGAACCCTTCTTATTCTCATCTTCGGATTTTTGGGTGCTTGTGTTATCCATTATTCCCATCCACCACAATTAACAAACTTCAGGCTCGGTCTACCCCGTGTGTATTTTTGGGTTATCCGTCGAATCACCGTGGTTATAAGTGTTTTGATTTATCCTCCAAGAAAATCATAATTAATCGCCATGTCATTTTTGATGAAACCCAATTCCCTTTTACCAAAGTTCATACTCCCGAGCCTAGGTCGTATAATTTTTTGGATGACCAAATATACTCGTATATTATTCAGAATTTTTGGGACATATCCCGCACCCAAAATCCTCCAACGCCCATCGCCACCGGGTCCCACAGCCCCACCACCGCAGTAGCCCAGCCGAACAGTCCCTGCAATTGGGCCTGTCCAGCCCAATTCAGGAACTGATCCAGACGATACCACAATTTACCGATTTGGGCCAGCAGGCCCACTGCCTGCTGACCCGTCTGTCCCGACCCCAGAAAATTCTCAAAATTCCCTCACTTCCTCCTCGAGTCATAGACCGGTCACTCGTAGTCAGCGGGGCATATTTACACCCAAAAGACATTTTAATTTACATTCTGATGTCTCTAAATCACCCTTGCCCCGCAATTATGTGTCCGCATTAAATGACCCTAATTGGAAAATTGCTATGACTGATGAATATAATGCTCTTATTGATAATAAGACATGGGAGTTGGTGCCCCGTCCATATGGTATTAATGTTATCAAGTCTATGTGGATTTTTGCTCATAAAGAGAATTCAAATGGGTCCTTTGCTCGACATAAGGCGCGACTTGTTGGTGATGGGAAGACTCAGCAGGTTGGAATTGATTGTGGTGAGACGTTTAGTCCGGTGGTCAAACCGGCTACCATTCGCATTGTGCTTAGCTTGACTCTTTCAAAGACTTGGCCAATTCATCAGTTGGATGTCAAGAATGTTTTTTTACATGGTGATCTCAAGGAAACAGTCTATATGCATCAGCCGTTGGGTTTCAGGGATCCCAACCGCCCTCATCATGTTTGTTTGTTGAAGAAGTCATTATATGGGCTTAAACAGTCTCCACGGGCCTGATATACACGATTTGCTGACTTTGTTTCGACTATGGGGTTCACTCACAGCAGGTCAGATAATTCCTTGTTCATCTACCACCGTGGTTCGTCATTGGCCTACATTTTGTTGTACGTGAATGATATCATCTTGACTGCCTCTTCCGATGCCTTGCGCCAGTCTATCATGATCATGCTCAGTTATGAGTTTGCTATGAAAGACTTAGGGCTTTTGAGTTATTTTTTGGGGATTGCCGTCAAGCGTCATTCAGGTGGCTTGTTTTTGTCGCAACGAAAGTATGCTGCTGAGATCATAGAGAGGGCTGGAATGTCATCCTGTAAGTCCACTTCCACGCCGGTTGATGCAAACCCGAAGCTAAGTGTCGCAGCAAGTGCACCATACGAGGACCCGACCCGCTATTGCAGTCTGGCAGGGGCCCTCCAGTATCTTACTTTTACCAGACCGGATATTACATATGCGGTTCAGCAGATGTGTTTATTCATGCATGATTCCAGAGTTGAGCACATGAATGCAATCAAACGCATCATTCGGTATATTCAGGGGACACTAGACTATGGGTTGCACTTGTATCCTTCATCTACATCCACACTTCTCTCTTACACGGATGCTGATTAGGGTGGTTGTCCCGACACCAGACGGTTGACTTCTGGCTACTGTATGTTCCTTGGAAACAACTTGGTCTCCTGGTCAGCAAAACGTCAGGCAACTCTATCACGCTCAAGTGCAGAGGCAGAATATCGAGGGGTAGCGAATGTGGTCTCCGAATCATGTTGGCTACGTAATTTTCTTTTGGAGCTTCATTGTCCCATTCAGAAGGCAACCTTGGTATATTGCGATAACATTAGTGCCATCTACCTTTCAGGTAACCCAGTTCAACACCAACACACCAAGCATATCGAAATGGACATTCACTTTGTCCGTGAAAAGGTTGCAAAGGGTCAAGTTCGCGTATGCCATGTCCCGTCTCGTTATCAAATTGAACATCTTTACAAAGGGTCTACCAATGGTTCTCTTTGAAGAATTTAGGACAGCCTCAAGTTCAAAACCGCCCGCTATGATCTGGGGTGTGTTAAACAGAGCAATATACATGTGATATACACCGAATATACAACATTGTATATCACATGTATACGATGGATCAAGCGATGGCCTAAGCAAAGAAGCGGCGGTCAAATGAGCTTGTTGGGCCTCTCGGCAGTGGGCCTCTCGGCCAGATCATACAGAGCAGTGGCCTAAGCAACAAGCAGCAGTCCAGTGGGCTTGTTGGGCCTCTCGGCCAGATCATACAGAATTGTGGACAACACAATATTGTATATATGGTATATATATTTGTAGTATATTGTAGTGTAAAGGTTACCTTAATTAGTGTTATACACTTACCATAATTGTATAGTTAGAATTATGGTAGAATAAGGATTTAGAAATAGAATAGGAATATGATTCTCCTATTATGAAAATATGTAACTTGTATATATAGCCTTTCAATTAATGAAAATAATCAAGGAGATTATTTCTTTCAGAGTTCAATATGTAATATGTATCTGTAATACGTAATACTTCCTCCGTTCCAATTTATATGATGCAGTTTGACTGGACACGAAGTTTAAGAAATAAATGAAGACTTTTGAATCTTGTGGTCTAAAATAATCCAAAGATATTTGTGTGATTATAGATCATTTCACTAAGCGTAAAATGTAAAGTTAAATTGTTGTCAAATTAGAAAATGTATCATTTTTAGACTGATTAAAAAGAAAATGTGGCATATAAATTGGGAGTAATTAATATGTCTACATTGTATAATTTTTTGATGAAGGGTGTTGTTCAGTTGAACACCCTTGTTAGGTTATGGCTTCACCACTTCGAAGTTCTATCGGACACAACCTCGCTACCTCTCAAGGTAGTGATAAAATGTGTACACTAACCACCTCATAACCCACTCATGTGATTACACCAGATATATTGTTGTTAAATTTTTAAGGAGAAATTAAGAATGAAAGATAATTAAATGATATAATTACATTTATAAGGTGACTAATTATTGTTTAGTGTAAACACTTTTTATAAAAAATACTTTATAATTATTTTACTATCCATATTTTCTTTTCTTTTTTACCCACTGGGAAATTTCTCCTGGATCGCTGTTGCATCAACAGAGCCCAAAAAAGAAAAGAGAAAGAAAATTGTGGTGTAAGCAGTATAAAAACAGATCACTCACTTAATTCCCTCCACAAATCCAAATTTGTCAATTATCCATTTTCCAATCTTCTCTATCTCCCTTATTAACCAAAAACCCCTCACTTCATATTAACCCCTTCAAAATCTCAGAAAAACAACAACAAAAAAAGAACATGATTATAAATCTCCCTTCCTCCTCTCCTTCTTGTTCTCTCTCACAATTAATTAATTCAAAACCACACATTTCAAGATTCCAATTCAAGACCAAAACACACTTCTCAAAATCTCTATCTTCTTCACTTATTCATTCCAAGAATCAATTTTTACATGAAAAGAACACAACCCCACTTGCTAGAAGTAACAACTTCAAGAGTTATGCCATTCCTGGACTTGATTTTAGTGGGTTTGAGAGTACACAATCAGTTCTTGAAGCAGTTGGTGTATTAACAGCTATTATTGTAGTTCATGAAAGTGGTCACTTTCTTGCTGCTTATCTTCAAGGTATTCATGTAAGTAAATTTGCTGTTGGTTTTGGTCCAATATTAGCTAAATTTAATGCTAAAAATGTAGAGTATTCATTTAGAGCATTCCCTCTTGGTGGGTTTGTGGGGTTCCCTGATAATGATCCTGATAGTGATATTCCACCAGATGATAAAAATTTACTTAAAAATAGACCTATATTTGATAGGGTGATTGTTATCTCAGCTGGGGTGATAGCAAATATAATATTTGCTTATGTGATAATATTTACACAAGTGTTGTTAGTTGGTTTGCCTGTTCAAGAATCCTTTCCTGGGGTTCTTGTACCTGATGTTAGGCCTTTTTCAGCTGCATCTAGAGATGGTTTGCTTCCTGGTGATGTTATTTTAGGTGTTAATGGAATTGACTTAGGGAAAAGTGGACCTGGGCCTAGTTTGGTATCTGAGGTTGTTGATGTCATCAAGAAAAATCCTAAGAGAAATGTATTGTTGAAAATAGGAAGAGGAGAAGGGAGTGTTGATGTTAGAGTTACGCCCGATGAGAATTCGGATGGGACGGGTAGGATTGGAGTTCAACTGTCGCCGAATTTCAAGATTTCGAAAGTTCAGCCTAAGAATATACTCGAGGCGTTTAGCTTCTCCGGAAGAGAATTTTGGGGTCTTACGTATAATGTTTTAGACAGCTTGAAACAGACGTTTATGAACTTCTCGCAAACGGCTAGTAAGGTATCGGGTCCTGTTGCTATTATAGCTGTTGGTGCGGAAGTTGCAAAGTCGAATGTTGATGGACTTTATCAATTTGCTGCTGTTCTGAATATCAACCTTGCTGTAATAAATCTCCTTCCTTTGCCGGCTTTAGATGGGGGTACTTTGGCATTGATACTCGTGGAAGCAGCTAGAGGTGGAAAAAAACTCCCTTTAGACGTAGAGCAAGGGATTATGTCATCTGGAATCATGTTTGTGATAATTGTTGGACTGGTCCTCCTTGTCCGTGATACTCTCAATCTTGATTTTATCAGGGATTTGTTATAAACAGTTGTTCATACTCTGGAAGAATTGATATTAAGAAATTTACAGACAACTTGAACATAGCTCTTCCTTCCAAGACAAACGTTGCAAGGTACTTGGCTTCTCCTTGATTTCAATTTGTTTCAGATACATGGATATTCCCGAACAGTTATGTTGGTATCACTAGCTCAAAGGAGAAACACCTTGCTCGTTTGACTATACAATGTATATATTTATACAAGTACAATGCGGTTACTTTAATATTCTTACTGTTTCCATGGAAGCTGAGGAAAGGGGGAAGGAAGTGGTCTAAAACTTGGCGTACTTGTGATAAAATTTGGTTATAGGTTTCCCTTTTGTCTAAAACCTATTTTAACACAGAGTTGAATTTGGCTTCTCTTGTTTCTCTTTCCTTGACTTGCGTAGTGTATCATTGTGTTTGTCTCAAGCTCTCAATTAATATAGATGATACAGATTTGGCTTCTTCCTCTTCCTCCTCTTCTCTTGGACTGGTTCATTATGTAGGCAGGTACATTTTGTGAAAAGTGTTGTATTTTCTTGTAGTCTGTGTGTTCTATATCGTACTTTCTACACTGATGATACATGACGAGTCTTATGCTCCGGTAATCATCAAGTTTAGAATGTTGTTAGCTGGATACATGGTTGTTACTGCAGTTAAGTCATGTGTATTTCATAATTCGGAAACGAAAAGGAGTTGTATAGAGGGGCTCACAACCAAAAGATGCACGAGCGGAGTTGCCACCATGAACTAAGGATTGGAACTGTTCAGGATAGAGTTACTTTTTATTTACAGGGTCGTTGGCAAGAGCTATAGCAGATGCAGTTGATTCGGAAACATACGTCAGGACGGTTTGGGGGGGGGGGGGGGGGTGTAACATCAAGCCAACGGTCCTGCTCCACTCCGTTATAAGGTTAGTATGCCAAGTAGCTTCAAATTTTGCTGTGCCAATGCACAAATCAAGCACACAATGACTGCGTAAAACTTTGATCTCTATTGTTTTATGGTTCTGACAATTTAACGAGATAACTAATGTTATTAGAGTATTCCCTCTACCTCAGCCCATGGCTGAATTTGGAGAGTACAAAAGTCAATACATCTAGGTTTCTGTATGAGTCCAAAGGTTGATTCCGTAACTCTTTAAAATAATCCAGAAATCCATGACTTGTGGTCAAATTACGTGAATCCTCTAGTTTCAAATTTTTTTTTTACGTGAATCCTCTATATCTATTTCTAGACCAACAATATTATATTTGCATTTTCAAAATTTTCTCTTAAATATGTGTGGCTTCTCGCATTTCGCACGCATATAACATTGTTGGTCCTGAAAGAGTGTTATAGAACTTGCAGTTCACAGTCTTAAGGTATATTCCTATTACATAGCAAACACTCATGCGATATCTTCATTTCAACCATACTATTCTTATAGAAGCCTAGAAATCTACTCAGCTGAAGTTTACTTGCAGTAGTTCGAACTTCAGGACTTCAATTCTTACCGTTTAAACTTTAGACTATGTCATGAAGTTCGGTTTTGGAAATTTAAACTTCAGGCTAGTGTCACTATCGTCACTTTGATCATTTCCTGAATCTTAATTTAAAGAGTAATCATATTTTAGTATTTTTTTATTTATCATATTGGAATATTATACACATGGTTGTATAGTTCATCATTAGTGCATGCAGCTAGACACTTCGGGCTAGCTTAAGTATATTCATATTTGTAGAATTGTTAGCAAGCTTTCTCTTATATACGATACCCTACCTAATTCTCCTTGTTGAGAGGATTCTCATTAATGCAATATATATCGATGTTTACAATTACAAACCTAATTGTATGAGAATATTTAGTTTATATAATTACATTAAAACAATAATTACAGAATATATGGAGAATATTAATATATTTTCTATCATACCCCTCAATCGGAGCGGAAGGAGGCCGGACGCTGAAACTGGATCTGAAGTCAAGGAACATATGCCGAGGAAGTCCCTTAGTAAATATCTGCGTACTGATAGGCAGACGAAACATGTAACACCCTGAACATGATCCATGACAATCTTCTCATAAACAAAATAAATATCCATCTCAATATGTTTGGTTCTTTGATGTTGAACCGGGTTACGAAACAAATAAACAGTAGATACATTATCACAGTAGACAATAGATGACTTACGTAAGGGACAATGAAACTATAGAAGGAGAATTCTGAGCGAACAAGTTTCGGCAACAACGTTCGCAACGCCTCTATATTTCGTTTCTGCACTCGAACGGGAAAGCGTGGTTTGCTGTTTTGCAGACCACGAAATGAGATTATCACCCAAAAATACACAATAGCCGTAAGTAGATCAATGTGTCAAGACGGCCGCACTAATCGGCGTCCGTGTATGATACCAGCCTGGTCGGTGCAGATGTATAAAGATGTAATCCATAGTCAAGGGTACCCTTAATATATCAAATGATACGTTTAAGAGCGGTAAAATGAGGCTCCCTGGGAGTATGCATGAACAAGCACACCGGTTGAACAACATAGGTAATATCGTGCCTAGTGAATGTAAGATACTGAAGTGCACCAGTGAGACTCCTATAAAGAGAAGGATCACGCACCGGATCCCCATCATTGGCGCTGAGCTTCGACTTTGAATCGACTGGAGTATATCTTGCAGTTTGTCATTTTAGCCCTGTAAACAATCTCTTCGGCATACTTACGCTGACACTGGATCATTGCATTCGCGGATCTTATCACGGAAACCCCTAAGAAATAACTCAATTTACCCAAGTTTCATGACAAATTCTGATTTGAGCAAGGTAATGATCTCGTTTTTCAACACAATAGATGAGGTAGTCAGGACAAAGTCATCCACATAGAGCAAAAGGTATGCAATGTCATTACCTCGATGAAAAATAAAAAAATGAATTATCACTTTTGTTGCACACGAACCCAATCTGCATGATGTAGGTGGCAAATCGCTCATACCAAACCCGGGGGGCTTGTTTCAAGCAGGGCTGGCCAGTGGGCCGGGACGACCCGACCCCGACCCGACCCCGTCCCGAGCCCGCCCGGTGCCGCTTAAAAAAAAATGGTAGCGGGATTCGAACTCGGGACGGGACAATGTCTCGTCCCGCTAGACCCGAGCCCGCCCGCCCCGACCCTGCCCCGAGCCCGTCCCGAGCTTGATCCTAACCCCGCCCGAGAGCTCCCCTTTGAAAATATAGTCGTTGCACCAATGATCATTTTAGATTTTGGCCGTTGGGCAACGGCCATTTTAGGCCTCCCTCCCCAACCCCTACCCCAACCCCCTACCCCAACCCCCCTACCCCTTAATATTTATTTTTAACCTATAAGTTATTATATTTACACTTTAACCCAATTTTTCAACTATAAATAACTCATTTTCTCTTCATCTTTCTCACAAATCTTCCTACAATCTCTCTAATATCTCAATATATCTCTCTACAAGTCTACATTGTTTGCTAAATATTCAATTTTATTTATTCATTTGGGAATTGGGAGTGAAGTTAGCAACTAGCTTGAGGATCTTCCATCGAGCAAAGTTTCAATTTTCAACCTCTCGATTACACGTCGACGTTACGTCGGCGTTTGGTACATATATTTGAACGAAAATGTCGTGTCGTCTAGCGGGGTCAGCAGCGTCGGAAGGCGGAGGTGAACAACAAGGACTCTCTCTCGTAGCTTTAAGAGATAGGGGCGGAGGCAATCGAAAAGGCTTTTTAGGAACGAG